>CM076581.1:804873941-805473941 GCA_034641835.2 Pinus albicaulis | reverse complement strand
GGAGGGGGAATGTCAATGGAAGTGGATGTGTCCACTAGTTTTGCTGAAGAAAAACATACAAATAAGGGAGCGGTATACTCGTTGCGCTTTGCCTCGAATTGGTGAACTACTACTAGAGAGGTGCAGAAGTCCTCGAGGCAAGGACAGAGGTGAGTATAGTGGCCATGAAAATCACACAAAGCACAAGGATGATTTTTGCGTAAAGAATTGAGTTTTGGGACCAAATAAGATATAGTGACATATACCTCTAGGATATCAGACTCTGGAAATGCTTCATTAACCATGGGCTTGAGATGAGGCAATTCAGGACAATTATGGGTGGCATGACTGATAACATCACACAAAGCACACGAAGGTGTACGCTTTGGAGGCTGCGAAGGAGCAAGGTTTGTTAGGGTGGCATTGTCTTTAGGTGCATTCTTGTGAGCTTTTCCCCCTTTACCCGAAGCTGTCGCAATAGGAGGAGGTTCCTGTTGAGGTGTCTGAGGCATGGTAGCAGGGGGGCATGGGGACCGGTTGGACTGGGGTCAATGCAAGATAAGGTTTGGGTTGACCAGATGGGGTAGTGGCTGGGGGATTGATGTACCAGAAGGGAATCCCTAGGGTTAGGTTAGGAAGGGATAGGGTAGCCATGATAGGTACTGAGAACACTCTAGGAGGGGGAGCTAGGAAAGGTATCTGAACGGAGGGGTAATGGCTAGGAAAGATGGCTCTGAGATGGTTAAGGCTAGGAGGAACCATGCCATGAGGGTAGAGAGGCTCATGGATGCTAGCTGTAGGTGAAGGGCCAAGAGGAGGGGGTCCAGAAGGCCGAGTCGAAGTGCTAGGAGTAGGTTATGGAGGGCGAGGCTGCTGACTAGCTGAAGTGTACCGCTTGATGGAAGCCCGAGACAACTGAATCATGCAAACATTGGATGAGTTGGGATCAGATATAGGAGGAGGAAGAAAAAGGAATGAACCAAGAAAAGAGAAGTCCTTCTAGACTTTGGGTGAGACACTAGTCAAGGGGTCGACGGTTTGCTTATTGGCCACCGAAGATATGATGCACTTAGGGGAGGTCCGAGACTTTGGTTCGTAATATGTCAATTGGTTAATGGTGACTATCTTTCCATTATGAAGGAAGGACATCTTTCTGTGAAACATAGATGGGACAACATGCATTGAATAGGTGTAGCTATGACCTAATAGAATGTTGTAATCTAAGGGCACATCAATGACTTCTATGTCAATGCAAACAGTCTTTCTTGCAAGAGTGATAAGACAGTTACAAAACATGCTAATGGGCTTGGAGGAGTGGCCATTCCACGCTTGGAGGGTGATAGCGGAAGGGTCCAACTCAGGTGATCTGATTTTCTTCCAAACTTAAGTTGACATCACATAGGTGGATGCCCCCTCACCAATGATACAATGGGAAATGCTGGCGTTCCAAATCTTAACGGGGATTTATAAGGTGACAGAAGCAGGAAGGGGAGGATGTTCTGATCGGTTAACATCGAAGATGATCAAATGATCATTGGAAGGATATATAATTCCCATGGTAGATAACAGAGCTTTTCGTTGTGAAGGGTACGACTGGAGGAGTTCCAGCGTTGAGATGGAAGCAGGAGATTGTGCCAAATCATCTACTATACTATACGAATGGGAAACTTTTCCCAAAGCAACATTTCAACGTAATGGTCCCTTGGGGATCTTAGTATGAACCTCTACCTTAGGCTGAGGGATCTGTAAAGGACCATTGGTTGTTGAAAGAGGCTTTTTAGAACCTGAAGAAGGGGGCTCGGGGGTAGACGTAGCGAGAGGCTTGTTGTACTGACAGGACTGAGTCTGAAGGTTGAGGTCAATGGTAATGGGTTAGTCAGATTTCATCATGAGAATTTGGTAATCAGAGGTAACAGATGGAGGATGTTGAGTGGCCACCTAACCTTTAGGAGGTTGGAAAACCACAAATCTTTGTTGAGGGAAAGGATTAATAAACACATCCAGTTGACTAGGCGCAACACTGGGAGGAATGGAAGGGGAGGCTTGCTATCCTTGCGATGTTGCTTGAGTCTCCCACATCTGCCGCATCTATGGTAAAAGAGGACAATTTTGGATGTAATGACCATAATCATTGTAACAAGAACAAGGCTTATTCATGCGAACAGGCCTGTCCTGCTTGGGCTAAGTGCCCTATTGTTGGTTAGTAGTGTTAGGTGCATTACCTTAGGGAATAGGTCCTGGATTACCTAGGGAAGATTTATTTTGGGTGCCTTTCCTCTTCTTTTTGGAATTAGGAGGATTAGTCGCACCCTGCTATGCATATACCAGCCCTTGGGGGGCCAGTGGATGCTGTTGCAGGGGTTGAGAAGGCAAGGGAGGCAGGGGTGCTAATGCTTGAGGGGCTGGAGCATGAGGCTGAAAATACAGATAATAAGGAGGTTGGGTAACATTGTGGTAAACATGTTGGGAAAAAGGAGGAGGCATGTCATATCCTGAATACATGCTACCGGGATGGGGAAAAGTGCTGGAGGAGCTGGCCCCTCCTGAGGGAAACCATAACCCATGGGAGGATGAGCATATGGATGAGAAAGAGATCTAATGATACCATCGGTGGCATGGGATGCCTCGGTGCATTGGAACCACTGGGTCTATGGAGATCAGGTAAGACGGTATAAACATAACCAAACTGAGCGTATATCAGTTCATATTTTAATGCAATCTAGAGAGTGACTTCTCTGGTTTGAGGGAATGGCGATGCGACATATTTTCTGATAGCAAGAAAAAGGGGTCTAAGGAACCAGTCCATGTAGACACGGTCTTCGAAGGTAGGGGCTCGACATAGGCTCTTTCTTCGTTGCCATTCCTATACATGATCGAATAGTCGGGTCGCAGACGATTAATGGAAAGAAGTCAAAATCTTGGTACCAGTGTCATTGTTGGTGTCACAGATATGGCTTATTATAGACAACTCTAGTGCTTCTCATTGAATTATCAACCCGAGGAAAGTCTTCTTATTTCAAGAGTGTTGGCACAATATATGCGAGTGAGATTGTCTAATAGTTACTCTATGTTTCTTATGAGGAATAATTAGTTAGCCTCATAATTTCAATTAACCTAACGAGGGGTGGCTTGGATTGATTATTAACCAAAGATTTAACCACATGATTGAACAACTATCTAATTGAATTAAACAAGAGTATAAATGAACTGAACAACAATTTAGATGAATTGAACATCAATTGAATTGAATGGAACAACAGTCTAAATAAATGAACAACAATTTAGATGAATCGAATAGAAATTGAATTGAATTGAACAACAGTATAACTAAACTGGACATCAATTGAATCGAATTGAACAGTGGTCTAATTGAAGCAATCTAAATGAATTTGTATAGTAATTATTTATATAATTTTTCAATGGAATTCTCTTTGTAAACTAATTAATTGACATTGATCGACGATTGGATGCTTCATTGTGCTGAAATAATAATGCAATCCATAAATATAGATAACATTGAAAGAAACTTATTCTGCGATATGTAAATCAATTGCAATGATATTGGAAGAAACTAGAACCATCTACTAGTGATGAAGCATTATAATAAGCCAGAAAATACGATTGCGATTATCCTAACTCACGAACACAATTTCTAACAGTCCTAAAGAAAGAGAAACTATAACTTTATTGAATGGAAATATACTCTACAACTTTATGAGGTACTTAGGCATTGGTTCTACGACTACACAGAGTTTGGGAATTTGCGAGGAACTTCCAGGGGTTGGGCCCAGACCACCAGAAGCTCTAGCGTAGTAAAAACTTCAAAAGATTGTTGTTCAAAGCTCTATATTACATCTAGTGATATTACAAAAATACAATTAGACAAGTTGGTTCTGATGCGTTGATTGCGGAATGAATTTCCTATTCCTTTTCTGACTACCTTTCTCATTCATCCTTCATCCTTTTAAAGGCGATTTCACAAAATAAGAAAGTATTCCCCAAACGACAGCCCACTGCACGTGGTTGTCGTTTGAGTTTTTGGGCTCAAATCCGTCTGTCCGCTTTCTGCCAGCAACTGGGAGTTACCGAGATCTCACATGTTTGTGCTCGTTGGTTAGCTTATGTTTTCTAATGGTCCAACCACTCTGCCTTCCTGCATGCAAAGATAAGAGAAGTCAATTTTCTGTTATAAAAACATCCCTTTTGTCATTAGCCTAGTTGTTCAGTTTTCATAAATCTTTTCTCTCTTCATTGTTAAGATGAAGGGGAGTTCCCCAAAATTGTAACATAATTTGAAGTAGTTAAAGGGTGATAACATACCTTAATTTGGGCCCAACATACTCCCCTTCTTACCTAATTGCATGTCCTCATGCAAACAAATGGTTGAGATGTAACTACGTTAAGGAGTAGGTAGGGTGGAACTTTTCTTTGTATGTTATGAAGCCTTGTTTTTGTTTCATGATTGCAAAGGCAGCACCTATGGATCCTTCTGGTAATTCGTAATTGTGATTATAATCCTCGGGAGGATACCAGAGGAGAGGGCTTCTGTATCTACATCCTAACCAGGCAGGCCCCATGCTGTAGACCAGGCTACTGTATGAGATGAATCTGGAGGCAACAACCTTGAAATTCCTATAACTGAATGGCTCCCTATTCTTCACGTTGTTCATGGATGCCATCCATCTTTTCTTAGCTACTGCTAAGTCTGCTTCACGAATGTCCCCAAAGTATTCTCTTCCATTTTCTATGATGTCCTTATGGATGGTCCCCAACCTAGTCCTCACCCTTGGCCTTCTCATGAAGTTTTTGTGTTTGATGAACAGTTGCAGGGGTTTTTTAGGTTCCCCTCTGGCCCATAAATCTAGGCCATACTCTCTTTTTTGGAAGATGTTGTAGGCTCTGGCCCACCTGATTTGGTTCTTAGCAAATGAAAGGAAGGCTTGTAGCTGAACATCCCCTATAAGGGGACTAGGATTGTTGTCTGTATCTTCTTCTAAAAAGAATTTATGCATGTAAAGTTCACATAGGAGGTGTTGGACCTGCTCATCTTGATCATTACAACAATGGAAAAATTCTTCTATAGTCCTGAAAGTAGTGGATTTTCCTGCCCCAACAGCGTTAACTTTCAGGAGTAAATATTGTTCTATTAGGAACAAGGCATAGTTGGTTGCTGGAGCTCTGTATGATAGCACATCATTATATAGAGAGAAAATTGTAGAGATTTGTTTCTTAGCTTTCTCCACCTGCTCTTGTGCCATTTTTACCTTTGCCTGTTCTCCTCTGAGCTGGGAAAATGTTTCGTCTTCTGTGGAGGAGAGGTCAGCGAACTTTTTTAATAGTGCTTGATATTCTTGTAATGGAACCACCTCCTTCCTACACTGTGTTAGTTCATAATGTGTTTGCACTAATTCATTGTGTAATTCTAGTTTATAGCTTTCTCTACTAGATGGGCATAGGCAGGGGCTTCCTTTGTTTGGGTCCCATTTTCTTCTGTAACTTTCTGCTCAGTTTGAGTAGAGGCTTCGATGGTGTTTACAAATTCTATCTTCATTTCAACCTTAGTATTCTCTGCTAAGTTGGTCTGTACCTCAGCTTCTGTAGTAGTTACCAAGTCGGTTTGCATTCCAGTCTCAACAATGTCGGCTAAGTCAGTTTGCATATCGTCTTCAACAATATTTACTAGTTATGTTTGAGTTCCTACAATGGAGGTTTCTTTATTTGGCTTCCAGGCCCTTCTTTCCTCCTTGAGTTGTTTTCTCGGATATTTTACCAATTTCTTTAATCTCTTACAGGTCCTTCTCAGTTTCTTATTTCTCTTTTCATCTTAATTTTCACCTGTCCTAATTTCAACAGGTGGTGGGGGAGAGGAATTCCCCTTTTCAGGGATGGTGTTTCCATCCTCACAGTTGCCTAAAATCGTGTTTCTGATTACATCTTCATAATTTACTTCAATGTGAGGGTCCTAACTAGGAGGAGCAGTGCTACCTCTTGGTGTCAAAGGGAATGTATCCATGTGTGTGCTTTGTTCCATAAGGACAGTGTCACCTGACTGATCTTCTGATTCCATTCTCTCCTTTGTCTTCCCGCTACTATAAACCTCATAATTATCAAGAAGGGACAGAGCCTCATCATCTTATGGTTCCTCTTGGTCAGGTAGGATATTAGTGTGACCAGAACTACTGGGGGTGATAGATTTATTAAAAAGATCCTCTTGCTCTTCTACTTCTGATGGGTTTCTAGATTCGTATTCTGTCCTTATTTGTCCTAGGACTCGAGCCATTTCTTCCTCAAAATCTTACAAGGGTGCATGGGATGGTCCTACCTCCTCCATGAGGTCTGAGGTTCCTTGAAGTGTCTTGGACAATTTTTTCCTACTTGGTTCTGAAGTTGTGGTTTAGGTCCTTTTTCTTCTTGGTGTATTTACCCTGGGGGGCTCAATTTTGGTTCCGTCAGGGTTTATTTCTAGTTCTTGTGCCTCAGGGTTAACAAAATTTTCCCAGGCTATCTGTTGCCAATCCAGCTCATGAATGATGATTAGTTTGATTAACCCCTGGTGGCTGACCATTGCTTGGGGATTTTTGGCTTTTCTCAATCAAACAATAGTATCATGCAATATGGAATTCACGAAGGCAGGCAGATTAATTGAAATATTTTGCTTAAGTACAGCTAAAAGTTTGAGCTGTCAAGGTTTTACCACGTCCCGACGTCCTTCACATGTAATGAAATTTTGGATAAATGCCACCAGCTCTTGCCATGGCTGGTGTAGAGAGGTAGGGTTGATCCCTCTGTTTTTTCATTCCAACGGCTCCTCCGGGTCTTGATATGATGCTACTACTTCTCATAGGAGGAGATGCTTCTCTGCCCATATTTTTACTTGTGCTGGTATTCTGGAGACTTCAGCAATAATTTCCTCTACGACTGGTATAATTCGACCTTTGATTCTGGTTTGACCTTCCTTCAAATTTTGCAGAAACTCGATTTAAATTCCCGTTTCAAATCCCTATAGTTAGTGTACATATGTCAGCCAGCTGACTTGCTGGAGGATGAAATTCGCTGCCTCTGATATTGGGAAGTTTTCAGGCTTGCTTCGAAGGGAATTTCCTCCCATATTTGATATGCTCTTTTCCTCTGATTGTATCTCTTCTTGGCTCTGTTGTTTCGACTGAATGTTGTATGCAAGCGAAAGAGAGATTGTGGTTCTCCGCAGATAATCTTCATGCCTTAATTGTAATTTTCCTCTAGTCTTATCAATGCATCAAAGTAGATTTATGTAGGGGTTTCACATGCTTGCCAAATTAAGACCAATTACACCCCCTCCCTCAAAGAAAGGGCACCCACGCCCTCAAGTACAGGAGAGATTTGGCCACTCATGAATGCAGACACAAGAATGTTAGTATTTGGTAATGATAATTTGTGCGTGAAGGAGCGGTTAGTTTAGTAATTGCTAACATATGCAGTATAAAGGTCAGATTTAGAAATTTTTCATAATTGCATCTTGTGCAGAAGTGACCAAAAAGTGAGAGGGAATAATATAACCATTATTACGATATTATGTCCTTATTCAAATGAAAATTTATGATGGAAGCAAGGCTGAGTCAAGTAATGATTGGTGCCATCATCCCAGCGTTCAAATATGTAAGCATATCTTTGTTAGTTATTCTTGTGGCAGGTCATAATTATCACTAATTCGAGTAATAGCTTGTGGATGAAGAATGGAAGATAAGGTGTGTATAAAATCAATTGGCTATTGAAGGAGCATACTTTCATACCATACACAAAGCCACTGCTTCCAGCGGGCATTCATAGCCTCGACAGGGTTGCCATTTTAACCCGAAAAAATGAGCCAGGATCCTTACGTAAAAACAATTATTCTTGTTGGAAATATTGTCATTGATGGAAAAGGAGCACAAAGGAGCAGCACCATAACAAGGGAGTGGATCAAATTCAGATGAAATGGTTGCAGAGAAATAAAGTAAAGTGGTAGAGGGGTTCACCTCTCTGAAATCTATTTGATTATACAGTCTGCAGAGAATTCTGGTTTGTTTGCTTGAGATCGAGTAGTGTTAATTTATTTATGGTTATTGAGTTACACAGCAGAAAGGAGGGTTTTATCCCTTTGGAAATTCATTGATTTATGGTTTTCTGTGTAGCATCGAGAGTTATTAACCTCAGTAATAAGGGTTCGGAAGAAAATTAGAACTCTAGTTCTTTGGTTAAGAACACAACGATAATCAGTCTTTGTTTATTGAGTTATGCAATGAAAATGAGGTTTTTCATGAGAAATTAAAGTTAAACGAAGAAGTGGTGAAAATCCATGTTTGAATGCGATTTAAAACAAAGTTTGAAGGACAAGCGGTTTTATAGAAACCATAGACTGTTGTCACACTACTTTTGGCATAGGAGCAGTTTTATTCATTTCGAACGTGATCGAATGATATTGCAACACGTCATGAGCGCAATACCACCCATTATGCGTCGCTTTTGGTTGATAATCTATGGAGGTGGAATGAACGCAATTTCCATCCGATTAGATCTGTGGGAGATACGATGGTGTTCGCATCGGTAATTGCACGGGGTTTAAAACAAGTTATGTTAAACGTCATGCATCTTAGTTATGCGATAACCGTTGGATTGGTGAGTTGGAGCACGATGAGGTGTCAGGCGTCGGATGTATGAGCATATGTTATTTTGGTAAATTGTGGGCCATATATGATTTAACGTGCAAGCATGCCTCGACATATGTGCGACCTGTTGATAGTAGAAAAGGGTAAGTTATAAAGTATTATGTTAACTTTAAAACATAAAGTTTAAGCTCTAGAAATATTATGGAGAGGCACGATGAAATAAGGTATGGACCCGACGGTGTATGCAATGAAGCTTTATTAAGGGTTTGAAGTCCAGAATTATTTCCAAAGGTCTAAAGATTCCGAAGTTTTTTAATATTTCCAAAGGATTAATGAAATTTCAATGGAGTTTTATTAAAGTGGTTGAAGTTTGGAAATACACTACCGATGGGATTTTAACCTTTGTTTAAATTTCAATTAAACATTTTCGAAGGTTCTAATATTCATTCTGAAAGAGTTTAAAACATTGGGTTAAAATGAGTTATATTGTTCGAAAGGTTAAAAAGGGGGTGCCTCCGCAGTTGACCCGCCCATCAGGCGTTGACCGCAGATCAACAGTTTTCATTCACTGCGGTAGCACAAGGCAGATGATGAATCCGTACCAAGGAGTGCCTCCGTAGTACAGTGAACTCGGACTCGCTTTCCTAAAGCCTAGAAGCATGGTTTATTTTGAGTTTAAACCATAGAGTTGAAAATCATAGGCGAATATGATATTATGCTAAGCGATTGAAGTGTTAATCGGAAGTGCTAGCAGCAACGAAGATCGTAGATCTGGATAGATCAATGGTGATGATCGCTTTAGAGGAAAATCGCACAAACATAGTGGTCACAGAAAATGTGAAGTGCAATATGATGACGTGGAAAGTGACGTGGCAGTTGTCGTGGACTTGACCCCACAAATAGAAAATAAATCAAGATGATGTGGAAGTGACGTGGCGATGATGTGGCAAGGTGACATGGCATGATGACATGGAGATGACATGGACCTCGCATGCATATTAAAAATCACAAGATCGGAGGAGTGAAGATCATAAGAGCAAAGAAGTGATGCGATGTGTCGATGCGAAGGAACACGTGGCGACACAACACAATATTGCACATCGGCGATGTGAAGTCCATCGCATACCACGAAGTGGCGATGCGATGCAAGCAATGGATACAATGCGATGGACAGTGGTGATGCGATGTGATCGCATATCGCATATTGCACATGATATGGGTTCGCATGATATGAAAAATGATATTGCGATGCAATGTGCCGATGTAAAGAGACACGTGGTAGCACAACGCTACATCGCACATCAACGATGCAAATTCCATCGCATACTGAGAAGAGTAAAGGAGACGGATGCGATGCAGCTCAGAACCATAACTTAAAGAGATTTCAAGTCCGGGTGTAAGTGATTTTATTTTATAAATTGTTTCGAAGAGAAAAAGGAGGATTATAACGCAAAACAAAAAGGAAAGTATGAATGCGGGTGGAAAGGCTCAGGTAAGAACCTGACACAAAGAAAAAGGTAGAACCGAGTGTTTAGAAGATCAGTGAAGACTGAATGTTGTGGGCACGAGAAAAAGAGGCAAAGTCGAGAAAAGAAGAAAATAGTGGCACTGTTGAAAACAAACAGTTGGGTGAAGTTAGGACAAAATGACAGTTATGCAGAACTGTGTTGACTATAACAAAAGAAACTTGAAAGACAATGACAGCAGTAGAAAAGCCAAATGTATGGGGAACCAAGAGCTGAAAGGGCTGATTGAAATGTTTGATTGTAACTGTAATTTTATTATTGAATTTATATTTTTTGTGATGTAAAGGAAAGTCTCCAAAGGCAAAGAAAAACTCCTCTCTAATACTAAAATGTATACATACTGTTATATTATTCTGAATGGGCTGGACAAGAAAATGAGAAGGGGGAAGGCAGAGATTCATACCTGTTCACTTTGAATTCCCTATGGAATGCAAACAATTATGAGGTGTTCCCTATAAATAATGTTACTAGCATATGCATAAAGAGGTTGATAGAATGAAGAAAGAGTAGAGATAGTGTAAAAATAAGAAGAAGCAGAGAGAGGAGTTGTGAAGATCCAGAGATGATATAAAGAAAATTTGAAGGCTGGAAGGACAACAGTAAAGAAGTAGAAAAACAGAGCTGATATCCAGGTAAATCAGCATATGATTTTATTGTACAGTGAGGAAGTTGGTGCTTCCACATCAAGTTGTAGCTTGATAGATGTCCAGTTGTAGCTGGCTGAGGTAGGAGCCTCCTATAGGTCGTATCCTGTAGAAAATAGATGGGAGTTGGAGCTTCCTTGAAAGTTGTAGCCTGCAGAATTGAGGTAGTAGCCTCTTGTAGGTTGGAGTCTACAGAAAATCAATGGTGAGAGGGAGTTGGAGCTCGCCTTTGCATCACAACAATAATAAGATGTGGTTTTCTCCCTTATGGGTTTCCACTTATATCTGTTGTCTATGTGCTTGATGCTTATGTGTTGAAATTCTGTATGTAATCTGCTTAATACCTGCTGCTCACTTATTATGATTAGTGTTCCATTGTATATTAAGTCGATCATGAAATGAAGATGTAAATAAGTATAAAAGAAATTTTACAAGACCATGACTGCATTAAACTGATTCACCCCCCCTCTCAGTTTAACCAAGGGTTCAACAATTGGTATCAGAGCATGTTCCTTCTGTATCAGTTTAACAATTGGAAGGAGATCCTAGGTTCCCAAGATGGCTAGTCTACTAGGATGCTCAACAAATAAAGCCCCTCTATTTACTGGTACAAATTATGCCTTATGGAAAATAAGAATGAGGATGTACATAATGTCTCTAGGAATATAATTTTGGGCTACTGTGGAATTGGGATATGCCCCAAAGGAGTCTGACTCAGAGAAAGATGCCAAACTAGATTTTGTAGCTAATGCAAAAGCCATGAATTCTCTCTTAAGTGGTTTGTGTGAGGCAAAATTTATTAAAGTAATGCACAACAATACTGCCAGATAAATATGGGATACATTAGAAAGTATCCATGATGGAGATAAAAAGGTGAAGGCTACCAAGCTGCAAGTCTATAGAGCTCAATTTGAAAATATAAAAATGAATGAAGAAGAAGAAGTTGCCAGCTTATTCTTAAGGGTTGCAGAAATTGTAAATAACATGAAAGCTCTAGGAGAAACCATTAGAGAATGTGTAATTGTACAAAAGATATTGATATCTTTACCACCCAGTTTTAACCCCAAGGTTTCTACCATAGAAGAAACAACTGATTGTGAATCATTGACCATGAACCAATTACTTGGAAACTTAACAACCTATGAGATGAGACTTCCACAGAGGAAGTCAAATGTGAGGGAGGAAGCCTTTAAGACAGAGAAGAGAAAAGAATAAAAAGAAGATACATGCTCCTGCTCTGATGAAGAAGAGGATAAATTTGTCAGAATATTGGATAGAGGCTTAGGAAAGTATAAATGTAAACTTCCATTTAAATGCTTTAACTGTGGAAGAGTTGGGCACTATGCATCTAAGTGTCCTCTTAAAAAAAACAAAGAATCAGACTCAAGAGACAGAGAAAACCAAAAAAAATAACTGGAAAAAAGGGAAGAGATTCAATAGAAGATCATTTTATGCTCAGCAAGATAGCAGTGCATCTGAAAACTCAGATGAATCCTCAAATGAAGAAGGAACCTCTGAATTTGTGTTGATGGCCAAGGAAGAGTCTGAAGGATTCCTTCTAGAAGATGAGGAAGAAGGTGAGGTAGATCTTGAGGGGGAGCTAAGAAGTGCCCTGGATGAAATAGACAGACTTAAACTCAAGTGCAGAAAATAGAAAGAAATTCTCCTCAAATTTGTAAAAGAGGTACCAAATTCAGAAGACCTCATTCAATTGAAAGTAGAACTTGAAGAAGCTAAGAAGGTGGAAGACATTCTGCTAAAGCAAATTAAATATAAAAATCAGGAGCAAGAGAAATTGGAAGAAGAAGTGGTATGGCTGAGAAAGAAACTAGAAAACACCCAAAGGGAATTATCAATGAACACTCCTCGAATGACAAGCACTGGACAATTGGACAAGATTCTTAATTCTCAAAGGTCTACTCTCATAAAGACTAGGATAGGATATGAAGGAGAAACCAGTAAGTCCAAGGTAGAAGATAACAAGAATATCATTTTTGTAAAAGCAGTAAAGGATAATGAAGCAACTCAAAAAGGAACTACAGAAGTAGAAGCTAGCAAGAACTTGATGTGTGATGAAACAAAGAGAAACAAGCAGCAACATCAAGAGACAAAGAACGAGATGAAGAAACAGTCAGCTGAAAAAGGCTCTTACAATCCTGAATATGAATTGAATAAATTCGGAAGCTGTCAAAAGAGATTCTTTCCTCCTATGAGAAATATCACTTGTTTTTTCTGCCACAAGCTGGGACATATTGTTGCATACTGTCAGACAAAGATAATCAATTTCAACCAGCAAAAATTGCAAAAATTGAAAATACTACCTCAAGCAAAAAAATGGAGAGGACAACCCTACACCAGGTACACTAATCGTTTCCATGGATATTTCTTTTATTGTAAGGGGTTTGCCCATAAAGCCATGGAGTGCAGAACATATGGACAAAGACTGATGTTCAAAACCCCAAGGAGATTTATGAACAATGGAGAGTTCACTCGTACACATAATCCATTTAAAAATATAATTAAATGCTTTGTATGCCATAAAATTGGGCACATGTCTTCCAAATTTCCTCTCAAAGAATGTGGTCCATCTTCTTAGAAAAGGTGCCAAAAAAATAGCTACCTACAGTGGAAAAAGAAGTTGAATAAGTGTGACCTAGCTCTAATAGCTCAAGATTAGAAAATCCAATGGTATTTGGACAGTGGATGCTCAAAGCATATGATTGGAGATAGAAGCAAGTTTGTAACCTTTGATGAAAAGAAATTTGGAAATGTAAGATTCGACAATGATAAAGGAGGGAAAATCAAAGGAAAAGGCTTAGTCAGTCTGAATAATGGAAGAGGAAAGGCTCAAGATGTACTATTTGTGGATGGGCTGAAAGCTAATCTGTTAAGTGTTAGTCAAATGTGTGATAAAGGCTATGAGGTCCTTTTCAGAGCCCAATATTGTGAGGTAAGATCAAGCACCACAGGAAAGACCTTGATCAAAGGTGTTAGAACAGAAAGTAATGTCTATATAGTGGAAGAAGAGAATGAAGCATGCCACATAAGAAAACTTGATGAATCTTGGTTATGACATAGAAGACTAGGACACCTAAACTTTGACCACATCATCAGTCTTAGCAAGAAGAATACAGTCAGAGATATGTTAGTGATAAAGAAGCCTTCAAATACCATATGTAAATCCTTCCAATTGGGAAAATAGACCCACACATCTTTCAAGACCAAAGATGAACTATCTACAAGTAGGCCACTTCAGCTTGTACACATGGACCTGTGTGGAACTTCAAGAACTAAAGAACCAAGCGGAGAATCTTATTTCATGCTGATAATAGAAGATTTTTCCAGAATGATGTGGGTGGAATTTCTCAAATATAAATCTGAAGCACTTGATAAATTCAAGATATTCAAGGCATTGGCAGAAAATCAAATAGGATGCAAGCTAAAGTGCATCAGATCAGATAGAGGAGGTGAATTCACATACTATGATTTTGCAGACTTATGCAATGAGCATGGGATAAAACAACAGTTTACAATTGCAGGTACACCTCAACAGAATGGAGTGGTAGAGAGGCAAAACAGGTCAGTACAACAGATTGCCAGAGCTATGATGCAAGAAAGTAACATTCCCAAAACCTACTGGGCAGAAGTAGTACACACAGTTGTTCACATTCTCAACAAAGCTCATCTAAGACCAAATTTTCATAAGACTCCTTACGAATTATGGCATGGTAAAACAACATCAATCAAACACTTTAGAGTATTTGGAAGAAAGTGTTTCATAAAAAATAATGATGAAAAACTTGGGAAATTTGATGCAAGAGCTGAAGAAGGAATATTTTTAGGATATGCATCAAAGAGTAAGGCTTACAGGTGCTACAACAAAAGACTGCACAAAATTGTGGATAGCATTGATGTAAGACTTGATGAAGATCTACCAAACGGAACAAGAAGCACAAGATGCAGCAATCCTCCAGATGATCATGAAGATGAGAACCAAGACAATGATGAACTGAGAAAAACAACATAATACGCTAAATTAAACTCAAAAGGTCCCTCAAGACACACTCAAAAGAACCATCCATAAGATCAAATCATTGGGGACAAGAGTGTGGGAGTCCAGACAAGAAGATAGCTTGCCGAACAGACAGAAGAAGTATACCTAGCCATGCTATCTCAAATAGAGCCAAAGAAGTTTAAAGAAGCCAACAAAGACAAAATTGGGTAAATTCTATGAATGAAGAACTGGACCAAATTGAGAAGAAAAATACATGGGGATTAATTCCAGGACCCACTGGGAAAAATGTCATTGGCATAAAATGGATATTCAAGAATAAGATGAATGAACAAGGGCAGGTAATCAGAAATAAAGCCAAACTTGTATGCAAGGGATATTCACAAATTGAAGGTATTTATTATGATGAAACCTTTGCTCCTGTAGCCATAATGGAAGCAATAAGAATGTTTTTGGCCTTTTCATTCTATCATGATTTAAAGGTATATCAAATGGATGTGAAGTCTGCCTTCCTGAATGGAGATCTAGAGGAAGAAGTATACATGGAACAACCTGAATAATTTTCATTAACAGATAAACATGACTATGTGTGCAGATTAAAGAAAGCCTTATATGGTCTGAAACAAGCTCCTCATGCATGGTATTTAAGGTTGGACAAATACTTACAAAACCAAAGATTCAAGAAAGGAGGAGTAGACGAAAATTTGTACATAAAGGCTAATGAAAATGAACTCTTGATTGTAGTAGTGTATGTAGATGACATCATTTTTGGTAGCAACAAAGATGAGTTAGCAAAAGGATTTGTTGAAGAAATGAAATCAGAATTTGAGATTTCTATGATTGGAGAGCTCACCTTCTATTTAGGACTTCAAATTCAACAAAAGAACATGAGAATATTCATTTTGCAAGAAAAATACTTAAGAGAAATGTTGAAAAGGTTTCAAATGGAAGAATGCAAACATGTGTCAACTCCCATGATCACTGGATGCAAACTATGTGCTAATGATGGATCAACAGATGCAGATCAAAAACTTTACAGATCCATGATAGGAAGTTTGCTATACCTAACAGCTTCTAGACTAGACATTATGTTGGCAGTAGGACTTGTGGCAGGATATCAAGCAGCACCAAAACAAAATCATTTACTAGCAATCAAGAGAATATTTAGATATCTACAAGGTACTTCACATTATGGCCTATGTTATCCAAAAGGAAAAAACTTCACATTGACAACATACAAAGATGCAAATTAGGCTAGTTGTGTGGATGACAGGAAAAGCACAAGTGGAGGTGCATTCTATTTGGGAAAAAGTCTGGTGGCATGGCTAAGTAAGAAGCAAACTTCTATCTCTCTATCTACAGCAAAAGCAGAATACATATTAGCAGCAGCATGTTGCACAGAAGTAATGTGGATGAAACAAACTCTCCAAGACATGAAGGTAAGCATTGATGAACCTATTTATATCAAATGTGACAATACAAGTGCAATAAGTATATCAAAAAATCTTGTACTTCATTAAAAAACAAAGCACATCCCAGTAAAGTACCACTTCCTCAGAGAACAAGTAGCACATAAATTAGCAAAGTTGGAATATATACCAACTAAGGAGCAAACATCAGACATATTCACAAAACCTCTTGCTAAAGAACCATTCGAATATCTAAGAGACAAACTAGGGGTAGTGTCTGAAAATTTTACTCTCTGATATGATTGAAAAAAAAAAAAACAAAGAAAAAATGATAATAAGGGTTGCAAACAAGAAATAGGATCACTGCAAAAGACAAGTGATAGTCAATATCAGACAAGAAAGCATCGCTCCAGGGGGGGAGCAGTCAATAAATTGTCACAAAAGAGCAGTGCATGGAACAGGTCCTCAAGATCAGAGTATTATGAAAATATAGAAACCACACTGGGAAAAGTGCAACCCTTTTCCATTGATGTCAAAGGGGGAGGAAAAACAAGAAAAATAAGAAAGGGTCTTCTGTAAAGCAGGCAGAGGGAGTATTGGGAATATTGGTGGTTGTGTTGCCATCAATGCCAAAAAGGGGGGGAGGACTATTGGAAATATTTTCATTGATGACAAAGGAGCACAAAGGAGAAGCACCATGACAAGGGAGCAGATCAAATTCAGATGAAATGTTTGTAGAGAAAGAAAGTAAAGTGGCAGAGGGGTTCACCTCTTCGAAATCCATTTGATTATACAGTCTGCAGAGAATTTTGGTTCATTTGATTGAGATCGGGCAGTGTTAATTTATTTATGGTTATTGAGTTACGAAACATAAAGGAGGGTTTTATCCCTTTGGAAATTCATTGATTTATGGTTTTCTGTGTAGCATCGAGATTTATTAACCTCTATAATAAGGGTTCGAAATAAAATTAGAACTCTGGTTCTTTGGTTAAGAACACAGTGATAATTGTTTTGGGGAAAATCACCCTAGAGGTTTGTTGGGTTTAAACCTCCACAGAGGAAGGACTCACACAACCATACATGTTCATGAAAAACTAAATAGAGTAGATCGAGGAAGTTACCCGTAGGTCCTACGGTTGAAGCAGATCCCGCGGGGTCCAAACCCCCAGCAACCCTTCTTCCTTCTTAACCTGAAAGACAAGAAGATACAAGCACGAAGAACTGGTTGTAAAACATATATCTACTCTAAATGTTAGTGAAATCCATGTGAAACATTAGATAAACCATAATAAATGCATAAATAACAACATTCTCATATATGCAAGCGGACACTAACACGTATATTTCGGGAACAATATGGTTCTTTTGTATTATAAATAGCATGTACAGAAATAACGAGTGGAGAGATCACCTGAATCCTTCCACGATCTTCGAGCAGACCGTCGTCCGGATCTGTCCCACCCTTTCCTTTCTAAGATTCCTTTCGAACTGGTGCATACGAGATGACATATAAAGAGATGAGCATCTCCAGGAAACAAGGGTTTCCTGTAATGAACTGGGAAGTGTAGGAGGCACGGGAATTCAGACTTGGATAGGGAATACCAACAGAGTATAATATCAATAGTTTCTCTCTCTCTCTTAAGCCATGCACATGAGGGGCTTTTATACTCCCTCAAAGTAGTTTCAACAGTTGGAAACAGTTGGCCACGTACTGGGGTGGTTGAACTACCAGAGTAACCATCAACCCAGCCTGAAAATAGGGATTTTTTATATATTTTTTAATGATTTTAATGGCATACGCGGGAAAGTACATGTAGACTCGCGTATACACGCGGGAAAGTCTGGGCATAACCGCGTATGGGGATTTTAACACTATTTTTTAGTGAATTTTGTCGAAGTCTGTAGGAATGGGTGCCCAAAACCATAAAAGAAATCATGAATCATATGAAGGTGAGAAATGATGCTATAACAAATGCCCCCTAATATATGAGGTCAGAAGGGGTACATGATGGCCGAAATATATTATGCACATAGAAAGAACTTCGCAAGGACAAGAGAGGACTTCACCAGATTTCAGCCTGCCAAAAACCAATGAAAGAAACCAGAGAGTCAACTCATGCTGAGGCGGGCATACCCATGCTCAGTCAAAAATACATCATATAGAAAGTAATGAATAGATCCAACATGTATACAAGTATAGCTGAACTGAAAGTACACAATGAATCATCTGAGCATGGCCCGGAAATATAAGTCTGAATCAATGTCCAAGTATCACATATAGAAAGCTGATCAAAGATGCTGCAACTGGATGTCTGATCAAATAAGTAACTGAATCTCCAAGTACCAAATCATAAGGGGTGGAACAAACGGTACTATCACGCAACTTGGGAGCCAACATATAGGATGCTGCTGTACTGAACTGCAACATATAAGGGTGGACGACATCACTGGCAGAAACTGAATGGACTGTCAAAAGTGAACCGAGAAATGCTGATGCAACCCGAGGTCTTCACCGATCACTATGGCACAATTCTACACGATGGGAATAAATGAGCTGAAGTCGACCATGTGAGAAATCGTTGGATTACCGGTCAATGATGTATACCGTTAACCAACGCGAGACAACTCACCAATAATGAAAATGAGCGTCAAGGTGCCCCAGTACAATCTAACAAGTGTGAATGAATGAGTTGAAGTTGAACACTTGAAAGAATCTACCAATCAGGAGGCAATAATGAATCCCCACTGTCGATAGCGAAGAGTCTGCCACTGATGACTGCAAACCCTAAGGTACTGACAAAAAGACTCTAGACCTTATTCCCAGAGCAATGAGTCGAAGTCGATGGGAAAAGATCTACTGGAAGGAAGGCATTAAGGCATCCCACATCAGTCCAGCGCGAGTGTAACCCGCAGGCCAAGATTTGGAAGGAATCGGACGAAGTAGAGTGACGGAACCAAACTGAAGTACGTTTTCGACATGCACAAGATGAAGCTAGCGCACGGAAGAAACCCTCTGAACTAACCAATAATGAAAGCTGACACAGAGGCGAGATATCCACCGATAGGGTCAAATGGAAATCAAGGTACTGCACGAATCCCAAGTGTGATAATGTATGCTGACGTCGAACACAAGGAAAACCACTCAGTCAAAGACCCATAATGATGATCAAATGCCGAGCACAAGGTCACCTATCAATGATGGAAATAGGGCTAGGGTGCGGCTCTAGGTTTACTCTCAGAGCAATATGTCGTAGTCGATAAGAGACAAACCCGCCAGCAAGAAGTCAATGGAGACCTTCTCAAACCAGCACGAGCAGAAGACCAAAACATCTGATGTGATAGAACAAGATACTGACAAGACTGGGAAGGCCGACTAAATAATGAGTCAAGAGACACCGCAGAATGGCCGACTCTGGTTAGACTTCCCTTGAACAAAAGCACGACTCGTGATGACCATGGCAGTAAAAAGTGACACTGTATAAGTCTGTTATGCAGGAGGCAGAACAAACTCTCCATATGATTGGAAGAGATAACCAACCAGGGGAGGACTGACAAGTGAAACAAGGTAAAGGCTGAACCTAGGTCAAAACTAAAACCATCCCAAATGTAGGAAATATATATAAGTATATGTGCTTTGTTCAAGGGCGACAAATTGACTCTGTACTGCCATCAAAACGACGAAGACACATCTCGTTCCCGCTCTTTTTGTTATATTTGATTTTTTTGTCTTTTTCATATAATAAGCCTGAAAAATAATAAAAGAATGCTATGGTACAATGGATAGAACAAGTATCAAAAAATCAGTTGCACTAGTCCGTGGGATTGGAACAATCCTATGCTCAATGCAAGGTGGCAGAAACTGGTAAGCGATACTCAAAGGAATGTTCCATCCATGGGTAAAAGGGTGTCAAGTCGCGATAGCTAAGTGCATGCAATGGTTAACTTGTACATATAGTTAAGGTCAAAAGTTGGCTTAAACACTGAGTCCAAATGAAGCCAGCTAAAGGCCAGGATAAACAAGTAGCCAATATGCAATGCAGTAATACAACTTAACGACACCAGGGAGCCTCTAAGGTAAAAGCCAGAAAAATGATAGTGAGGAAGGAGAAGAATGAAGCTTCAACACATAAGTCATGGCGGGACTAAAGAGGACTCCCGAGCCTACATAAAACACAGCATGGGCAACAAGTGATAGCGAGGAACTAACTAGGAAGCCCATGAAAAGGAAGGCTCTACCACCAAGTCATGATTAAATAATCAGCGAGTGAAATGGGTGTAATAGTCATGACCTGATGGGATCGACCCTATGGCAAGCGATCAGTATGGAGGCTAGTATGCAAGATGCAACGGAAAGTGATTTCCCTAACCTATATGCCAGTGAAGATCATATACCTGCCGTGACGAGTCGGTAATCATGGATAAAAAACGGGAAAAATCTCAAATTCGTCAAAATGTACCTGAAAACATACCAAACTGGGCACTTCCAAGCATCCGGGTTATGCAGCTTAAGATAGATCGAAAAAATAAGCATAACAAATTTTTGCAAAAATTTTCAACTTTTTAGGCATAAATAGACAAATTACCTCATATTTGGTTCATTATTACATTGCTGATCTGGAAAAAAGTTCTCTGGAGCAAAAAACTTCTTTCGTCAAATTAGGAACAACCGACCGTCGAATCGCACCGAATTTGTCAGGTAAGCTCCTCAATCATCCTTGCAAATCATTTTGTCCGTTTATAAATTAAAATTTAGTTATTTTCACCACAGAAACCCTTTCCAAAAAACACGGGTTTGCGCATACGTGGGTTGGTAATAGGAAAGTCGCATATACACGCGACTGTGCATAAAGAAAGCCGCGTATGCGCAGGCTCAAATGAAAAAATGCATGGCTAATGAAGGTTTTGTTGAATTTTGACAGGATGACAATCTCATGGAGAGAGTGTGAACACATTGCAATTGATCAAGAGGTCATGCAAGATCGAGCATCGCAAAATATTCTTCGGAATTGCGGATTGTTCAAATTTTTCAAAATGCCAAATATGAAAAGCAATGTCCGGTTGCTAGAAATGCTCGTCAATTATTGGCAACCGGAAGAGGACTGCTTTATGATAGATCAGATGCTAGTACGCATTGAAGTGGAAGACATATACTTTATCACTGGACTCTCCCGGAGGGGGGAACCAGTAGACTTGCACGGGAAGCCCCCGGGAGGGCTAACCGTGGAAGATTATGTCCACGTGTATTGTGTAGAGGGTTCCAAGAAAGTTGGAACTCAGATTGCGATTAAAGATTTAAGGGATTTGCACATGAAAATCCTCCTTTTCACCATTGGCAGAGTGGCAGGATCTGCCTCCCTACATCAGGCGTCCAGGACGCAAATGAGCATAGTAGTGGAATGCTTGACTCATGTGTATGATTGATGCACAGCCCTATTACTGAACATGAAGCAACAATTGACCTCAATCCGCCAAGCAAAGACCAAACACTTTGGATACGGTACTATTTTGATGACATTCTTCTTTGAGAAGATACCATCATTGAGACCTAGAGTTATCTCTACCATCAGCAGCCCGAGAGACCCAAGAATTGCCCGTTGGGCGGACATGATGAAGAGATTAGGGGGAAGTGAAGTTTCCTGGACCACTTTGGATGATTATTTCTTCCTTTGGTAGGGAGAAAAAATCATCGCTGTGGACGACTATCCCTATGCCGGGATGGACTTTCGTGGAGATCCAGATCTTGTTCTTCCACCAGGCACAGCATGGGGCACAATCGATAAGTTTGCAAAAAATTTTGACTCATATAATGTTTTTGGATTTTTTCAAATATGTATGAAAAAATGAAAATAAACATGTTTTTGATTGGATTCATAATGACTGACAATATAAACATGATCATGATACATATATTGGACCAGTTCGACCTGAGGGTTTCCCGTGCCACAAGCGTCGCAGGGGCGAAGCGGATACAGTGGATTCAGACAGGACCCTTCAGGTCGTGCAGAGGAACTTGGAGGGGTTAACCCACCAAATACCTATGGCTGCCATGGAAGATCTACCGGAAGCCATCCAGAGACGGGTGGTAGGAGTGCCCCGAGACTGGGTACGGTTATTCCGCTGAGTTGCCACCGCGATCACGTTCTATAGGAACGTGACTTCTGGGTAGGGACCTCAGGAGTAGATAGATGTTATGTATTAGATGATTGTATATTCTTTTTTGAGACTGAACATGATCGGGCATAAGCCCCAGTTTTTTATGACCTTATGGATCCAAATTTTGTAAAGTTTTTGAACACTCTGATGATATATATACATCGATATTTGATGTGATGTGATAAATGTATCAAAATGTATGATGTTTTTTATGATTAAATTTTATTGTATGGAATGATTAATATGCCAATCAATTACTTGATTAGCTAATGAGTCTGCTAACCAATTGTCAGCTCGAGGAATATGAATGAAACTTAAAAAATGGAATGATCTTTGTAACAAACGTACCCTCAAGAACAACCGTAATAAAAATGGGTCTTGAACTCGATAAGTGTTGTTCAACTGCGACACCACCAGCTGAGAGTCCAAGAAAACTACCAACGAATCAACACCCAAAGATATTGCCTCTAAGAGTAGATAAACAATTGTAGTGTATTCTGCTATATTATTGGAAGCAGGACCAATGTAGACCCCTCTTGATACTAACAGCTGATTGGAAGGATAATGAAGCACCCAAGCCGCGGAAGCTAAGTTCCGGGTGTGTCTACTAGCACCATCGGCAAAACCAAAGTGACTCATGACATCCGACACAACCTGCTAAAGCAGATAAAAAAACATCACCAACTCATCAAACATCGAAAATCAACCAGATATGTACAAAAAAAACTACTATATACAAAAGCAACATGCCAGGCTAAAGCCTAGGCACAGTACTTCTTCAAATAGAGCCCATTTCGGGGCTTCGGCAACTCGTTCCCTTCAAAATCAACCAAGGTATATGCTCCTTTCTTAAGGAATTTTTTAACGATGAAGGGGCCATACCACATAGACTTAAAATTTCCTGCCCCCAGGGCATCTTTTTCTTGGGCATAGACCAAGACAAGGTCACCTTCCGAAAAAACCCTGGGGTTGACTGCCTTATCGTACTGAACTTTAACTCGGTTTTTATGCACTTCATTCATCGTGGCAGCATCCCGACGCTACTCATCGAGATGTTCCAGATGAAGGAGCCATTCTTGAAGACTAGAAGTGTCAGGAAGAAGTTCAACAGCTAGCTTAAGAGAAGGAATCTCGCATTCAATGGGAAATACGGATTCCACCCCGTGCACTAGCTGAAACGGAGTAAAGCCAGTTGCAGTTTTCACTGACGTCATGTATGCCCAAAGTGCAGGATATAGCATAATATGCCAGTTGGATCTAGCTTTATCAATTATCCTTTGAAGAATTGTCTTCAAGGATTTATTCACGGCTTCCACTTTCCCATTGGCTTGAGGATAATATGGAGATGAATGCTCCTGCCGAAAACCCAATTTGAGAGCCAACTCAGCCATCATACTATTCTGAAAATGACTGCCATGATCAGTAACAATATCTCTAGGAATACCAAAACGAGCGATAACCTGTTTGAAAAGAAAAAGAGTTGCAGTCTCACCATCATTCCCAAAAGTAGGCATAGCCTCGACCCACTTCGTAAAGTAGTCTACTGCTACAATAATGTACTTGTGACCTTTAGCTGAAGGCGGGTTACAAGTAGTATAATCAATACCCCACTTTGTAAAGGGACCGACAGTAATGACTGGAAAAAGCAGAGCTGGATGAGCGCGCATTTTTCGAGTATAGACTTGAC
The DNA here is from genome assembly GCA_034641835.2 of Pinus albicaulis. NCBI lineage: Eukaryota > Viridiplantae > Streptophyta > Pinopsida > Pinales > Pinaceae > Pinus > Pinus albicaulis. Next base: position 805,449,907 of record CM076581.1, on the reverse strand, counting down.
ACGGATGACACTTTTTGACCGATTCGATACAATCCTTGAAAATAGAGGGCCAAAAGTACCCAGCACGTAAGATTTTTTGGGCTGTAGCAAGCCCAGATAAATGACCCCCACAAGCTCCACTGTGGGAATCATTTAGCACAGCCTCAGCTTCTTCGATAGTTAAGCAGCGTCTTTGGATTGAATCAACCCCTCGACGGTATAAAGCATCACCAATAATCAAATAATTCTTGGCCAAGTGACGCAACTTACGACGCTCATCTTTCGAAAAAGTAGAGGGAAACTTCGCAGTCTGGAGATACACAATGATATCTCCGTACCAAGGATCCTGTGAAGAGATAAGAAACAAATGTTCATCCGGAAAGGATTCATCATAGATCATCTCCTCCCCACAGGGCAACTAGGAGATCAATTCCACGAAAACTAATGATTTCTTGGACTTGGCAGACATAAACTCAAGTTCAAATTCCTGTAAAATCACAATCCATCTATTGTATTTACCCCCAATCACTCGCCTACTGAGGACAAACTGAAATGGATTGGCTGCTGCCAAAACATAAGTTTTTCGAAGAATAATGTAATGCCAGAGTCGCTGCACAGCATGAACTGCTGCTAAAGCTAACTTTTCTATCGGAGTGTACCAGAGTTCAGGTCCTACCAAGCCTCAACTAAGGTAGTATATAACATGCTCTGCAAGAGCATCATCGTCCTGAACCAGAACCATACCGATGGTAGATTCTGCTGCTGCCAGATACAAAAGGAAATCCCTGCTATAATCAGGTGGACTCAATAAAGGAGCAGAGGTCAATGCTTTTTTCAAAGCTTCGAATGAGCGTTGAGAAAAGTCATCCCAAAGAAATGGAACTCCCTTCTTCAATAATCTCATAAATCCCTTTGTAACTTCAGCATAATTTACGATAAATCTCCAAAGAAAATTAGACTTTCCTTGTAGACTTTGAAGCTGACGGATAGAGGACGGGGGAGGCAACCGAAGTATTGCCTCAACCTTGAAGGGATCTATCCTAATCCCTTCCCTAGACACAATGAATCCCAATAACCGACCAGATGTAACTGCGAAAACGCACTTGTTTGGATTCAATCTAATCTTATAGAATCGACATCGTTCAAATATTTGCCGGAGGTGAGCAGGATGATCCATCCTCTTTTGAGAATGAGCAGCTAAATCATCCAAGTACGCCTCAATAATCTTTTTGATGTCGTGGAAGGCATATGACATGGCTCGTTGAAAGGTAGCCCCAGCATTTTTAAGACCAAAAGGCATCTTCTTGTATGCAAATGTACCCCAGGGACAAATAAAGGCAGTCTTATGCTGATCTTCAGGACGGATAGTAATCTAATTATATCCGGAGAAACCGTCGATGAAGGAGAAAATCTCATTATCGGCACACTCGTCAATGATCTGATCGATAAATGGTGTGGGGTAATTATCTTTAGGACATGCTTTATTTAGGTCTCTGAAATCGATGCACACTCGAATCGTTCCTTGCTTTTTATCTACGGGAATGGGGTTTGAAACCCATTCAGTCAGAGGAACAGGGAAAATGAATCCCGCCTTAAGCAGCTTTTCAACTTCAGCTTTGATAACTGCTGCCTTCCTAGGATTGACCGGACGAAGTTTTTGCCTGACCGGCTTAGCGTTTTCATACGTCTTGATCTCATGCTGGACAATAGATGGGTCTATGCCAGGCATTTCCTCATAATACCAAGCAAATACATCCCTATACTCTTTGAAGAGCTCGGTGTAAATTTGAACCTCTTCACGGGAACATTCAGCTCCAATGAAGACATTCTTGATAATATTGGGATCCCTGGAAATGTTCACCGGGATAGTAGGAGAAATCACAGCCATGTTCCCTTCAGCATAAACCTGTGTTGGTGCTAAAGGGTTCAAGACTGGGTGAACAGGACCAGGAGACTGAGGACTTGGAAAACTAGTTTCAACTTCGCTCAAGTCAGGTAAAAAGTAAGACCGATGATGCAAGTCATCCCATGGTCTATCTATACTAGTCATGGCTTCCAGGATGGCCTCTTCAGATGGAAGAGTGGTATCAAGGAAATCCTGGGCAGAAGAAGAACTAAGTGTGCAAGCCGGAGCCACATCTCCATCTAACTCTTCCGGTGACAGAGGAGCTAGGATGGATTCTGCAGAGTCAACAATAGACTGATAAGCAATCTCAGCTGCAGAAATAGGAAATGCCATTCCACCCACTTGAACTTCCGCTAATGTGGCAGTAGGGTAAGGTAAGGTCCAAGGGTCCGAAAAATAAAGAGTTCTGAAGAACTCTCTTAGAAGAGGAGCCTTGGAGGATGAAATTGCATTAATATGAACCATAGGAGGAGGAATATCGAAAGTACCCATCAAGGAAGAATACATTCCAACTCCTAAATTCTCAACAGGCGCCTTAGAATTATCCAACTTAGGAACAGATGAGTCAGTAGACGCATTCGGGTCTACAGGAGGATAGTCCAGTTGATCCACTGTAACAATCCTCCCTTCGTGGGGGAAACATATAATGCGAAATAATGAGGATTCAATGGCATCCATCTCATAAATCCAGTTTCTCCCCAATAGAAGGTTGTAGTCCAAGCTTGCATCCACTACCTCAACCTCTATATTGACAGTTTTGCCCCCAACACAGATGGGCAAAGCTGGGACAATACCATGGGGTCTGTGAGAATGACCATTGAACACAGTCAGAAGAGTGGTAGATGCAACAGCTTTGGGAGATCCAAGTGTCTTCCAGCATGCGAGAGACATCACGCATGTGGAAGCACCCTCATCAACAACCGTCCAAAAGATATTACACTTCCAGTACGATGATTTAATATGAAAATCCATGTGATGAGGAAGTCTCTTCTTAAAATTAGACATATCAAAAGTAATCAGAAGAGAATTTTTTGGATCAATAGCCCCAATGGCAGTGAGCAAAGCGCTGCGCTGAGCCGGGCAGGACTGGAGTACCTCTAAAGCCGACATAGCACAAGGACTTTGCACCAAATATTCCACAATTGAGTAGTTCTGGGAAGCCCTCGCATTTGGATTAATCGTTGATCGCTTAGAAGATGCTTTGGGCATCTGAGGCATAGACTCAACAGTAGGCTTCGTAATGTGAAGCGGCTCAGTAGCATTAGGAACATCCTTAGCTTTCGAAGACTCTTCTCCGCCATAATCATGGGATCTCGTAGTGATATCCGCGTGAGCACTCGTCATGAAAATGTTCGATGGAATTTCCCCTTCCTGGGTGCCCCCAGAGGAAGCCCCAGGATTTTGATTTGCGCCAACAACTAATTGTTGCCCTTGGGGAAAAGGGTTTGTTAACACAGCCTGGGAACTAGAAGAACCCTGCTGGGCTAACAAGCGCTGCGCAGCCTGAATTTTAGGGCAAAGGTGTGTAAGATGGTCTCCAGCACACAGCTTGCATGGAAACTTCACTTTCCTTTTCTCCTTTGGACCCTCACCAACATGCTCGTTGGCTTTATTTGCATTACCCTTCCCGTTCTTGCCCTTTTTCTTATTATTTCGTCCCTTCTTCTTCCCTTCGGATTGTTGATTTCCTTTCGGATCAGAAGCTTGGACAGCATTTATGGACAAAGACTGGGAAGGTGATGACTCAGCAGGCACAGCCTGACCAGAAGGAGCAGATTGAAAAGACAACTGCTGCAGTTGAGTAAGCAGGCTGGCTGCACCACTATTGACCGATCCAATCAGTCCGTCGCCATGAGGACCGGGCTTAGTTTTAGATAAATCTAATTTCGAGCGAGGAGCATTGGGCAGATACTTCTGAAGGACCCCAGACTGAGAATAGATCAACTCAAGCTGCTGGGCCCTAAAAATGGCCTGCTCCTCGGAAAATACCCCGGAGAGGGATACATCTTTCGAAATATCTGACTGCAGGGATTTGAGAAACCATTCCAAAAGGAATTCACCTGGAATATGAGCTTTAATCAGCCTCTTCCTTCTCCTCCATTCCTAAATGTGATCAGAAATGTGGGTTGCATCGGCCTGCTTAAAATTAGCTAGGAGTTCAGTCCCAGCATCATATCGGACAGGCAACTGAAAATGGTTTAGAAATGTAACAGCCAGTTCTCCAAATGTAGCAAAATTGCCCCTAGTTAGCTCAATATACCATTTGGCAGCGTTTCCAGTTAGGGTGCGTTGAAATAATCTCAACCTAATCGAATCATCGATCAAGGAGTTGGAAGAACACCATAAATGGAAAGTAGTAATGTGGTCAGCCGGATCTTCTCCATTCTTACCTTCAAACTTTGGAATATCTGAAGGAAGTTTGGTGGGAACCGAAGGCCACCCCGGACTATAACGAATCGGACCATTAGTCAACTTCGACAGATCTGGCAAGTTTAACGTTGCCAAAAAAGGTAAGCGAGGTGGAGCCTGAGGATTCCATCCTTGATGGGATGGATTCCCAACATTCTGAAAAGAATACCCTGGATTTGATGAGGCACCAGGTTGCCAAAAAGGACTCGTAGAAAAAGGAGAAGAATCTCCTCCCAACGCAGAGTTACCAAAACCCAGACCAATTCCCCCCGCTGAAGTATGAAATGAAGAGGAAAGCCCCTGATAGGGGTTCCAAGCATTAGAAAGAGGAGAAAAGGTCTGATAAGCACTCGATAAAGGGAAAGAAGTATTCTCTTGGTGACTAGCGTAAAATTGATTCCCTGCCCCCACTGTAGTGAATACAGGGTTCCATCATGTAAAAGTGGTCGAATTCTGACCTCCAGACCAAGGATTGAAACTCTGGGTCTGAGAAGTAAATGGAAAGGACCCTAAAGAAGGATTAGAACTAGGAACATGCCCAGTTCCAAAGGGGAACCCTTGAAAAGAAGCTGATCCACTAGCCATGGAAGCCATGGGTGTAGATCCATCTGCAGCAGCGGAAAAGGAAAAAGAAGGAATCCCACTAGTGGGCATTCCGAAGCAGAAGGGACCAGAATGAGAAGCGTGTGCTTGGGTGAAACCAGAGCCAAACACAGCAGCACTAGAAGCAATCGAAGATAAAGCAATAGTGCCCCCTCCTTCAACAGAAGTAGGAGTCTGAATGCATGCAGCACTCACAGCAGAAGCCGCGTTCCTAGTCGTGGCCATCGAAAGGTATGAATAATACGGAGGATCTTCTGGTCTCTCTGACTCGGGTCCGATGTATTAAACAACGTACGGATAATTAGGAGGAAGAGGAGATGGACCTGACCCAGGGGGTTCAGGTAATTCCTCGATTTGAAAATCTTCTTCCTAAGGAAATAAAACTCGCGAGGTGAGCGGAACGCTCCTCTCGGAACCGACACCAGAATCAACTATGAAACCTTCAGACCCTTGTGGAGGATCTCTCTCCACTGCGTTAGACGTCACAGGGTGGTAACCACCTGCTAAATCACTCCTATGCCTTCTCGAAGAAGGCTCTGGACTCTCAGGAGACAACCCCTGGATTCTCCTCGATCGACGAGGCGCTTGATCAGCCACTTTTATAGATTTTAAATTAGACTAAAAAAAAGTGAAAAGCTAGGCAAGCTAGGAGCAAAGAGCACTCACTATAAGAAAAATCCCTGAGATACAACCAAGCAAACAACCTTCAAGTATTTCCACTCTGGGTGATGAGGACCGGACACCAAAATACAGGAAAGCGAAATATAGGACCTCCCGAAAGAAGTCTGGGATAATTACGGCCCAGAACAACTGGCGAAGGTATCAGAAACAGTTACGCCGACCTCCTAACGACAGCCTTTGCCGGCTCAAGCACCCAAGCTTCGTAAGGGCACCTCCCAGAAGTACTACTGAAAGTGATGCGACGTCTGCCTTAGGTACCACAGGTATTCCCCCCCGCAGTCACCTGTGTGGAACCTAGGAGTGGCAACTATGGGCACCAATCCGTGTCAGAAGCCGGGCAGAACGGTCTTGAGGTCATATTCAACTAATCAGAGAGGGGGTATCCCTCTTCTCAGCCTTCACTTCCCCTCGCGCTTGACTCTCTGGAGGAGAGCTTTCCCGGTCCACCTAACGGAATTGGATTTCGCTTAATTAATAAACTTCTATGTTTTGTTTGAGCGGCCTTGGAGAGTTAACTCTCCACTCACCTAATCCAAGGCCCTACAACCTAGCTAGTTGGTGTATGACACTTAGAAAACTTGCTAGTTGATTTTAAACTATATCGCTTATTTTAATGGGTTGTTATGTTAAGCCAAAGGGATGCAGAAATGAAACTTATGATGTTTTGACGCAGAAAGAAATTAATAAAAAAACAAACTACATGCAGATGCAGTTATTGTCTTTCGATGAAAATCAACTTCTACACAGGTTCTACGAGATTAAAAATTGTATTTTTTCTTTTCAGATAGCAAACTCACACTCACAAAAACTATGAAAATGACTAAATGCTTAAGTGCACCTGATGCAAATCCCTACAAGCATGCAAATCCTAAGATGCAAAATCTCCTAAAGCAGAGTGAAATTTCCCAAAATTCCTTCAGTTTTATCTCTTTTTTGGTTGTCCAGAAAGCTAGTTCCAAAAATCAAGAACTCTTAATATGAAGACACCAAAAACGCTTAACAACAAGAGGAATAAATCAATAACAACTCCTTTCCAGAATCAAGCCAAAATCCAAAGGCAAGAAACCTCAAAAAATCTTCAAAAGATACAAAGAAACGAAAACAAAATGCAAAAACAAAAGCAAACAACATAGAAAAATGTTTTTTGAGCTTTTGAGTTTTATAAAAGAGTTCGAAAAGACCAAGTGAAACTATAAAATCCCAAGCCAAACAACACTGAATTTCAAGCAAAAACTTCAAAAATGCTCCAAATCTTATAGGGCTAACTAGTAGCAAGATCAATATGAGAAAAAGAAGACAAGAAAACTCAGCCACTCAGCCTAGAAGAATAGTGCAACCTTGCCGCAAACAAAAACTTCAAAGAACCAAGAAAGACTCTTCAAAAGTTGCAACAAGACCTAGCCAACTGAACTCAAGAAAACCAACCAAGAAATGGGCAAAAATCGTAGCGCAAAGCAAAACACAAAGATAGGAAAGAGTAAATGAGCAGGAGCTCTCTGTTCTGATGAAGCAGAACAGCCAAGAATCCCCAGAAAGAGATCTTGGTACTCAAACCAGGAATGCCAGCACAAGAAACAATACTTTGCCAAAAATACTAGTTTTCAATCAAACGAAAGAGAGAAAAGACCAAAGACCACTTTCTTCACAATCCAGAGGGTACAAAGACACTGCAGGAACAGGTCTCCACAGACAGAAAGGACTAAAAAGCCAAAGAATCCAAAATTTCAAAATCTGCCTAGGTATACGCTACTTCACAGTTTAGCAACAAGCGTGCATACGCGACTGTGCTAAAGGAAACACGCGTATACGCGACTCCCTTTAGACAAACTTGCGTGTATACGTGACTGTGTGCAGAAAAAAGCGTGTATATAAAGGTAAATAATGAAAAACAAAAAGGATCAAGCCTGGATAAGAAACCAGGACTTCAGCTTGACTAAGAAAGAGTAAACTGGACTGGAAATAAAAGTTAAAACTGTTGGAAACCTATCAAACAGCTGAAACCACCCAACAGGGGAATCACAAGAATGCGATCCCCAGTGGAGTCGCCAGTTCTGTTTCGGGGAAAATCACCCTAGAGGTTTGTTGGGTTTAAACCTCCACAGAGCAGGGCATGCTACTCAAGAAGGACTCACACAACCATACATGTTCATGAAAAACTAAATAGAGTAGATCGAGGAAGTTACCCGTAGGTCCTACGGTTGAAGCAGATCCCGCGGGGTCCAAACCCCCAACAACCCTTCTTCCTTCTTAACCTAAAAGACAAGAAGAAACAAGCACGAAGAACTGGTTGTACAGCATATATCTACTCTAAATGTTAGTGAAATCCACGTGAAACATTAGATAAACCATAATAAATGCTTAAATAACAATATTCTCATATATGCAAGCAGACACTAACACGTATATTTCGGGAACAAGATGGTTCTTTTGTATTATAAATAGCATGTACAGAAATAACGAGTGGAGAGATCACCTGAATCCTTCCACGATCTTCGAGCAGACCGTCATCCGGATCCGTCCCACCCTTGCCTCGCTAAGATTCCTTCCAAACTGGTGCATATGAGATGTCATATAGGAAGATGAGCATCTCCAGGAAACGAAGGTTTCCTGTAATGAACTGGGAAGTGCAGGAAGCACGGGAATTCAGACTTGGATAGGGAATACCAACAGAGTATAATATCAATAATTTCTCTCTCCCTTAGGCCATACACATGAGGGGCTTTTATACTCCCTCAAAGTAGTTTCAACAGTTGGAAACAGTTGGCCACGTGCTGGGGTGGTTGAACTACCAGAGTAACCATCAACCCAGCCCGAAAATAGGGATTTTTTATATATTTTTTAATGATTTTAATGGCATACACGGGAAAGTACATGTGGACTCGCGTATACACGCGGAAAAGTCTGGGCATAACCGCGTATGGGGAATTTAACACTGTTTTTTAGTGAATTTTGTCCAAGTCTGTAGGAATGGGTGCCCAAAGCCATAAAAGCAATCATGAATCGTATGAAGGTGAGAAATGATGCTATAACAATAATTATTCTCTGTTTATTGAGTTATGTAATGAAAAGGAGGTTTTTCATGAGAAATTAAAGTTAAATGAAGAAGTGGTGAAAATCTGCGTTTGAACGCGATTTAAAACAAAGTTTGAAGGAAAAGCGGTTTTAGAGAAACCATAGATTGTTGTCGCGTAGCTTTTGGCATATGAGTGGTTTTATTCATTTTGAACGCGATCGAATGATATTGCGACACGTCACGAGCGCAATACCACCCATTTCACATTGCTTTTGGTTGATAATCTATAGAGGTGGAATGAACGCGATTGTCGTCCGATAAGATCTGTGGGAGATCCGATAGTGTTAGCATCGGTAATTGCACGGGGTTTAAAACAAGGTATGTTAAATGTCATGCATCTTAGTTATGTGATAACCGTTGGATTGGTGAGTTGGAGCATGATGAGGCGTCAGCCGTCAGATGTATGAGCATATGTTATTTTGGTAAATTGTCGGCCATATATGATTTAACATGAAAGCATTCCTCGACATATGTGCGGCCTGTTGATAGGCGAAAAGGGTAAGTTATAAAGTATTATGTTAACTTTATAACACAAAGTTTAAGCTCTGGAAATATTATGGAGAGGCATGGTGAAATAAGGTATGGACTTGACAGTGTATGCAATAAAGTTTTATTAAGGGTTTGAAGTTTGGAATTATTTCCGAAGGTCTAAAGATTCTGAAGTTTTTTAATACTTCCGAACGATTAATGATATTTCAATGGAATTTTATTAAAGTGGTTGAAGTTCGGAAATACACTACCGAGGGAATTTTAACCGTTGTTTAAAAGTCAATTAAAAATTTCCAAAGGTTCTGATATACATTCCGAAAGAGTTTAAAAAATTGGGTTAAAGTGAGTTATATTGTTCCAAATGTTAAAAAGGGGGTGCCTCTACAGTTGACCTGCCCATCGGGCGTTGACCACAGATCGACGGTTGTCATTCACTGCGGTAGCACAAGCCAGATGATGAATCCGTACCAAGGAGTGTGTCCGCAGTACAGTGAACTGGGACCCACTTTCCTAAAGCCTAGAAGTATGGTTTATTTGGAGTTTGAAACATAGATTTAAAAATCATAAGAGAATATGATATTATGCTAAGCGCTTGAAGTGTTAATCAGAAGTGCCAACTGTTAGACTCCTATACCAATAGGTGTCATTTTTCATGATTGTCTTGATTGAACTATGGAATATGTTCAAACCTTTTTTCTTGAGCAAAGGTGTTCCATATTCTTAAAAAACCAAAAAATCAAAAAAATTTAAAAATGTAAAGAGGGTATATACCCTAAAAGAAAAATCAAAGGGTAAGAAAAATAAAATGGTCAAAAAAGTGGAAGAAGTGAACCCCAAACAAAAAATAGACCAAGGAAAGTGTGCAAATCCAAATGCCACTACTATTTCATTTTTGTAAATAAGCAATTGTGTGCAACTTGTCAAACTTTTGCCACAATTTATGAAAGGTCAAACTGTTTAAACTTGACTTATTCATATTTCAATTTCATGTTATAGAACAGAGAATAAATATCTGACCAAACAGTTTAATCTTGGCAGATAAGTAGATAGGTAGAGTTAATAAGAGGTTCTCAACAGTCTAATCTGAGCCCTTGGATGTAATAAGGGTAGAATTAGATAGATTTTCCTTGTAAAAAGAAAATATTGAAAAGGGTTTGCAAGTCCAAATGCACCCTAATAAAGAAGAGAAAATGGTAGTAGTAGATAGAGTAGGTAGATGGTGTTGCAAAGTTTATCTGATAAATGATGCTGCTACATGTTTTTGATCATTTACTTTCATCACCAAGTGCAAAACAGACAGAACAATACATTGGCAGAATTACAGAGTAAAGCAAAGTAAAAATCATTAACTCCCCCCTCTCTCTTTCTCCCTAACAATTTTCACTAATTTCCCCAAAGTGCTAAGGAATTTGAAGATTAAAGGGGCTCAAGGCATTTCCTTGAATTTTGGAGGGACCAGACCCTTGGCCCAATAATTGAATAAAACCTTAGTACTTGAAGTTATTCATCATTATACTTATTCACTCTTAATCTTTTCCTAAGTAAAATCCCATTTTACTTAGGAAAATCATGCCATATTTCATAAAAGTCCCTCAAAATTACTTGCTATTCTAAAGTGTTGAAGTTGATATAATGCAATATGCTTCAGAGATCTTCACTCTCTTAGTTGTGTAAAGTATTTTGAGTTTTCCTTGTTCCCTTGTCATATTAACAAATTGATTTTATTTAATAAATCCTTAGTCAAAATACCTTCTCCTACATATATAATTCCCTTTTATAATATCCCAAAAAACCCACTTATTATGATTTTTAACCAAAGTATTTATTCCCTATGTTGTTTAAACAAAAAACCCAATACATACTCCCTTTGGTTAAGACTTATCATTATCAACTATCCCCGCCCCCTATAGTAAATAAATCATATTGATTTATTTCTATATAATAAAAAATATATACAGGAAAAAAGTTTAAAACATAGGATTTTTATGTTTTAAATGAAAAAACAAATAAAATCTGAAATCCATCCGTAACCCCGACCCTTCATAAACCATTGAGATTAATTAATCACTTGGATTAATTAATAATCACATCCCTCTGCCAATCAATAGTGTCCCGAAATGATTAAAACGATAAAACAATGCGTCGGGCCCGCCCATTAAATTCCTCGCTAATTTCCTGTCCGGATCACCGTTGGATCGTTCCATTCAAGATCTACGGCACTCAAACATTCCGCTACCCATCCTCCATCTGAAACTTAATGCGCGAAATCAAAGCAGTTTTGAAACAGTACCCGGGCCACGTGTTGATTGTTCAATGGAATCGCTGCCTCCCCGTCCAAAACCACCTGCCCCAAAAAGCGGTGCGGAATTTACCACTTACCGCCCATTCCCCGTGACGTGTCCACTGTATCATGTTGACGTCATCTAATAAAATAATAAAAAATTCCGCCACCCATTGACTTTGTGAATGAAACAAAATAAGCCCGCGTTTTTCATTTTTCTCATTCATAGTGAACGACCAGACTCCCATGAAGTAAAACCATTTGTAACCCTACTGCGCCACCTGAAGCCTCTGTTAACCAATTCGATCATGGTTTACCTCCCAAAAATCATTCTAGATTCACTCCACAGACCTCTCAAAATCAAATGAAACCTTTTCGACCTCCCCTGCAAACCAATGCTTTCTTAACAATTTGTTTTGTTTTACAGGTGATCAGAAGACCACATCCTTGGATAAAAAGTCTTAATACTAGTCATAAGACTTGTTTACTCCAAGATTTTTATCAAATCTATTCAAACAGAGGTTAGAAAGCATAACAGTTAAAGAGTATCAGTGGTTAAAGTGTATCAGGTAAAAGTCAGTGAAAGTTAAAATGAAGTTACAGAGCAGTCAAAGGTAAACAGTAAAAGTAAATATAGAATGCAGTAAAATGGTAAAAAGAGATGAAAATACTTTCACCAACATTCAAGTTTGTCTAAAGTGAAAGTAAAACAGTCAAAAGAACAAAAAAGTGAAAAGATGAAAAACACAACAAGAAGTAATATTTTTGCAGAAATTGCATGTTTTAGTCATAGTTTTTCAGAAACTATTGTGATCAATCCAAGATGAATTTAAAAACCTGAAGGAGTTTTATGTTCTTAAGAGTACCATCTACAAAAACCTCTCTCACTTTCCTAACAGCTATTATGGTTTTGGAAATATTAAACAATGTTGAAAAGCACTTTTTGCAGAAAATTACAGTCAAGTCATCATTTTGCAGAGACTATTGTGGCCAATTAGAAATACATTTCACAAAACTAAAGGAGGTTTTTGTTCATAAGAGACATATCTACAAACACCTATCTCACTTTTTTCACAGTGATTTCAGAATGAGAGATACATGCACATATTTACAAGCTATGTTTCAGACTCTGTAAACTCTGTTTTACACATCTTTTTGCAGAGCCTATTGTTCATAGCTGGAGAGGAATTTTAGGAAATTGAAAGAGGTTTATCTCACCAACATATTTATCCACAATAACCGCTTTCACTTTTTACATATCTATTACGGATTGAGAAATAAAAAGGTATCATTGGACCCCAAGTTTGCAGAATTGTTGGAGCAGAATTCACAAAAAAGGAAGCAGTTAGTGACTTGGATGCCTCATCATCAACTAAGAGTTGGATCAAATTCGAATTCTCATCTTTGTCATCACCTATCCATCAAAAATAGTGCCAAATAGATGCATTAGTTTGAGTTTCATTTACTTAAGTTCTATTTATGTAAAATGGTTGGAGAGATTTGTGAACCAATTTTGATATTTTTTCAAGATATTTTAGTTTAGAATTTGTATAAATACTTCACTCTTGGAAGTATTTTGGGTGGATTCTATTACTTTGCTATGACATTGAAGTTTTTGGAATAAAAGAGTTTTGGAGAAATTTATTCGTGGCTTGCTGGATGACAATTTGAAGCTCAGGACTTTTTGCAGGATTCATGTGTCGGACTGCAGTTCAATAAGTCTTTCTATCCTATGTCTTAAGTGTTATATCTGTTTATAATATCATTGTGTCCATTTCTGAATAATTTACATAAAGGATTGAATCAGAATTTACTTAATTGTACTCTAGTTTCAGATGTGATTATTCTTAATGTTTTCCTCTAAATTGGTTATAAGCATGAATTCTTAAATGCTCTTGCTTTGCTAATTTAAACATTCTTGATTACTATAATAAGGAATTCTTCACTGCTCTTTGTTTGTAATCATTTCATTTCTTTCTTTTGAACATGGTGAAAGATTCTTAGCTGCCTTTCATCCCTTCAAACCCATTACATCCACTTTAAATTTCAAGGATTGTTCTCTGTTTGGCTATCTTGCCCTGCAAAGCCATCTTGTGCGTAGAACAGAAATCCAGTAAAGCCATCCTTTGACTCCATAGCCCAATGGACTGAAAATCTTCAACCTTGCCCTTAGTTGACGGATTCCACCATTCAAACAAAATCAAAACTCTTGGACTTATAACTAGCCTAAAACTTTCTAAGAACAAAGATAAATTATAAAGAGAGAGCCCTCTCTGGATACAGATTGGCTAGATTCTGCATCTGAAGGTTGGTTTGTGGTTACCTCAGGTATACTTTCATTTTCTTACAACTTCAAGGAAAACCTGAGTGATAACATAGTGGCGACCATACTGGGGAACTGAATCATTTTATTGTTACTATTGTTTGCTTATAAGCTACAGACAGAGTCTGAAGATCAGCCAGGTAGCCTTTGAAATGCTTTTGCTCTGCAATTGCATAGTAAATAAATGTTGCTTCAGTCTATCTCTGGTTTAGCTTATAAACTGAACCTTAGTTTCAAACATTCAATCAGATTCTCTAGTTTAATAAATCTTTGAGAAAATTTTAATTAAAAATCTTAAATTTCTTAAAGAAATCATAGAAGTTGTTTTGAAAATTCATAAAAAAATAAAATAATCATAAAATATTCAAAATTTGGTTTCTTGAAGAACTAACTTTTTCTTCAGAATTATTTTACAGGTTTAGATCTGATCTATGATGGTGGACAGGGATCAGACACACAAAGGTTAAAATCATCCACCTGGTGACTCCAAATCAATTTCAGAATCAAGACTCCACTGGAGGAATGAACCTCAAAGGACAATATGGAAAGATCAAGCTTTCAACTTGGATCTTAATCCAAGACATTATGTTCTTTCTCATTAAGAAATTTTTTCAATGTATATTGTATTTTATAGAAGATCTTAAATTAGTTTTTAGTTATTTTCCTTTGAAGATTGTAAGTAATAATTCTCCTAATCTCTTTGAGCGGTTTTCTTATGAATCTAATGATGATCATTTTCCAATTAAGAAGCCTCAAATAATCAAGACTGATCTTACAATCCCTGTACATATCCCTGTGCCATATAAAGTTCCAGATAGATATAAGCCCCTTATTCTACCTCCTTTACTCCATGATTTTCCTAAAAAATACTACAAGTATCTTCCTAGATTTGATGGAGAGAATGATATCACTGCCCAAAAACATATTCAAGGTTTTGAGAATTATTTGGATTTATTTGAGATTGATGAAGATGATGTTAAAATCAGACTTTTTGCTCTTTCTTTGCAAAATAGAATAAAGAGTTGGTTCAAAAATATGCCTAATGCTAGCATCTCAAATTTCCAACAGTTTATCAAACTTTTCCTTGAAAGATGGATAATAAAAGTTAATCATTTTGTGATCATGGAAGAATATAATCAATTAAAAAGACATTCAAATGAAACGATACAACAATTTTCTAACAGATTTAATCAATTTTATTATTCAATGCCAGAAAATATTAGACCTCCTCATGATTCAGCTCTCTTGCATTATCCAAGTGCCTTTGATTCAGAAATAGAATTTCGGTTAAGAGAAAGAGATCCAAAAACACTTGTACAGATGCAAAATATTGCAGTTGATGTGGAAGTTAATCTCCAAATCAAACAAGAAAAGTTGAAAGTAGAAGAAGAGGAAAGGAAAAACATTACAGAGGTAAAACTCAACCTTTTGGTAAGAAAACTAGATGAAATAACACAGGAGATCACTATGAAAGAAGAATTTTTTATTCAAAATCACCATGAAGAAATAGAAGAGGTTGATAGTCATGAACAAATTCCTCTTAATTCAAATTATCATAAATCAGAAAATGAATTTACAAATCAATATGAGGAAGAGGAATCTGTTGTTCTAATGTGTATGTTTGATGACATTCCTTATTTTGATGATTTTCCTAAGTATGATCATTATGATGATAGTTATGTTCTCCAAAGTCAAGCTAACTTTACAGAGATATCAGAAGTTAGTTTGGAGGATGAAGAAATGCAGTTTCAGCAAATTGAAGACAGTCATCAGCCAATACAGATCAGCCATGAGAGTGAGGAAGGAAGATCAGAAAATGTGGAAATAAGTGAAGATTCTTTACCTCTTTGTTTTGCTTCATTTCAGTTCATTAGAGAAAACTATCATGCCATCAATAATCAACAATCTTTAGGAATTATGATTGACAACAAAGAAGATAATGAAACTATTGATCAAGATTTTTCAGTTTCACAATTGCAGTTATCAGTTCCCATTGAAATAAATGATCAAATGACACAAGAAAGTTCCATACCACTATTTTTTGAGCCATTTCAGCTTTTAAAGGAAATGTGGTATAACATATTTAAAGAAAAGAATGGGAAACTTGTTGAAGTTTATGAAGTCCCATGGAATTTTATATGTCATAGGTTCCAACAATTTTCCCAAGATTTTCAGGATCCAATAGTAGATATGTTGAATATTGAAGGCATTCAAAGCATTCCTCTATTAACTAACTATGATTTTCAGAATCAAGATGATAAAGGATTCAACACTCAAACATTACAATCAATAGGAATATCATCACAAATCTTATCTGAAAGTTTACAGGGAGATAAAGATGAAAATAGCATTTCATATTCATGGTATGGAGGCCATCCAGAACAGATGTACAGTTGTTCAGATCAGTTAAACATCAGTGTATATATTTTGGAAGATCCTTTTGTACAGTTTCTAGAGTCAACAAAGGAAATCAAGTGTTTCCTTATCTTCTCATTTGTTGACAAGTTTCTAATAGGTTGCAGAAGTAAAATTTTGATAATCAACAAAAAAATGCAACAAAATCTATCAAAGTACATAATGCTTGAATGGTTGCATTGGCTATTTCATTTTACCTAACTAGCAGTTGAATAGTAGATTGAGTAGGTAGATGAGTGCTAATAAGCTCAGAATTTCGAGCATTTTTTTTAGTTTTTCAATTTTCAGCTAGTTTTTCATTAAGTTGGTTTGAAAAATTTTGTGTGTTGTTTTAGTTTTAGATCAGATTTCAGGTTGCAGAAAAAGGACTATATTCAATTCAAGATTTTCAACCACAACAAATTCATGTTTGGGATTGGAACAAGGAAGAAAATTCCTAACTGGGCAACAAAGTTTTAAGTTTTGAGTGGATAGTAACTTACTGGAGTTGAAGCCCGAAGTGAAGGCCCTAAGCTTCAGAAGTTTTACTATCATATATAAAATTAAGCTACTAGAAGAAGGAGATTACATGGTTTAGTTTCGAGACATTTTGAGGCAACTGACCTGCTGTTCTTGACTTTTCACAAGGAAAAAGCCATCCCCAAGTGGAGCCAGTGTTAGACTCCTATACCAATAGGTGTCATTTTTCATGATTGTCTTGATTGAACTATGGAATATGTTCAAACCTTTTTCTTTAGCAAAGGTGTTCCATATTCTTGAAAAACCAAAAAATCAAAAAATTTAAAAAATGTAAAGAGGGTATACTCTAAAAGAAAAATCAAAGGGTAAGAAAAATAAATTGGTCAAGAAAATGAAAGAAATGAACCCCAAGCAAAAAATAGACCAAGGAAAGTGTGCAAATCCAAATGCCACTACTATTTCATTTTTGTAATAAAGCAATTGTGTGCAGCTTGTCAAACTTTTGCCACAATTTATGAAGAGTCAAACTGCTTAAACTTGACTCATTCATGTTTCAATTTCATGTTGTAGAATAGAGAATAAATATCTGACCAAACAGTTTAATCTTGGCAGATAAGTAGATAGGTAGAGTTAATAAAAGGTGCTCAACAGTTTAATATGAGCCCTTGGATGTAATAAGGGTAGAATTAGATAGATTTGCCTTGTAAAAGAAAAGAAGATTGATAAGGGTTTGCCAGTCTAAGTGCACCCTAATAAAGAAGAGAAAATAGTAGTGTAAAGTAGATAGGGTAGGTAGATGGTGTTGCAAAGTTTCATATGATGAATGATGGTGCTAAATGTGTTTAATCCTTTACTTTCATAACCAAGTGCAAAGACGGAACAATACATTGGCAGAATTACAGAGTAAAGCAAAGTAAAAATCATTAACTCCCCCCTCTCACTTTCTCCCTAACAATTTTCACTAATTTCCCCAAAGTGCTAAGGAATTTGAAGTTTAAAGGGGCTCAAGGCATTTCCTTGACTTTTGGAGGGACCGGACCCTTGGCCCAATAATTGAATAAAACCTTAGTACTTGAAGTTATTCATCATTATACTTATTCACTCTTAATCTTTTCCTAAGTAAAATCCCATTTTACTTAGGAAAATCATGCCATATTTCATAAATTCCCTCAAGGTACTATTCTAAAGTGTTGAAGTTGATATAATGCAATTTTTAACCGAAAATCTTCACTCTCTTAGTTGTGTAAATATTTTGAGTTTTCCTTGTTCCTTGTCATATTAGCAAATTGATTTTATTTAATAAATCCTTAATTAAAATAAACTATACCATATA
Source organism: Pinus albicaulis (assembly GCA_034641835.2). Lineage (NCBI taxonomy): Eukaryota > Viridiplantae > Streptophyta > Pinopsida > Pinales > Pinaceae > Pinus > Pinus albicaulis. The sequence continues at coordinate 805,431,956 of CM076581.1, read as the reverse complement.
CAAATTCCCTTTTTTATAATATCCCAAAAAACCCACTTATTATAGGTTTTGTAGTATTTATTCCCTATTTTGTTTAAACAAAAAACCCAATACATACTCCCTTTGGTTAAGACTTATCATTATCAACTATCCCCGCCCCCTATAGTAAATAAATCATATTGATTTATTTCTATATAATAAAAAATATACACAGGAAAAAAGTTTAAAACATATGTTTTTTTATGTTTTAAACGAAAAAACAAATAAAATCCGAAATCCATCCGTAACCCCGACCCTTCATAAACCATTGAGATTAATTAATCACTTGGATTAATTAATAATCACATCCCTCCGCCAATCAATAGCGTCCCGAAATAATTAAAACGATAAAACAATGCGTCGGGCCCGCCCATTAAATTCCTCGCTAATTTCCTGTCCGGATCACCGTTGGATCGTTCCATTCAAGATCTATGGCACTCAAACATTCCACTACCCATCCTCCTTCTGAAACTTAATGCGCGAAATCAAAGCGGTTTTGAAACAGTACCCGGGCCACGTGTTGATTGTTCAATGGAATCGCTGCCTCCCTGTCCAAAACCACCTGCCCCCAAAAGCGGTGCGGAATTTACCACTTACCGCCCATTCCCTGTGACGTGTCCACTGTACCATGCTGACGTCATCCAATAAAATAATAAAAAATTCCGCCACCCATTGACTTTGTGAATGAAACAAAATAAGCCCGCGTTTTTCATTTTTTTCATTCATAGTGAACGACCAGAATCCCATGTAGTAAAACCCTTTGTAACCCTGCTGTGCCACCTGAAGCCTTTGTTAACCAATTCGATCATAGTTTACCTCCCAAAAATCATTCTAGATTCACTCCACAGACCTCTCAAAATCAAATGAAACCTTTTCGACCTCCCCTGCAAACCAATGCTTTCTTAACAATTTGTTTTGTTTTACAGGTGATCAGAAGACCACATCCTTGGATAAACAGTCTTAATACTAATCATAAGACTTGTTTACTCCAAGATTTTTATCAAATCTATTCAAACAGAGGTTAGAAAGCATAACAGTTAAAGAGTATCAGTGGTTAAAGTGTATCAGGTAAAAGTCAGTGAAAGTTAAAATGAAGTTACAGAGCAGTCAAAGGTAAACGGTAAAAGTAAATACAGAAGGCAGTAAAATGGTAAAAAGAGATGAAAATACTTTCACCAACATTCAAGTTTGTCTAAAGTGAAAGTAAAACAGTCAAAAGAACAAAAAAGTGAAAAGATGAAAAACACAACAAGAAGTAATATTTTTGCAGAAATTGCATGTTTTAGTCATAGTTTTGCAGAAACTATTGTGATCAATCCAAGATTAATTTTAAAAAACTGAAGGAGGTTTATGTTCTTAAGAGTACCATCTACAAAAACCTCTCTCATTTTTCTAACAGCTATTATGGTTTTGGAAATATTAAACAATGTTGAAAAGCACTTTTTGCAGAAAATTACAGTCAAGTCATCATTTTGCAGAGAATATTGTGGCCAATTAGAAATACATTTCAAAAAACTGAAGGAGTTTTTTGTTCCTAAGAGACATATCTACAAAAACCTATCTCATGTTTTTCACAGTGATTTCAGAATGAGAGATACATGCACATATTTCGAATCTATGTTTCAGACTCTGTAAACTCTGTTTTACACATCTTTTTGCAGAGCCTATTGTTCATAGCTGGAGATGAATTTTAGAAAATTGAAAGAGTTTTATCTCACCAACATATTTATCCACAATAACCTCTTTCACTTTTACATATCTATTACGGATTGAGAAATAAAAAGGTATCATTGGACCCCAAGTTTGCAGAATTGTTGGATCAGAATTCACAAAAAAAGGAAGCAGTTAGTGACTTGGATGCCTCATCATCAACTAAGAGTTGGATCAAATTCGAATTCTCCTCTTTTTCATCACCTATCCATCAAAAATAGTGCCAAATAGATGCATTAGTTTGAGTGTCCTTTACTTAATTTCTATTTATGTAAAATAGTTGGAGAGATTTGTGAACCAATTTTGATATTTTTTCAAGATATTTTAGTTTGGAATTTGTATAAGTACTTCACTCTTGGAAGTATTTTGGGTGGATTCTATGAATTCGCTGTGACATTGATGTTTTTGGAATAAAAGTGTTTTGGAGAAATTTATTTGTGGCTTGCTGGATGATAATTTGAAGCTCAGGACTTTTTGCAGGATTCATGTGTCGGACTGCAGTTCAATAAGTCTTTCTATCCTATGTTTTAAGTTTTATATCTGTTTATAATATCATTATGTCCATTTCTGAATAATTTACATAAAGGATTGAATCATAATTTACTTAATTGTACTCTGATTTCAGATGTGATTATTCTTAATGTTTTCCTCTAAATTGGTTATAAGCATGAATTCTTAAATGCTCTTGCTTTGCTAATTTAAACATTCTTGATTACTATAATAAAGAATTATTCACTGCTCTTTGTTTGTAATCATTTCATTTCTTTCTTTTTGAACATGGTGAAAGATTCTTAGCTGCCTTTCATCCCTTCAAACCCATTCCATCCACTTTAAATTTTAAGGATTGTTCTCTGTTTGGCTATCTTGCCATGCAAAGCCATCTTGTGTATAGAATAGTAATCCAGTAAAGCCATCCTTTGACTCCATAGCCCAATGGACTGAAAATATTCAACCTTGCCCTAGTTGACGAATTCCCCCATTCAAACAAAATCAAAACTCTTGGACTTATAACTAGCCTAAAACTTTCTAAGAACAAAGATAAATTATAAAGAGAGAGCCCTCTCTGGATGCAGATTGGCTAGATTCTGCATTTGAAGGTTGGTTTGTGGTTACCTCGGGTATACTTTCCTTTTCCACAACTTCAAGGAAAACCTGAGTGATAACACCAACAAAAACGAGGACCATAGATCTGGATAGATCAATGGTGATGATCTCTTCAGAGGAAAATCGCACAAACACAGTGGTCACGGAAAATGCGAAGTGCGATATGATGAGGTGGCAAGTGACATGGTAGCTGACTTGGACCTGACCCCACAAATCACAAATAAATCAAGATGACGTGGCAAGATGATGTGGTAGTGACGTGGCGATGACGTGGCACGATGACATGGAGATGACGTGGACCTCGCCTGCATATCACAAATCGCATGATCGGGGGGGGGGGGTGAAGATAATAAGAGCAAAGAAGCAATGGAATGTGCTGATGCGAAGGGACACATGGTGGCACAACGCAATATCGCACATCGATAATGCAAAGTCCATCGCATACCATGAAGTGGAAATGTGATGCAAGCGGTGGATGCGATGGGAGCGACAGTGGCGATGCGATGCGATTGTATATCACATATCACACATGATATGGGTTCACACGGTATGAAAAATGATATTGCGATGCGATGTGCCGACGTAAAGAGACATGTGGCGGCAGAGTGCTACATCGTGCATTGGTGATGTAAATTCCATCACATACTGCGAATAGTAAAGGAGCCGCATGCAATGTAGCTCAGAACCATAACTTAAAGAAATTTTAAGTCTGGGTGTAAGTGATTTTCTTTTATAAATCGTTTCAAAGAGAAAAAGGAGGATTATAACGAAAAAAAGAAAGAAAGTATGAATGCGGGTGGAAAGGCTTGGGTAAGAACCCGACACAAAGAAAAAGGCAGAATTGAGTGTTTAGAAGAGCGGTGAAGACTGAATGCCATGGGCATGAGAAAAAGAGGCAGATTTGAGAAAAGAAGAAAATGGTGGCACTGTTGAAAACAAACAGCTGGGTGAAGTTAGGCCAAAATGACAGTTTTGCAGAACTGTGTTGACTATAACAGCAAAAAATGAAAAGACAGTGACAACAGTAGAAAAGACAAACGTATGGGGAACCAAGAGCTAAAAGGGATGATTGAAATGTTTGATTGCAACTGTAATTGTATTATTGAATTTATATTGTTTGTGATGTAAAGGCAAGTCTCCAAAGTCAAAGAAAAACTCCTCTGTAATACTAAAATGTATACATACTGTTATATTATTCTGAATGGGCTGGACAAGAAAATGAGAAGGGGGAAGGCAAAGAGTCATACTTGTTCACTTCAAATTCCCTATGGAATGAAAACAATTATGAGGTGTTCCCTATAAATAATGTTACCAACATATGCATAAAGAGGTTGATAGAATGAAGAAAGAGTAGAGATAGTGTAAGAATAAGGAGCAGAGAGAGGAGTTGTGAAGATCCAGAGATGATATAAAGAAAATTTGAAGGTTGCAAGGACAACAGTAAAGAAGGAGAAAAATAGAGCTGATATGTAGGTAAATCAGCATATGATTTTGTTGTATAGTGAGGAAGTTTGTGCTTCCATATCAAGTTGTAGCTTGATAGATATCCAGTTGTAGCTGGCTGAGGTAGGAGCCTCATGTAGATTGTAGCCTGTGGAAAATAGATGGGAGTTGGAGCTTGCCTTTGCATCATAACAATAATAAGATGAGGTTTTCTCCCTTATGGGTTTCCACTTATATCTGTTGTCTATGTGCTTGATGATTATGTGTTGAAATTATATATTTAATCTTCTTAATACCTGCTGCTCACTTATTATGATTGGTGTTCCATTGTATATTAATCTAATCACGAAATGAAGATGTAAATAAGTATAAAAGAAATTTTTACAAGACCATGACTGCATTAAACAGATTCACCCCCCCTCTCAGTTTAACCAAGGGTTCAAAAATTCTGCCAATTTTATGGAGAGATCACCATGCTAGTACAGTGGCCAGATAACCATGGTGCCACTCACTACAGTTGTAGCAAAGTGATCAAGCCAACTCGTGATGAGACCTGTTGTCCTTCAAGCAGTTAAGAATGTCATTGATCTAGTGTGGTGTCCATTGTGGGCATGTCACTTGCTACGCTCTTATGAACATGGTAGGCTGGCTCGTGATGAGACCCCCTATCCTCTCTTAAAATTTGCATGTAAGCATAGTACTTATTTTTGAATTGTAACATATTGATTTCTAAGGAGGTCACTGTGCTGGTGTGAGAGCCAGATAGTCACAATGCCATTCACTAGGATTATAACAAAGTGATCAGGTTGGCTCATGATGAGACCTCCTATACTTAAAGTAGATGAGAAGGTCATTACCCTGGTGTGGTAGCCATTATGGGCATGTCACTTGTTAAATCCTTATGATCATGGTAGGCTGGCTTGTAATGAGACCCCATATCTTCTTAAAGATTTGCATGAACACATAATAATTGCTTCTTATACATAAAGGGATGCTCATTAACTCCTTAATATTTAGGGATGGTGAAAGAAGCGGAAAAAAATGCCAATACCATTAATAACCCTTATTCCCATTCCTTCATGTTGGAGGGACATATTACTCAAATAGTACAGAAAGATATACCATCATAAGGTCATGTATTGTATGATAACATATTTGAACTAGGGGTGACTTAGCCTTTCATTTCATGTGTGCATAATGCCAACTTCCTGTTTAAGGATTATAGTGCTAAAGAGTCATCATATTGGTAATTTTACCGTTTTCCCTCTCTTTTCCAACTGTCATTCCCTACTCAAGGTTATTCAAATTGAATAGCAAAAAACACAAAAAGAATGGCTATTTAATTTAGTTGAACAACAGTTGTTCACAGATTGAACAACAGTTGTTCACAGATTGCTCAACACAATTAAAAATGCAAAAAAATGGTTGTTTAATTCGACTGAACAACAGCCATTCAAAGATCGAACAGTAGCTGTCCCTGAATTGAATAGAAAAAAATAAAAACTCAACAAACGACTGTTCAATTTGATTGAACTGCAGCCGTTCAAATATTGAACAACAATTGTTCACGAATTGAACAAAAAAAATAAAAACACACAAAATGGTTGTTCCATTTGACTGAACAACAACCATTCAAAGATTGAAAAACGACTGTCAACGAATTGAACAACAAAAAAATACCAATGAACAGTTGTTCAATTCTAATGAACAATAGCTGTTCATATATTGAACAACAACTGTCCATGAATTGAACAACAAAACATAAAAACACAAAAAACAATTGTTCAATTTGGCTGAACATCAGCTGTTCACGAATTGAACATCAAAAATAAAAATGCAGAAAATGGTTGTTCAATTTGACTGAACAGTATCCGTTCAAATATTGAACAACAGTTGTCCATGAATTGAATAGAAAAAATAAAAACGCCAATGAACGGTTGTTCAATTCGACTGAACAATAGTTGTTCAAAGATTGAACAACAACTATCCACGAATTGAAAAAATAAAAATAAAAACACAAAAAAAGCGGCTATTCAATTTGGTTGAACAGTAGTCATTCAAAGATTGAACAACAAATATTCATGAATTGAACAACAAAAATAAAAATGTAGAAAACAGTTGTTCAATTTGACTGAACAACAACAATTCAAATATTGAACAACAATTGTCCATGAATTGAACATCAAAAATAAAAACGCAACTTACAAGGAAAAGAAATTGTAAGTGTGAAGAATGTACAACAAGACAGGACATTTATATACATTATTTACAAGTGATGGTAGAAAACCTCTCATGTACTTGAGTTGGTGGGGTTGTCACCCCCTTGTGCCACAACTTAGATGGTAGGATCATTTCATGCCTGTTGGAAAAAAATATTCTTTTGTGAGAGGCTTCCGATAGAGGCGCACTTTGTGTCTGTTAACTCGGAATGTTGAACTAGACCCATCTATGGTGGTCAAGGTAAGTGTGCCATTGTAGTGTAATTCCTGAATCTCATATGGACCGAGCCACCTTGTTTGTAGTTTTCCTGGGAAATCTTGGAATCTGGAGTCATAGAGGAGGGCCCAATCTCCTTTTTGGAATACCTTCTTCCTAATAAGGTTATCATGTCATTTAGTTCGCTATTGTTGGATGATCATTGTGCGTTGTAGGGCAGTCTCATTTCATATAATTCATTTATTTGCTGGAGTCTTCTAGCTTGGGCTTCTATTAAGTCCAATCCTCCTTCTTGGGTTGTCCTCAGAGTTTTGATTTCGAATTCAATAGGAAATATAGGTTCCCTCCCAAATACTAGCTGATATGGTGAGTATCTAGTGGTGTTTCGCCAGGTTGTACGATAGGCCCATAAGGCTTATGGAAATCTAGTGGCTCAATCCCGGCGATGTGCTGATACCGTTTTGGTAAGGATTGCTTCTAGGACTTTGTTGGTGCTTTTGACTTGACCATTTTCCTGCGGGTGGTAAGGGGATGTAACTCTATGGGTGGCATGGCGATTTCTTAGCGTGGTTGTAATTTTATTACCTATGAATTTTTCCCCTCCATCGGTTATCACTTCCCGTGGCAAGTCATATCCTACGAATAATTCAAAAAGAAACTTAATTACTGATTCTTCAGTGGCTCTTGACAAGGCCACTGCTTCTACCCATTTGGTTACATAATCTATGGCAACTAATATATGGGCTTTCCGGTTTGATGGTGGGTTGAATGGCCCAACGAAGTCCAATGCCCATCGTTCGAATGGTTCTACCACCAATTGTGGTTGTAGTGGCATTTCATTATCTTGGCCTGGGCGGGCCATTCTTTGGCAGCTATCACAGGCCTAGATATATTTCTTTGCGTCTTTGAAAATTGTAGGCCAACAATAGCCTAATTGCAACACTTTATGCCCTCTCATGCATTATACGAAATGGCCGCCACAAGGTTCATTGTGACAGGCTCGTACAATGTCATAGATTTCCTCCTCTCTGATGCATCTGCATATGTGCATATTGGCCCCTGTGTGGAAGAGGTAACCACCAATCCAGGAGAACCTTGCACTGCATTGTACAATCAATTTCCATTCTTTTTGGTGTAAATGTCTGGTAGCCTCCCGATTGCCAAGTAATTTGCGACATATACATATCATGGTGTTTTTATTGCTACAACAAACAAATGTTCATCGGGGAATTGGTCATCAACTTTTAGCATGTCATCTGTCTTAGGAACCCTGGACAGGAAGTTCACGACCATGTTTTCCTTCCCTTGGCGATCTTTGATTATTATATTCAATTCCTGCAACAATAGTAACCATCGAGTTATTCTCCCATTCGTGATTGGTTTATTAGCTAAATATCTAATAGTAGAGTGATCAATATATAGGAGTACTTGATAACCAGCTATATAGTGCCTAAATTTATTAATGGCATAAATGATAGCTAGGAACTCCTTCTCGGTCACAGTATAATTTAGTTCGGCAAGAGTGAGGTTTTTGCTGATATAATAAATGGCATAAGGTTTTCTATCTTCTTCTTGGCCAAGGACCGCTCCTATGGTTGTGTCGGAGGAATCTGAAGAGATGTGAAAAGTTAGTTTCCAGTTAGGTCCTCGTAGGATTGGTGATGTTGAGACCAATTTATTAAAACCTTCAAAAGCGGTGTCACATTTATCAGTCCAATGGAATTCAACATTTCTAGCTAATGCATACAAAGGTTTGGTTATTTGTGAAAATATTTTTATAAATCTACGGTAATACCCTGCATATCCCAAAAAACTGGGTACTTCTGTCTGTGTACGAGGTTTAGCCAATAGAAGGATCACTTCTATATTAGCCAGATCTAACTGTATCCCAGCCGCAGAAATGTAGTGGCGTAGGATCACTCCCTCTGTCATCACCATGTGACATTTCGCATCGCTTAGACATAGCCTAGTAGCAATACATCATTCTAGCACCTTTTCTAGCGTTTCTAAGGCTTGATCGAAGTCCTCTCCATATGGAGTGAAGTCGTCCATATAGATTTCAAGCCCTTCATTTATTAAGTCAGAAAAAATGCTAATTATGGTTCTCTAAAATGTTGCTGGGGCATTAGATAATCCAAACGGTAAAACTCTATAAGAAAAAGTGCCCCACGGACAGGAAAAGGTTGTCTTATCTTGGTCTTTCGGAGCTTTTTGGATTTTATTGTAGCCGCTGAATCCATCAAGAAAGGAGAAGAATCGTTTCCTAGCCAATGTATCAAGGACTTGGTCAATGAAGGGGAGGGGGCAATGGTGTTTCTGTGTTGCCTTATTCAATTCTCTGTAATCTACATAGATTCTCCACTTCCCATTCTTTTTAGGGACGACTTCCAGAGGGGAGACCCATTTGTTGTCTGAATAGGAAATGAAATTTACATCTAACAGATTTTGCAGCTCCTCTTTTACAATATCCTTTAAGTGCGGGTTTAGTCTTCGTTGAGGTTTTCTAACAGGGTGTACTTCCTTATCGGTATAGATGTGGTGTGTGCATAGTTGTGGGTCTAAAGCCTTCATGTCTTGGTAGTCCCACACAAATTCCCCTTGGTGCTTTCGGAGGACTTTTATGAGCTTTTGTTTTTGGTCATCATCCAAATTGCCATTAATATTCAAAACATTTCCTGGCTCGATCTCAATAGGTATACTATTACGAACAGTGGTTGTGGAGATATTTTTATTCTCGAAGTCTGTCACGGGATCCTCTTGATCTTCATTTTCGAGGACTTTTTTCAACATCTGGAATTTTATATTTCCAGGCGTGGGTGACATATTCATAAAATTATTGATTACATCATATTCAGTTTGATCCTTGAATTCGAGAGCTTCTACTAGCGTTAGAGGTGGACAGATGTTTTTCTCCCAATATGTATATGGATGTTTGTGAATTTTTACCATGGGTAAGCTTGGTTTGGTAGGCGGATAGATAATGATATTTTTTATGGAATCTCCTTTAGTGATAGTCATGCTACCTTCTCGACAGCCTATGTAAGCATCTGCTGTGGCCAGCCAAGGTCGCCCAAGAATCAATGGGTGCCCTTCCATCCTGTTTTTTAGATTAATGACTAAAATATCAGCTAGGTATTCCCATGAGTCCACAGAGACCAGGACGTCCTGCACTATTCCTTCCAGTCTGATAACAGACCTGTCATCCAGTTCCAGAAGTGTGGCCATAGGTTCTAAAGATGATATGCCCAGTTTTTTGCAAGCCTCAGTAGTTAGGATGTTAATGGCTGCCCCTAGGTCGACCAATGTGTTTGGAAATAAGTGGCTAGAGATTTTCACTATTACAATGGGGTATCCTGGGTCTTCATATTCCACGGGTGGCTCCCTACCTAGCAAAAATTCAGATAGCGCTCTTACCACATGAATGGTGGGTGCAGGCTTTGTTTTCTTGACTTGTTTTTTTCCACATAATTATTTAATTGTCTTTGCATAGATGGGAATGTCTTGGATGACAGGAGAAGAGGAGTTTTGATAAAAAAAAATTCTCAATTCCCCCAGGATGTCAAAATATGGAGCGATTATAGGCCTGGGCAGAGTTAATCTTTCAGGAAATGGAGGTGGAGTCACCCTAAGTTCTTCAGGTCTTTGTTTATCAAAAGTTTCCTTATCTTTACCTATTTCTGTCTCTGTTATGTTTGTTAGGCTAGGTTCTATTGAGGTTTCAATTCAGGACTGAGGTGGGGTCATGGCTTCTATAGGTAAGATAGTATGTCTTGACCTTAGCCTTAGTTCGTTGCATTGTTTCTATTCGGAATCAAAATTTGGATTTTCTATGATCTGAATTAGTTGAACCAATCTGTTGTTGGGATTAGGATTGGGTTGAGCTAGCAATTTAGGGCTTATGACAGGCTGCTGGTTGTGATGGACCGGGTATGGCGCTGGTAGCATAGGTTGATTTTGGGTCCCTGCTCCTATCGGTAGATTGGTCATTCCCATCGGTCGCTGCCAATTCCAATTGGTGTTTTGAGGAGGGGGGTTTGGCCACTGGGTTTGATATGGGACATTTTTCCAATAAGGGGGAGAACAAGGAAATTTAGGCCAATTATTCCCTGATGAGGGTTGTATAGGCCAAGGTGGCATAAGAAACGACTGGTTTGGCCAAGCAGAAAAATAATTTTGGGTTTGCCATGGTGTTGGCGGGTTTTGTTGGTCAAGTTGTGGAGAGTAAAAGAACTGAGGCAGGTCTTGTGGCATGCCAGGTCGTGCTTGCCATTGCCGACGTTGATTCATTAAACATATTGTTTTTGTCTCTTCCTCTGCTTCCTTGTAGATTTATTTCAGCCCAGGAAGTGAAGGACATTTGTCCATGGTATGATCCTTGGTGCAGATAGCACAAGTCTGAACCATGTCTAAAGGACATTCCCTCTGGTTGTGCTTCTTCCGAAATCTTGGGTAGAAGATGGATAAGTTCTGTTCTATGATAGCTTGGTTCTTCTTGGCTTGTAAAACATCAAACTGTGTTGTGAGAGTACCCAAGATGTCAGTTTTGAAATCCTCCAATAGATTACCAATTTTTTCTCTAGTTACATTGCCATATTTGAGGTTTTTTTTATAGAATCATGCCCACTTGGTCGATTTCGCGCACTACCCCGGGAGCATCTAACGCATAGGGAAATAATCTCATTGTATTATTCCTAGTAAATATCTCCTTTTCCCATTATGTTAAGTGTTTCCACCCATTCTTCTTTCATTCCTTTAATCATTATGGCTTCTAAGATGTCCTTGGATAACGTGGTATATGGAGACCTTTGTAAATTGTATTGAAATATTTCTACATATTCTTCTAATGTTTCATTTTCTTTTGCGGTCATATTGAAGATTTCATCTTTTAGATCTCGGGTTTGGAAATAGTCTTGGTATTTGGTAAGAAAAATGTTCTTCTTTTGGTCCCAGTTATTTATAGTTCCCTCACCTAATCCCATGAACCAACGTAACACAGTTCCTTTTAAGGTAGAGGGAAATAGTTTTAGTTTCTTGGGATCGGTGGTGTAGCCATATCCTCTGCATAAGACATAAAATTCAAATAGGAATGCATCAGGATCTTTTGTGGTTAATCCATAAAGGTGGGAATGTTGTGCAAGGGAATGGCTTTCATAGGGGTGTTGGCAGCATGATCAACAATAGGGTATTCTAATGTTGATGTCTGCCTCTGATTTTGATTTTGATTATTTTCCATTTGATCAAAGAGGTGCCAGAAATATTTGGGAATTTATTGATCTAGAGGGGTAATTCTAATGGGCTTGGGAGGCGAATGCGATGGGGGTTTTACAGCGCTTGCTTGATCTGGAATCCTGAGTACTTTTTTTTCGATCACTCTTTCATGGGACTTAAGTTCTGATATTTCTATGTGAATTACTCCACTAGTTTCTCCCCCCCCCACCCCCCTTCCTGCAGGTTGCAAGAACCCCCCTCTTTCGAAGGGTCAGTGCCTATATGATCGGTAGTATGTAGGTTTCACTAAGATCCCTCTATCTTGTAATGAATCTTAACATGGACTATAGATGGTGAGGCTTCCACTTGAGGGAGTGTGTTAGGATTTTGTATGGAAACAGTTATGGGTCCTATATATGCCTAAGATTCACCCTTCTTAATGATTTCGTCTATATATGTCGTTCTTCCAAATATCATCGGTCCTTTGGATTGTGAGGATGTTTGTGAATGATTTTAGATTGTTTCTATATTTTTCTTCCTAGTCATAAAACAAAAGCTCCTATTTTACGAGACTTTGCATGACTTGCTGGGAAGTGGGCTGAAGGGAAAACATGTTGCTTGCCGGTATGCAAGTTCTTACCTCTCATTTTCAATACCCAATTCTTCACATCAATGGAGAAAGATGAATGAAATAGATCACTCTTAACACTCTCCCCGGCAACAGCATAAAAACGTTGGTTTCACAGAGATGGCTTATTATAGAAAACTCTAGTGCTTCTCATTTAATTATCAACCCAGGGTAAGTATTCTTATTTCAAGAGTGTTGGCACAATATATGCGAGTGAGATTGTCTAATAGTTACTCTATGTTTCTTTTGAGGAAGAATTAGTTAGCCTCCTAAATTCAATTAACCTAACGAGGGGTGGCTTGGATTGATTCTTAACCTAATATTGAACTGTAGGATTGAACAGCTATCAAATTGAATTAAACAACAGTCTAAATTAACTGAACATCAATCTAGATTAATCGAACAACAATTGAATTGAATGAAACAATAGTCTAAATAACTGAATAGCAATCTAGATGAATCGAACAAAAATTGAATTGAATTGAACAACATTCTAACTAAACTGAACAACAATTGAATCGAATTGAACAATGGTATAATTGAAACAATCTAAATGAATTTTTACAACAATTACTTATATAAATTTGCAATGGAATTCTCTTTGTAAACTAATTAATAGACATTGATCAACGATTGGACACTTCACTGTGCTGAAATAATAATGTAATCCATAAAGACAGATAACATCGAAAGTAACTTATTCTACGATCTATAAATCAATTGCAATGATATTAGAAGAAACTGGAACCATCTCCTGGTGATGAAGCATTGTTATAAGCTAGAAAATACGATTGCAATTATCCTAACTCAAGAACACAATTTCTAAAAGTCTTGAAGAAAGAGAAATTGTAACTTTATTGAATGGAAATATACTTTACAACTTCATGAGACATTTAGGCATTGGTTCTGTGACTACACAGAGTATGGGAATTTGCGAGGAACTTCCAGGAGTTGGGCCTAGACAACCAGAAGCGCTAGTGCAGTAAAAAATTCAAAATATTTTTGTTCAAAGCTCTTTATTACATCCAGTGATATTACAAAAATACAATTAGACAAGTTGGTTTTGATGCGTTGATTGCAGAATGAATTTACTATTCCTTTTCCAACTCCCTTTCTCATTCATCCTTCATCCTTTTAAAGGTGATTTCACAAAATGAGAAAGTATTTCCCAAATGACAGCTGCTGCGTGTAGCTGCCGTTTGAGTTCTTAGGCTCAAATTCATATGTCTACCTTCTACCGACCACTAGGAGTTACCGAGATCTCACACATTTGCACTCATTGGTTAGCTTCCATTTTCTACTGGTCCAGCCACTCTTCCTTCCTACATGCGGAGATAAGAGAAGTCAATTTTCTGTTATAAAAACATCCCTTTTGTCGTTAGCCTAGTTTTTCTAGTTTTCATAAATATTTTCTCTCTTTATTGTTAAGATGAAGGGGAGTTCCCCAAAATTGTAACGTAATTTGAATTAATTACAGGGTGATAACATTCCTTAATTTGGGCCCAACAGTTATAATGAAGGGGAAGCTAGAAATAAGACAGAAAAGCCCAGGAAAGAATAAAAAAGGTGGTATTAGAGGAGGAGGCCTGATCAATATACCACTTAGGAGCTTCGCCATTAAGCGTACGTTGGAACAACTGAAGATGGACAGAGTCATTGGTAATGTAATTAGATGAACATGACATGTGGAAATATCGAACATGGTTTGTAGGATCTTCTCCAGCAAGACCTTCAAACTTGGGGATGTCGGAAGGGAGCTTGGTTGGCATAGTAGGCCAACCAGCGTTATGGCATATGGGGTCATTGATCAATTGGTTAAATTGGGAAGAATGAGGCTTTCCATATAGGGGAGCAAGGGAGAAGCCAGGAAAGTTCCTGTTGTGGTCCCACTAGTAGTATTCCTAGCATTAGGGACAGGGCTACTACCAGCATTAGGTCCTAGGTTCTGAACCAGACATGGTGAAGGTGACAAGGGGAGAACCGAGGATGGAAATAGAAGGGGAATCAAAGAACTAGAAGAGGAGTCAGAATGTGGACTCGATGGAGGAATAACTAAAATCCTACGCAGATAATTCTTCCTACTGGAAACTGAGGATGAGCGCGAATAAGTCTCCGGGATAAACGCCTTGGGGGCACAATGATGAAAGAACAAACACAACACAAAGGGAAGAGAGACCAACAAGGGCAAGGAGGTGCAGGATAAAATTATTACAATGTCAAAACAAGGGTAGAGAGGTGTAGGATCAATTGATTACAATGTTATAGTCTTTGCCTAGTGGTGTTAACCAGGCTCTTCTTTGCTTAGGGTGTGTGTGTAAAGTGTGTAAATTTTAATTTTTAAACCCAGACGTTTGTAGAGAAAAATAAAAGGTGTTATGTATAACTGTAAATAAATCTATAGATAACAGTAAATGAAACTAAGATAACAGAAAATAAACAGCTAATTATGCATTAATCTAAACCCAGTGAGGCGAGCCTCTCAACAACTAGTCTATGGGTGGGAAAAAATCTAGTCATAACACACCAAAATAGCCAATAGATCTAAATTCGGGAGGGACAATGGTCTTACAGTTAGATCTGTTGGAAATAGGTGCATAAAAACAACAAACAATCAGGGGGAAAATTGTTGTAAATGAGGTGGCAAAAGGCTACAACCTGGAGGGAAGCGGAGGGGACCCTAGAGGAAGGCCCAAACAAATAATAAAAGGGGGTGTTTTGAATGGATGAATAACCAATCTGAAGTGGATCTGAAGGTAAGGGATCAGATCTGAAAAATGGCTGAACACATTGAAATTTCAGACGACCTACTGCAGCTAAAATCCTCCTAGAAAGGTGGAGGATACTAAAGCCCTAGGGGGCTAGCTTCCCACTTTTATGAGTAAGAAAGAGAAATTATAGGTCAAAAATGGGCGGATTCGGAGGTCAGACGACCCTGAATAGAGGCCTACACAAACCCAGAAAAATCTCAGAAAAATTCCTGTAAAAAGTTCAAGTCGCAATTTCTGACCTATTTTCTACAGAGGTCGCAGGTTTCGGCCTGTTTTCTATGTCCCAGAGGTTCAAGTTGCAGGTTTTGGCCCAAAAAGTGTGACTTGAACTTCTGGCACTCTTGGGAGCAGGTTTCAAAAAATTTTGTCACCTCAGCTGCAGCTGATGTCTGTCACCTGCGTAATAGGTCTGAAAACACACAGAAGTTAGAATTTTAAATGTTTTAGGGTTTTATAGGTTAAAAAAACATCAAGAGAAGCAAAAAAATAGGCTGAAGAGAAATCCTATGGTTTGAAGTAGCTGATAATGGAGGGAGATGAAAAATAACAAAGGTCGTAATCGTAAACCCTTGTGGGGTCACCAGTTGTTAGTATGAATTATAATCACAAGTGTACGAAAAAATTTCACTTTAGCTGAGCATAACAAACAGCCCTAACATCAAAGATGGTTGCCAATTTCTTTAGATCTGCAGTTAGTTGACCAAGATAAATGCTGCAAAATCTAGATCTATGCAGTTAAAGACATTAAGTAGTAAATAAAAGAAAGAGTTGCTCCATGCATCCAATAGACAAGACAAGAATATTTTTAAAGAATTTTTGTATGTTTGACACCTGGGAAGGGAACATAGAACGATGTTACTAGTCCCCCTCAATGGGATGGGTTCTTGTAAGTCCTTAGCACTTCAGATCTAAGATATCTCTCTCTTGATGGTGTAGAAAACCCAGACAAAAAATGGAACTCAAAGGGAGCTCATAAGAAAAATGGTAGCAAAATATGACAATGATGAAGGATCAAAGTCAGACCAAAAATATAGATTCAGAGTGATCTTTAAGCAACAAAAGGTAGTGAGTGAATGGAAAAACCCTTCTATTTATAACAAAATATTGACTTAGTCTAGATATTGGTGCATAATTAAAATATTATTAAACAATTCTAGATCCAACTATTATGGAATATTTTATCATATTTGTTGGAAGGGAAAAGGAATTTGAATTTGGTCAAATCCCTTTATTTGTAAATAATAAATAAATAAATGATTTATTTATTATTTTAAGGATGTGGTTGAGTAATAATAAAAAAAATAATGATTTATTCAATTATTTATAAATGATTTAGTCAAATTTAACATTGAATATTATTTAAATGAGGTTTAAATAATTATTCCTAGAAAATAATAAGATAAATAATGATTTATCTAATTAATTTTCCTGTTTTGGGTTAAATATGACCAAGAATATTAATTAAACTATTGTTTAACTAATTATTCCTAGAGGAAAATAAAAAAAATGTGGATTTATTTAATATTTCCTCATGGGGTTTCCTATTTAGACCATAAACAACTTAATAAATAAGGATTACTAAGTTATTTTTCATAGTGAAAGCAATTTTTTTAGGGTAAAATTGGTCTTACATGGTGTACTTTGGTCCATCTAATAGTAATAGGTTAGATGACCAAAAATTGGTGTAACAGTAGGAGCATGTCCTCTTTCTTTGTTTATAATAATTCTGAATCACATATAATCTAGAGAAAATGATTTACAAATGGATGTTTGTTTCTTGCTATCCTTAGGATACTAGGGAGATCGCTCTTGTCACCAAGAAGGATTTATCCACATAACAGTTGGTGAAGCCCTGACAATGCTGGAAATTATTGCAGGCCACCTTGAGGGGATAATGACTATTGGCAATGCTGAGGCAATCCCAATATTGGTAGATTTAATCAGAACTAATTGCCCCTGAAACAGGGAAAATGCAACTATTGTGCTATTGGAATTGTGCAAAACTGATCCAAAACATCTTATCATAGCCAGAATACAAAGTGTCTGAACCCTTGACATATTTAGTCGAGAATGGCACTGAAAGAGCTCAGCGCAAGGCAAATTCATTATTAGATCTCATCAGCAAGTCAGAGCAAGCCAAACTCATTGGCAGAGCACAACAGATCAGAGTCACTTACCAGTAGCTGAGTAGTTGATTATAGTGTTCAGAACATAAAAATATGTATGTTTTTGTAGATTTTAACCATCAAATTACTGCTTAGATAATTTTTTGTTCAAAAAGAATCTCATACACCATTTTAACATCATAAAATTAAAATTATTTAGAAGTATTACTATTGAATAGTTGTAGCTTTTTCATTTTCAAAATTCTTATTTACATCCACCTTCGAATGTTTTGTTTGGAACTATCTACAGTGTCTGGTTGAAATATATAAATATTTCGAAACTTTAATAGTTATATTCAATAGATCTATTTACATTAGTCTATCAGCTTGTGTTCTTTGGTTAATACAAACCATTTTTCTGTTCATATCACTTCATGCTGTGATTCTGATTCGCCTGTTATTCTATTCCAGCTCTCAATTCTTATGATATTTTTTCTTGAGTTTCTATTACAATTTTTCTCAACACGAGGGATGAAACTCTCAGCTTTCCAGGTTCAACTTTTGCAATGAAATTTTTCTAAGTCTTGTTGTTTCCAAAGCCTATATATGTACCAAATGAATGGAATTTTTATGGCTTTTTGTAAAATTAATGAAATTTGTGACTCTTGGTTATTTACAAAGCCTAAATCTATACAAAATTAATCAATTGATGTTAGCATACAACAAAGTATATGTGAGAGAATGCTTTGGAATTGTGGCATTCTTTATTTGAAATAGGGAGATTTATAGCAGAAATAATGTAATATTAATATTTATTGGAGAAATGATGGAGTGTACAGTTAATCAGAAATTAAAGAATATAATATTATAAATACTTCTATTTTATTGATGAGAATAATATTTACATGTTTTTTTGAGGTTTCAAATTTCAAATAAGTTTGATTTAACTATAATATGCTCTACAAAGATATTTCATTTTATTACTTCTATTTTATACATTTTTATCCTTTGGAGTTTTTTTACTTTTACTAGAGATGGCCTCAATACATAGAAACTTATGTATCTATTTATGCTCTCACCCTTTCAAAGAAACATTGTCTTCAAGGCTAGAGATGAGAGAATTTATTAAATACCTTTGCTACTTCCATATGGCATCATTGGGTAGTATATCATTCAATTGTATTAGGGCCTCCTCGATAGTGCACTAGTGGAGATAATGCTTTGTTTTCTCAATGACGATCGTTGGTTACAACCAAAGGAACCTTCTCTATCAAGTTTTGGAAGGATAGTTTGAATATTAAAATTAGTTGTGACCATGTTATTTAAGTGAGATACATGAAAGATTATATAAACTTTAGAGTTTCTATGAATTCCAATTTGTGATCCACTAGCCCAATAGATGTGAGGACCTTATTGTGGCCATAAAACTCAGGAACAAGCTTCTGGTCTTGGTTTTCTTTGAGAGAGGTATGCATCTAAGGCTATAGATGAAGGAACATGTGATCCCCTTCTTCAAAATGGATTTATGAATAATGTTGATTAACGTACTACTTCATCTTGGTTTAAGCCATTCCAAGTGTATCCTTGACAATGCGAAGAATGTTGACCTGAGTTATGAGCAGATTTTTTCTATCCTCATTCACCTTAGAGAATCCTACAGTAAGTTAAATAGCACTGACTAGATCACCATTTTACTAGTAGTAAACAATGGAACCATTGGGATTATCACTCCGAAGTGAAGCATCACAATATGCTTCCAATTACTTGTTGATAACTTTAACTTAGCCATTAGTTTGGGGTGATATGTAATGCTAAGATTAAATTGAATATCTTTTTAGCTGAAATAGCTCTTGCAAGAGATTGATAGTGAAATTAGGGTAAGGATCCATCAAAATAATTTTTGGCATACCATGAAGTTTAAATATGTTATACATGAATACTTTAGAGAGCATAAAGGAACTAAATGGGTGTTGTAAAGAAAAAAACAACATATTTGGAAATGCGATCAACCAAAACCATGATTAGGGATTTATTTCCTTATTTGGAAACCCCACAATGATTCACATAGAAATGTCAACCCATACAGTTTCTAGGATGAGTATAAGTTGTAGTTTTCCTCGAGGTTCCACTCTCTCTCCCTATGCCATTGGAAAATGTCACATTCTATCACAATGGCATGCATGTCCTTCTTCATTCCTTACCCCAAAAATGAATATTTTGTCCTTTCATAGGTTTTATAAAACTATGAATGACATGTTTTTAGAGAGGCATGGAGTTTATATAACACACATGATTTAAATGTTAACTACTTGTTGCAATAAAGAACCTTTGTAGTGAATCAATTTATTTTTCCAAGTGTATCCTTGATATTCATGGGGTTCCATTTGAAGTTTTTGTATCAATCTAGTCACCTTGGGATATGTTAATCATTCTTTGTATATATCATTCAACAAATCTACTACTATGAAAGAGTGACGAGACATAACTATCCTCTTCATACTTTTGACAAAAATTATTTTCTACCACATTCTCCTTGGCTTGCCATATCCCAACATTTTAGGGACCCGTTTCTATTTCTCAATGTAAGAAATCATTTTCTTTAGGAAGCGTCATAAGCTATGATAGTTGGTTTTAATATAGAAATGTTTCTTTACAAGGTATGGATGCTAGAAATCCACATCATTTAATATGGCCATCATCTCATTTTTATTAGTTGATTTTTCCAAGTGCTTCTCACATAGTTCTTTATTAGCAAAAGTTATTTGCCATCCCTCTTGCATGAATATTAGTTAAAATTTTTTACCTAAGGCATCACATTCGTTAACAAAGATCCTAGTGAGATATAGTAGAGTGAATACTAGGGTTTTATAAAGACAACATTATTCAAGTCTTGGAAGTCTTGTTATACAACGCCATACCATTTAAAAGCATTACAAGGCTTGATGAATGTTGAGTATAAAACCTTGGTAGTCACTCTACTAGATTTCACAAAGAATTTTGTCATGGATAGTGAAAATGTCATACCAATTGAAATCATTTTTAAGAAAAGTTGTTAGGGAATCCACAATCTTACTATAGTTCCTTATATACTTTATATAATAAGTATTTAGAATAAGAAAACCAATTAAACTTTTAATATTTTTAGGGTGGGATCAATGCTTCATCACTTCAATTTTCTTTAGATCTAAAAGCAAACCATCATGACTAACAACATGGCCTAAACATTCCTCTTCAAGGAAACCAAAAGAACATATGGACATGTTGAGAAAGAATTTATAATCAAGAAGTAGTTTTAAGACTTCATAGACATGGATGATATGGGATCGCCAAAATTTATTGTATATCAATATGTATGAAAAACAAAAGCAAAATGACAAGAAAGGGTTGAAATATTTTTTTCATGAGACTGTGAAAGGTATATGGTGTGGAAGGTATAGGGTGAATTGGCAAGGATAAATGGCATAACCAAGAAATTAAAATGACCTTCATCATCTTTCGTGTGATTGTTCTAATATTCTAAGTATTCATCAAGTTTGGTGAAGAATTAAGCTATACCATAACCAATCTCGTAAGTAATCTTAAGGATGGGGTTATAAAAATGATTTCTTTTTCAACCACTTTAGAACTCGTTTTTGAGATCACCATTATATTATGTTCATCCATAGCTTCCTAATGATGCAATTTCCATTCAAATATGAGTTTTCGAAACAAACTTATGCCCATCTAAAGATTTCACCTTCAAATTCCATAGAAAAATGTGCAGTAGTGCCACATGGTAGACACATGGAAATTTGACTAAATCTCTTTAATATATAATTTATAAAAATAAAATAATAAAAATATAATTTAAAATTTTTAAAAATATAATAATTTATAACGTACATGCCACTCTTCATTAATGAGCATCTTAATAGTATATTTTCATTAATGACCATCTTAATAGTCTATTTTAATCCTCTATAAATATGAAAAAAATGTAAGTAAAAGTCTTATTTTACCAATATACAACTTTGAGCATACTTACTTTTGAAGAAATATGAATGGATAGATGCACTTGTGTTACAAGTGAAGAGTTTTCCTCTTAATTTTCTTTTAGTAAGTTGTAACATATCTGTACTCAACCGAATTCTTACATATTTACTCACGGTAAATTAATGTTACATAATCTAACTGTTTATTGAAGAATTCGTTGGAAAACAAATTCTTGATAACCATCTATGGCAGACCGTAGTATGAAACCTGAATGCAGACATTGTACATAAGCTGTTCAATCTGAGGCATATTGGGAGGTTGAATGGCATGGCATCGACAACTTTGCAGATACCTGAATTCAAAATCATCCATTTTTATGCAAACTTACTATTAGTTTGCCTACAGAAGCCGATACTTAATTTTTTGTGCCTACCATGCAGGCGATTAGTTGAAGTGTCCAGTTTTAAGGTAGAAGAGATTGGACCACTTTAAACCTGGAGGCTGGACATAAAGGAAGTTAAGTGGGTTCGTTGAAGTTCGATCCATGAGAGTGGAGAGACTTAATACATGAGAAAGGAATCGGTTGCAAATACATAAATATGATCTTTACACTTTGTGGCCCTAAACCACTAGAAATACGAATGGGTAATGCTATGGAATGACATGCATATGGGAGTGCGCACCAAAGAATTCTACCATGGAAAGGTAAGAATTTACTGCCAAGATAAGTAATTCTGTCCAAATAAGTAATTCTTTCTGATTTTCATTCGTATAATCTTATTTGTGAGTTGAAATATATACTTCACTTATTTTACAATTTATTCTCATATCAAGATGGGTAAATATATGATAAAATATTTCAAGGGAAAATATAATAAGTAGAGATTTCCCTTCTTAAGGTGAAAATTTGTTTTAGTGGACATATTGAGATTAAGGTTTTGTTAACCTTATATTGAGACATTTGAAATGCATGCATAGCTAAAATAGGCAAGTGTCTATTGTATGTATTTATTTCATGCATGTATGGATAAATATGCATGCTTTCATATTCTCTATACATTGTATTTAATGCATATAGATAGGAAAAACATATGCATATATTTAAAATATGTGAGATATGAATAAGATTTATTAACTAATGTTATTACATTGGTAAATATTAGTTATTCAATAAATCCATGCATAGATACCATGGTGATGGTAAAGATTGGTTATTTAATAAATCCATGGATAAAGGAGCTATTCAGTTTTATTTCTTTAGATGAGAAAAATGTGGGATTACTTTTATATTATCATGATTATGATGTTAATTCCTTTTGGAAGAAGTTCATGCATAAGCATGCAATATATGTATTAAATTTTATTGAAAAATAATATACATATTTGTATGTAGAAAGATAGCTTGTAATATTAAACTACATTGAATATGATTGTTAGTATAATCTTGAAAAAGAAGACATGTATTTGTATGCTTAATTGCATAGTTTTACAGAAAATAAAACATATGTTTACATGCTCACTTGTGTTAAGATTTTCTTTGGGAAGACTCGTGAAGGAAGCTTTGTGATTCCTTGTGTAAGCACTCCTTTGGGGAAACTCTTTTGGAATCCATATGCATTTGCATGCATGGGAGCAACATTTATTATGTTAGCCTTACATTTCATGAACTAAAAGTAATAGCTTAAGGGTTAGCTATTTTGATTAAATTTATGTAAAATCGCATGCACGAATATCGTAACTAATGTATCAGTTTATTTTAAATATATGTTGGGAAGATGTAGCTATTGTCTTGTAGGAATGTGTGCTTATGCGAGAGAAATATTAGTTAATGTGATTACTTATAACTAGCACATATGCAGTAAGTGTTGTTAAAGAGAGAATGTCAAGGTATTTTACTTTCATGTCATGAATATACAAGAGTATATGGAGAATCCTATATAGTATAGATATATGAAATGATTAAGTAATACTTTATGAATCTTGACATCATTTTATGTTGAAGGCATCATAGCAGGGAATGATGGTGACATGTACAAAGGAATATTATGCTTGTCTTGGTGGTAGGTAAATGATTAATGCTCATGCAGATGAGTGCGAGTTGTAGGATGGTCCAATGTACGATGGTCCATTGTAGGTACATCCATGCCACCAAGATGTGAAGATATGAAGACCAGAGGGTAAATGGTATCATATTTATTGTAATGGATTTAAGCTAGGTATTTTTGTATATTTCCTTGTAAGATTTATAAACGATGGTTAAGGGATGGTCTCCATTATAAGGCATTGAGTGAGGGCTGATCACCCTCACGAGCATTTAATAATAAAATTAAACGTTGCTGGTTTTCACCCTACGGGGTTTCCAGGGTATATTGGTGTTCAATGATGTGATTGATTATTGTGTCAAGATGATGATGTTGATTTCTTTATTGTTGTGAAGTTTCATAATGCCAAGTATGTGATGACTACATGAATAATGAAATGAGTGGAAGGTTACATCATACAATATTATGTTAATGTATTGTAATGGAGGTTGTTAATGATTAAGGAGCTTACTATTCTTAATCTAAAGTTGCACTATGAAATGGTAAACATTCTATGTAATGATGAGTAAGGAATATTTAATAGTGAATGGAAAGTTACCCATGAGTAACTTGTATAAAAAAAATTTAACTCTTACATTTCCATGTGAAGTTATCGTATCGGAGTATGTTACAAGTGGTATCAGAGCTAAAGGTTGCAGCACTGGCGCCTTTGGGATTTGTTAAGCGAAAAGAAATTGAGATATGTTATAAACTGATTCTAAACAGATCCAAGATAAAATGCGCATATGTGAAGGAAGGCATCGCATCTCTAATCCATGTTGAATAAAGAGTTTCAAGAGATAAGTATTATTATCTTTATTTTCTTGAAATGATAGTTATTGCATTTATGGAAAATAAAATGCATACAAAGTAAATAGCAATGAAGTTAGAGTTTCTTTAAAAAGGATATATCTTTTCCATGTACGTAAAGACAAACTTACAATGTAAGTTCTTGAAAAGATTTCTATTATGTTAATGTTTTAGAAATATATTATTCCTAGAGATATACCATGGTAAAAGACCAAACTACTCTGCTAGTTTTGTTGAGAAGAACCCATGTGAGTTCTTGCAAAGATTACTAGTATGTATCTTGAAAGGTGTGAGCAGTAATAAAACATAAATAAGTAAACTTGCTTGCCTTTATATATATTTTATTTAAGAAAAGATAGGAAGCTTGTTTCCTTTTAAAAGGGATTTCGTATCGGTGTGTTAAATGATAAGAAATCCAAGTTCTTTTCTTGAAAATAAATATAGGCTAAAGAGAATAACCTCTTGCATATACTACATTTCTAGATGGATTATGTCATCTTCTTGATTTAGGTATATTAAAGGTTAAGTTAACCTTGTTAGTGTTGTGTAGTTTTTATGCATAAAAGAGGCTATCTACGGTAAATTCTTGGAAGTAAAGCATGAGCAACTTGCATGTAGAATCATAGAGGAACAAGGTTCTTTGCATGGATAGAAGATCTATTGAGTATGTGAGTACTTTATGCTATCATAACTATTATGTTATGTTTCCTCGAAGAGGAATCATGACTTTGCCTACTCGATTATGTTAAGTCCTCTATTGGGAAATTAAGATTAGAATATTTATGCATTGTATTCATAGGAACAACAGCCAATGTGTTAGATTTATTATATTTGCATGCTCCAAAGGCAAAAGCTGAAGTAGTGGGTCTTTTGTAAAAGTTTAAGCAAAGCGAAAGCACATTGTGTCATTTTCCATTAAAGGAATTTCTGAACAGATATAGTGATTTGTCTTGTACGAATGTGTGCATGTGTGAAAAATGTCATAATAATGTGGGAGTTATTTGATATGAATTGATAATTACTTACTCACACTAATGTAGGGATGTTACAAGAAAGCATGTTGTGACATTGTATTCACATCTCATATATGCACATGAATAGGTGTTAAAGGATCACTGAAAGAATGATTATTTATTGATTAAGGCTTTATCTAATCATGTTATAAAATCTTGTCGATGCTGCTAAAAGAAAACATTGTTGTAGAGGAGAAATGTGAATTTCCTGATGGGGATGAGTACTACAGTAGGGAGAGAAGTTCTTCAAATAAAATAAAGATAAATATTTTATTTTATTTTATTTTAAGAAGTTTATGCATATGCATGTTGATTTCCTTTAAAACAATGAATTGATATATACATGGCATTGCATGAGATTAGTTTCCATTTAAGAGAATTCTTAAAAAAGGTACATGCTATTATAATATACTTTTTCGAGATAAGAATATGCATATGAGATTAATATGTGTACTATGCTTTATTTCTTTAGGAAAGAAAGCATAAAAAGCATGAAAGAAAAATAGTTACCTTTCATTTGAGTTTGAAAAGAAGTAATTGTTTTTGCATGCAATAAAATTTCTGAAGTTACCATGCACTACTTTAAAAAGATGAATGTGTATAGTGATGGTGTGTGAAACTAATGCACGAATGCAAAAGATGAGGAAAGTCCTTATATAAGATGATAGAGTGTTAAAATTAAATTGAATGAAGCCTCTTAATGGGTCAAGTTGTGAGACTTAACTATGATGACTAGTTGACTGACTAGTGTTTGCATGAGTTGTCATGGATGCATTAAAATTATTAATAGCATTGATTAGTTATGAATGAATAACTAATAAAAGTTATATGCACGAATCGATTTTGACTAAAGCTATTTGAAAGTTGTGCACAAGTGATTATGATAATTACTTTGTGTGTCAGTCTGTTGGAATAGAACATTATGGGAATTGGAAATGTTCGCACTCATACCCTAATCGTTATTGACACATATGCATTAATGAATATTTGTATATACTTTTATGCATGACAACATTTTATGCAGGAACTTAAAATGATTGCATAAGATAATATGTGCTTGAGAAATGCATATTTACGATTAGCATTGTTTCTTATAGTAAGCATGGGTAGCTTAATAGAAACAGAAAATCTGTGAAAATAAAACATCGCAAACATTGCAATGTGAATTGCAACAGTAAATGTTAAAGTATCATTTTTTAAATATGCATGATTTTGTTAATTCGGAAATAATAATGTACAACACATGTATGTTACTTCCAGGGGGGGAAGTTGTGACAACTTCATTAAAGTTAACCAATATTAACTAGTTAAATACAATTTGTTTAATTTTATTTTATCTAGCAAGAGAAACTTAAATCGTCACTATTGATAAAGAAAATTATTTAATTTGCTGAAATTAATTACTGAAAAGAAAATATTTTTAAGCTGATGGTAAAAATGTTTCCAAGAATAGGAGGTGGTTGGGAACAGCTGGAAAGACAGTTATCTACTCCTATGAGGATAAAGCTGAATCCCAGAGGAGGAGTAGGGGTTCTGTGCAAAATGGTAAAGGGGAGTGTTTTCTAGAGCTGGTTGTGATCAGTTGAAAATAACTCACAACAACCCTTGTAAAACCAGAATTTCTGAGTTTGAATGGATTGGCCATCCAGCGATCATAGCAGAAAGAGAATTATTTCCATTGTTAACCTGTGGCACCATCCAGATTCTGGAGCTAGGGGGAAAGTGGAGGACGTAATAGCCTCCCTTGATGGTTGGGAGGACCACAACTTGAAAGACTAAATTTCCAGATAAGTATAAATACTTTTAGTGTGGAAAGATTGACAGTCTGGATGTGAAAAAATACTCGATCCTATGGATTAGGAAGAGCATTTTTTTTACCATTGTGGTTCTCATAGTGGAACAAGTTAAGTAAAAATTTATGTGTTATATTTAAATGAATTTTAATATGATTGAGTAAATATCCTATGTAGATATTAAGAGAAAAGGAGCTTAGCGCTTAGAAAATGAATTACTGAATGTATAAGTTAATTTATATTATTACTAATTTGTTTGAATGTCTTAGCAGATGCTAGCATATGCCTATGGTGCATGGATTGACCATTAGTATGATTAGAGAGCTGGGTGCTCTCTGAGTACTTTTTGAAGTATTTTGTGGATGTCTTTATTAGGAGCTAAGACAATGTGCACGTAATGCACTGATTAGAGAGTTGGTGCTCTCTGAGTACTTATGGAAGTACTCTGATTAAAACATCTCTTTATATTGCAATAATGTTTTATAGTTGCAAGTATTTTCGTTTTTAAAACTATGTGACTAATGTGATTGAATTTTTAGTCATAAATTATAGGCTATTTCCAGGAAGTGTTGATAGGTGTTCAACCAATCTCAGAGAGCTTGCATAAAAGCCATCATTACTTCAAATAGTAATTGGTAAATAATGGTAAGTTCACATAGAGATTTTTCTATATTTTTATGAATTGAATAAGGGATAAGGAGTTAGAAATGGAAATGAAATTTTCTTTGCGCTATACATGCTTATGAATATGGATAAAAACATTACTGTTTCAATTAATGGCATTTAAGGAAACGAATATGTTTCATTGCCAAGGGAAAGGAGCCCCTTTGGGTTGTTTATATTATTATATCATGAGTATAAGCTGAAAACTCAGCGAGAGAAGTACACCAAGGACGATGTTCTCTTAAGGGGGGGAGTATGTAACATATCTGTACTCAACTGAATTCTTACATATTTACTCACAGCAAATTAATGTTACATAATGTAACTGCTTATTCAAGATTTCGTTGGAAAACAAATTCTTGATAACCATCTATGGAAAACCATAGTATGAAACCTGAATGCAGACATTGTACATAAGCTATTCGATCTGAGGCATATTGGGAGGCTGAATGGCATGGCATCGACAGCTTTGCAGATACCTAAATTCAAACTCATCCATTTTTATGCAAAATTACTATTAGTCCGCCTACAGAAGCCGATACTTAATTTTTTGTGCCTACCATGCAGGCGATTAGTTGAAGTGTCCAGTTTTAAGGTAGAAGAGATTGGACCACTTTAAACCTAGAGGCTGGACACAAAGGAAGTTAAGTGGGTTCATTGAAGTTCGATCCAAAAGAGTGGAGAGACTTAATACATGAGAGAGGAATCAGATGCAAATACATAAATATGATCTTTAAACTTTGTGGCCCTAAACCACTGGAAATGCGAATGGGTAATGCTATGGAATGACATGCATATGGGAGTGTGCACCAAAGAAGTCTACCATGGAAAGGCAAGAATTTACTGCCAAGATAGGTAATTTTGTCCAGATAAGTAATTCTTTCTGATTTTCATTTGTATAATCTTATTTGTGAGTTGAAATATATACTTCACTTATTTTACAATTTATTCTCATATCAAGATGGGTAAATATATGAGAAAATATTTCAAGGGAAAATATAATAAGTAGAGATTTCCCTTCTTAAGGTGCAAATTTGTTTTAGTGGACATATTGAGATTAAGGTTTTGTTAACCTTATATTGAGACATTTGAAATGCATGCATAGCTAAAATAGGCATGTGTCTATTGTATGTATTTATTTCATGCATGTATGGATAAATATGCATGCTTTCATATTCTCTATACATTTTATTTAATGCATATATATAGGAAAAACATATGCATATATTTAAAATATGTGAGATACAAATAAGATTTATTAACTAATGTTATTACATTGGTAAAGATTAGTTATTCAATAAATCCATGCGTAGATACCAAGGTGATGGTAAAGATTGGTTATTTAATAAATCCACAGATAAAGGAACTATTCAGTTTTATTTCTTTAGATGAGAAAACTATGGGATTAATTTTATATTATCATGATTATGATGTTAATTCCTTTTGGAAGAAGATCATGCATAAGCATGCAATATATGTATTAACTTTTATTGAAAAAGAATATACATATTTGTATGTAGAAAGATAGCTTGTAGTATTAAACTACATTGAATATGATTGTTAGTATAATCTTGAAAAAGAAGACATGTATTTGTATGCTTAATTGCATAGTTTTACAGAAAAGAAAACATATGTTTACATGCTCACTTGTGTTGAGATTTTCTTTGGGAAGACTCGTGAAGGAAGCTTTGTGTTTCCTTGTGTAAGCACTCCTTTGGGGAAACTCTTTTGGAATCCATATGCATTTGCATGCATGGGAGCAACATTTATTATGTTAGCCTTACATTTCATGCACTAAAAGTAATAGCTTAAGGGTTAGCTATTTTGATTAAATTTATGTAAAATCGCATGCACGAATACCGTAACTGATGTATCAATTTATTTTAAATATATGCTGGGAAGATGTTGCTATTGTCTTGCAGGAATGTGTGCTTATGCGAGAGAAACATTAGTTAATGTGATTACTTATAACTAGCACATATGCAGTAAGGGTTGTTAAAGAGAGAATGTCAAGGTATTTTACTTTCATGTCATGAATATACAAGAGTAGATGGAGAAGCCTATATAGTATAGATATATGAAATGATTGATTAATACTTTATGAATCTTGACATCATTTTATGTTGAAGGCATCATAGCAGGGAATGATGGTGACATGTACAAAGGAATATTATGCTTGTCCTGGTGGCAGGTAAATGATTAATGTTCATGCAGATGAGTGCAAGTTGCAGGATGGTCCGATGTACGATGGTCCATTGTAGGTACATCCATGCCACCAAGATGTGAAGATATGAAGACCGGAGGGTAAATGGTATCATATTTATTGTAATGGATTTAAGCTAGGTATTTCTGTATATTTCCTTGTAAGATTTATAAATGATGGTTAAGGGATGGTCTCCCTTATAAGCCATTGAGTGAGGGCTCATCACCCTCATGAGCGTTTAATAATAAAATTAAATGTTGCTGGTTTTCACCCTTCAGGGTTTCCAGGGTATATTGGTGTTCAATGATGTGATTTATTATTGTGTCAAGATGATGATGTTGATTCCTTTCTTGTTGTGAAGTTTCATAATGCCAAGTATGTGATGACTACATGAATAATGAAATTTTTGGAAGGTTACATCATACAGTATTATGTTAATGTACTGTAATGGAGGTTGTTAATGATTAAGGAGCTTACTATTCTTAATCTAAAGTTACACTATGAAATGGTAAACATTCTATGTAATGATGAGTAAGGAATATTTAATACCGAATGGAAAGTTACCCATGAGTAACTTGTATACAAAATTTTTAACTCCTTACATTTCCATGAAAAGTTATCGTCATCGGAGTATGTTACATAAGCAGATTCAATTTATATTGAAGTTAGTTTTAATATCGGATATATATATATATAT
The DNA here is from genome assembly GCA_034641835.2 of Pinus albicaulis. Taxonomy (NCBI): domain Eukaryota; kingdom Viridiplantae; phylum Streptophyta; class Pinopsida; order Pinales; family Pinaceae; genus Pinus; species Pinus albicaulis. The sequence continues at coordinate 805,401,304 of CM076581.1, read as the reverse complement.
ATATGAAAAAAGCTTCTTTTTCAAATTTTGAATTCAGTAAATAAATTTCTCTAAGGAAATAGGGATCCAAATAGAGAATTTATTATCTATAGAAAGAATATGAAAGGATCTAAAAGGGAAATAATAATTTTATATTATGTTGAAATGTAAGACTTTTTCAATAATCTTTTTTTTTCTTTTTCCAAAAGACAATTTGCACATGAACTCTAATTACGAAAATTCTAATACTCAAAATTAGTTAATGTGTGTATGTTTCTACGGGCATGAATCCAATGTTGATGACAGATTTTGGAATCATGTGTATTTTGTTCAAAAAGCCTGAATTTTCGGGTGAACAATAATGTCCAGCTTTTCGTACAAAATAGACAAGATTCGAGAAGCTCTCATCAACAGTAATATATTTTTAAAATAATATAATACAAAAAACAATATTAATTAATAAATTTATATACAAATTTTGAATATGAAATATATTAAAATTAAAAAATATTTTTCATATTTAAATGATCACTTCACTCAAAATACATATATTATTCTATTTTTTTCGATATAAAATCATTTAAATGTGAATATGCAATATTGTTAGCTAATTAATTAAACTTTATTTACAACATTATTACAAAAAAAAAAATTAAAATGCTTACACACATATCAATTAAAAATTGCTCAACTTAATTAAATTTATTTAAAATATCTAAATAAATATGTATGTCAGATCAACTAATTTTTATTATCCTGATGATGAACTACAGTTGGTAGTTTGAAACGCGTCGGTCCCTAAAATTCTTATGTGATGTCCCGGAAGAGTTATAATTAAAATGTTATGGATCACAAAAGCTTGCACTCTCAAATATCTAATATTTTCAACCATAATGAAATTTTACTAAATCACTTTAATATATAATTTATAAAAATAAAATAATAAAAATATATTTTTAAATTTTTAAAAATATAATATTTTATGAGGTACATGCCACTCTTCTTTAATGACCATCTTAATAGTCTATTTTAATCCTCTATAAATATGAAAAAAATGTACTTAGAAGTCTTATTTTACCAATACACAACTTTGAGCATACTTACTTTTGAAGAAATATGAATGGGTAGATGTAGGTGAAGAGTTTTCCTCTTTCTTATTCTTTTTTTCCTCTTCATTTTATTTTAGTAAATGGATTCTATTTATATGGAAGTTAGTTTTAATAATGAATAGATTCATATGATAAAATCTTAATTTTCAAATTTTGAATTCAATAAATAAATTTCTCTAAGGAAATAAGGATCCAAAGAGAGAATTTATTATCCTATATAAAGACTATGAAAGGATCTAATAAGGAAATAATAATTTTATATTATGTTGAAATGCAAGACTTTTTAAATAATCTAGAATTTTTTTTTCTAAAAGACAATTTCCACATGAACTCTTATTATGAAAATTCTGATACTCAAAATTTTATGATATTTCTTTAAATTTTAATTCAATAAATAAATTTCTCAAAGGAAATATGGATCCAAAGAGAGAATTTATTATCCTATATAAAGACTATCAAAGAATTTAATAGGAAAATAATAATTTTTATATTAGGTTGAAATGTAAGAATTTTTCAATAATCTAGAATTTTTTTTCAAAAGACAATTTCCACATGAATTTTAATTATGAAAATTCTGATACTCAGAATATTATGTTATTTTTTAAAATTTTAAACCATTAATATATTAAGTTAATGTGTGTATGTTTTTACCGGCATGAATACAATGCTTTTGAAATCATGTGTATTTTGTTCAAAAAGCCCTAAGTTTTGGGTGAACAAGAACGTCTAACTTTTGGTACAAAATATACAAAATTCTAGAAACTCTCATCAACATTAATATATTTTAAAAATAATATAATATAAAAAACAATATTAATTAATAAATTTATATGTACAAGTTTTGAATATGAAATATATTAAAATTAAAAAATATTTTTCATATTTTAATGATCACTTCACTGGAAATACATATATTATTCTAATTGCATTCGATATAAAATCGTTTAAATGTGAATATGCAATATTGTTAGCTAATTAAGTAAACTTTATTTACAATTTTGTTAGAAAAAAAACATTAAAATACTTGTACACATGATAAATTAAATATTGTTCAACTTAATTAAATTTATTTAAAATATCTACTATTTCTAACCATGATGAAATTTGACTAAATCTTTTTAATATATAATTCATAAAAATAAAATAATAAAAATATAATTTAATTTTTTTTAAAATATAATAATTAATAACTTACATTCCACTCTTCATTAATTAATGACCATCTTAATAGTATATTTTATTCTTTTATAAATATGCAAAAAAGGTATTTAGAATTCTTATTTTACCCAATACACAACTTTAAGCATACTTGCCAACAAATTTGAATGGGTAGATACAGTTGGGTAACAGGTGAAGAGTTTGAGTTTTTCTTTTTCTTTCTTTTGTTTTATTTTTTTAAATAGTTTTGATTTATATTAAAATTAGTTTTAATATTAGATAGAAAAATTATTTATTTAAAATGAAATGTCACTATTAAAACTGTATTAAATTTTATTTAACATAGATATTTTGTAAAATAATATAACCCTAAAATCAATTTTCACTCTCAACCATCAGCAGTCACTCATTTATATCTAAATTAAAGCTAATCCTAAATATTAGATTAAAAAACAATCTATCAACCATTTAAAACTGTTACCAAATTATGCAGGTCTACACGACCTTTTTTCTTTTTTCATTAGTTTGTATTACACTGCGTTTCCTTTTCATTATTACTGTTTTTGACTCATGTAAATGTCCACCTGATCTATATAGCTATGTAGATTTATGTTTTATTTTCATCAAAACAATTCTAAAACTCTTACAAGCAGGTCTACACGATGAACCCCAATTCTCCTGTTTTTCCGTATGAGTTTCTCTGTCCAATATCCTTGGAGCTAGTGACAGATCCCGTTATTGTGGCTACAGGACAGGTCTGAAATCTTTCTACTTTAATACTCTGACACGCAATTATGGCTGCTTTATTTAAACTAAAATTCTAATTTGTGCTTTGGATGCAATATTTATTTAGCTATATATTTTTCATTATGACTAGCTGATGGTCCTTTACCATTGCTTGCAGACATATGAACGGTCTTGCATACAGAAATGGATACATTTTAGGCACAGAACTTGCCATAAAACACAGCAGATCTTGCAGCATACAGATCTGATACCTAACTATGTACTAAAAGTCTGATTGAAGATTGGTGTAAATCTAACAGTGTTGAACTGTCAAATAAATCAAGCTCTAGCAGATCTGGAGAGGCATCTGGATCTCAGTTTGGCAAGTCTGGTGACCCAGCAACTATGAATGTTTTGGTGCAAAAGCTGTCAATTGGGTCTCCTGAGAACCAAAGAGAGGCAGCTGGTGAACTCAGGCTTCTATCCAAGACAGATGCAGAGAATAGGAACAGCATTGTAGAAGGTGGGGCCATTCCATTGCTAGTGAATGCTTTGTCCACACCAGAACCTCCATCTCTGAAAACAACTAGGGTGCAATAGTGATGGCTGGGGGAATTGGTCCCATTGTTGAGGTTCTCAAGAATGGCAGCATGCAAGCAAGAGAAAATGTTGTTGCAGCTCTGTTTAGTCTGTCAGCTCTAGATGATAACAAGAGTGCTGTAGGTGAATCTGATTCAATACCTGCTTTGGTTGGCTTGCTTTCTGAGGGGAGCCAGAGAGGCAAGAAAGATGCTGCTAGTGCACTCTTCAATTTATCAATTTATAGAGATAACAAAGCAAGGGCTGTGAGAGCTGGTGCTGTGGGCCCATTGATGCAATCGCTGGTAGATCCCAATGCAGGGATGATTGGTGAAGCACTGACAACAGTGGCAATTCTTGCAGGCCACCCTGAGGGGCTAACGGCTATTGGCAATGCTGAGGCAATCCCAATATTGGCAGATTTAATCAGAACTGATTGTCCCCGAAACAGGGAAAATGCAACTGTTGTGTTGCTGGCATTGTGCAAAACTGATCCAAAACATCTCGTCATAGCCAGAAGACAAAGAGTGTCTGAACCCTTGACAGATTTAGTCGAGAATGGCACTGAAAGAGCTCAGCGCAAGGCAACTTCATTATTAGAGCTCATCAGCAAGTCAGAGCAAGCCGACCTCATTAGCAGAGCACAGCAGATCAGAGTCACTTACCAGTAGCCGAGTAGTTGATTATAGTGTTCAGAACAGAACAATATGTATGTTTTTGTAGATTTTAACAGTCAAATTACTGGTTAGAAATAGATAGATATTTTTTCAAAAAAATCTCATACACCATTCACTATTGAATAGCAGTAGCTTTTTCATTTTCAAAATTCTTATTTACATCCACCTTCGAATGTTTCGTTTGGAACTATCTACAGTGTCTGGTCGAAATATATAAATATTTTGAAACATTAATAGCTATATTCAACAGTGGTATCTCAGTTAGTTTGTCAGCTTGTGTTCTTTGGTTAATACAGACCATTTTTCTGTTCATATCACTTCATGCTGTGATTCTGATGAGCCTCTCATTCCATTCCATCCCAGCTCCCATTCCATTCCAGCTCTCGATTCTTATTATAAATTTTTCTGATTTTCTATTACAGTTTGTCTCAACACGAGGGATACAACTGTCAGCTTTGTATTTCCAAGTTCCACTTTTGCAATGAAATTTGTCTTACTCTTTGTAAAATTAATGAAATTTCTGACTCTTCGTTATTTACAAAGCCTCGATCAGTACAAAATTAATCAATTGATGTTAGCATACAACAAAGCATATGTGAGAGAATGCTTTGGAATTGTGGAATTCTTTATTTGAAAATCGAGAGATTTATAGTAGAAATAATGTAATACTAAGATTTATTGGAGAAATGGAGGGTACAGGTAATAAAGGTATATATATATACATATATATAGATATATTGATAAGAGTAATATTTACATGTTTTTTTAAAAGTAGGATGCAAATTTCAATTGAGCTTAATTTCAATTATAATATATTTTACAAGACATTTCATTCTATTACTTCTATTTTATACATTTTTTTTTTTTAGAAATTGTTTAAAGAAGGAAGTTTCTGTAAGTCTTTTTATATTTATGGTTTTTACATTGTATCAGTTATATCGATCTTTTTTACTAGATGGCCTCAATACATAGAAATTTATGTATCTATTTATGCCCTCACCCTTACAAAGCAACATTGTCTTCAAGGCTAGAGATGAGAGAATTTATTAAAGACTTTTGCTACTTCTATATGGAATTCTTGGGTAGTATATCATTCAATTGCATATTGGCCTCCTAGATAGTGCACTTGTGGAGATAATGCTCTCTTTTGTCAACGACGATGACAACAACCAAAGGAACCTTCTCCATCAAGTTTTGGAAGGCTAGTTCAATGAATATGAAAATTAGTTGTGACCATGTTATTTAAGTGAGAGACATGAAAGATTAGATAAATTTTAGAGTGTCTATGAATTCTAATTTGCGAGCCACTAGCCTATTAGATGTGAAGACCTTATAGTGGCCATAAAAATCAGGAACAAGTTTCTGGTCTTGGATTTCTTTGAGGGAGGTATGCATCTAAGGCTATAGATGAAGGAACACCTGATCCCCTTCTTCAAAATGGCTTTGTGAATAATGTTGATTAACCTAGTGCTCCATCTTGGTTTGAGCCATTCCGAGTGTATCCTTGACAATGCGAAGAATGTTGGCTTGAGCTATGAGGGGATTTTTTCTATCCTCATTCACCTTAGAGAATCCTATAGTAAGTCAAATAGAACTGACTAGATCACCATTTTACTAGTAACCAGTGGAACCATTGGGATTATCATGTTGAAGTGAAGCATCAAAATATGCTTCCAAGTACTTGTTGATAGCTTTAACTTAGCCATCTATTTTGGGTGATATGTAATGCTAAGATTCAATTGAGTCTCTTTTTAGCTAAAGTAGCTCTTGCAAGAGATTGATAGTGAAAGTAGGGTAACGATCCATCAAAATAAATTCTGGCATACCATGAAGTTTAAATATGTTATACATGAATACTTGAGAGACCATAAAGGAACTAAATGAGTGTTGTAAAGAAAAAAAACAACATATTTGGAAATGTAATCAACCACAACCATGATTAAGGATTTATCTCCATATTTGGAAACCCCACAATGATTCCCATAGAAATGCCAACCCATACAATTGCTAGAATGAGTAAAAGTCATAGTTTTCCTAGAGGTTCCACTATCTCTCCCCATGGCATTGGAAAATGTCACATTCTACCACAATGGTATGCATGCCCTTCTTCATTCCTTGCCCCAAAAATGAATAATTTATCCTTTCATAGGTTTTATAAAACCACGAATGACCTGTTTTTAGAGGCATGGAGATTATATAACACACATGATTTAAATGTTAACTATTTGTTGAAATAAAGAACCTTTGTAGTGAATCATTTTATTTTTCTAAGTGTATCCTTGATATGCATGGGGTTCCATTTGAAGGTGTTGTATCAAGCTAGTGAACTTGGGATATGTTAATCATTCTTTGTATATATCATTCAACAAATCTACTACTATGAAAGAGTGAAGAGACATAACTATCCTCTTCATACTTTCAAAAGAAAGTATCTGCTACCACATTCTCCTTTCCTTGCCATATCCCAACATTTTGTTGACCCATTTCTATTTCTCAATGGAAGAAATCATTTTCTTTAGGAAGCATCGTAGGCTATGATAGTTGGTTTTAATATAGAAATGTTTCTTGACTAGGTATGGATGCTAGAAATCCAGATCATGCAATATGGCCATCATCTCATTTTCATTAGTTGATTTTTCAAAGTGTTTCTCACATAGTTTTTTATTAGTAAAAGTTATTTGTCATCCCTCTTGCATGAATACTACTTGAACATATTTACCTAAGGCATCACATCCATGACAGAGGTCTTAGTGAAATCTAGTAGAGTAAATACTGGGGTTTTATAAACACAATATTCTTCAAGTCTTGAAAGTCTTGTTCTACAACGCCATACCATCTAAAAGCATTCCAAGATTTGAAGAATGTTGTGTACAAAACCTTGGTAGTCACTCTACTTGATTTCACTAAGAATTTTGTCATGGAATGTGACGATTTCATAACAATTGAAATCATTTTTAAGAAAAATTGTTAGGGGAGCCACAATCTTACAATAGTTCCTTATATAATTTATATATTAACTAGTTAGAAGAAGAAAACCTCTTAAACTTCTAATATTTTTAGGGTGGGATAGATGCTTCATCACTTCAATATTTTTTAGATCTAATGCAAACCATCATGACTAACAATATGGTTCAAGCATTCCTCTTCAAGGAAACCAAAAGCACATATGGACCTGTTGAGAAAGAATTTATAATCAACAAGTAGTTTTAATAATTCATCCACATGGTTGATATGATATCGAAATATTTTACTGTATTTCAATATGTATGAAAAACAAAAGAAAAATGTCAAGAAAGGGTTGTAATATTTTGGTCATGAGACTCTAGAAGGTATAGGGTGAATTTTCAAGGCTAAAGGGCATCACCAACGACTTAAAATGACCTTCATCATCCTTCATGTGATTTTTATAATATCCTAAGTATTGATCAAGTTTGGTGAATAATTAATCTATAACATAAACAATCCCCTAAGTAATATTAAGGAGTGTTGGATGTGTGTTATATGCTTTCCACGACTAGCCCCATGTGCGAAGCGGGGGGTGTTGGAAATGGGTCCCCTAAAGCTGCGAATTTTGTACAATTTTGTATATTTTGGGTATTAATTAGTCTAACGTAGAGGTTTTGGGGTGGGTCAAAGCCCTGAATGCATTGTAATGGGTCAAGGGTAGACCTAGAGTCTGCAAACTATGGTTTTCGGACCACATGAAAGTGTAGGCTAAGTCGTTATAAATATATGAACATTTTTTAGTCTAGAGGTAGGTACGCATTAAGATTGATGCTGCATACGAATAGTTAGATCTGTCGTGGGTTGTTTTGGGTAACGACTCATGCTGGTTGTGTGTGCAGAGATCCTCGGTCCTGCTGTGTGCGGACCCCGCTAGGATGTGTGCGTGGGCTGGGTTTGGTTGTAAGTAGATCTAAATGTTAATGAATGTGAAGGTATTGTTGAAGTATCTGCATGATATCTGGATCGTTTAATGTTACCGTTGATATGAATCTGTGACGCGAATATTTGTTTAAGTTGCGAATACATCTGTTAGCTGTTATGTTGCGAATGTGCCTATAGATGCATTTATGATATGATATGTTGGTTGATCTGAAAATGTGTGAACTAAATATTTCTCATATAGAGATAGACTGTATTGGCTTTTACTGGTTATTTCACCTTTCAAAGGAAGTATGAAACCAGAAGCTTCTGGCCCTCTTACAGACTCTGCCTAAAGAAATAGTAAGTAAACACTAAAGAGATCTGGTAATGAAAGTATTTGTTTTCTGATTCAAAGTATTCATTAACCAATAATATTAGTGTGCAAGCATGTTAAGGTGTTTTGCAATGGAACAAATGTGTTTTGGAATGGAACAAATATGTTTTGATAAGTGTATAAATATTTTTGGGTTAAGAGGACTTATTTCAATTTACTGTTTAAGGTATTAAAATTTGGAAATAAGCAGCAAGAATTCACAACATATAAACAAGCATCTGATAAGGCAGTTCACCCCTCTCTTGGGCTACATCTACCGGGTCCAAAAGCCCCCAAATGGGCTTTTCCCTTCTCTTATAATGCTAAAAAATAGTTATACATCATGAAGAAAGCCTCAATAGGCTGAAATAGCTGCTTAAACAAAGTCAGAGTGCTGGAAAAAGTAAAAATTGACTGTAAATTCACCTCAAACAGATGAACATAGCCCAATATAGTTGTCCATTCCCAAAGCCCTAGTGGCTCCTCAAGCTATTCCGCTGATAAAACCTTTGACAGAGTGCCCTGATGGCTCTGTAACCTATTCCAGTAGCTTCATAATGTTCCAATACCCCCAAAACAAAACAAAAATTTGTTCCAATTGGACTTCCCTTGATCCATTTATGGTCAAAACAAGTTTTGCCCAATTAGGGCTAGAATAGCTCCTCCAAATGTGGGAGGAATGCCATATGAGCCCGCTAATTTAGGGTCGGTGCTAAATTTGGGCGCTCTACCATTTTCCCCGCCAGACGTTGGGTGCTAAAGATAAGGTCTAGGGGGGTCCATAGGACCGCACGCGTTGGAAATCAGTTTAAAAGCTTTGAGTTATCCGCGGGTTCTTTTAATGTTGAACCATATATAATAAACCATATGAAAGACCCCGCTGAAACATACGTGACCATGACCTTATCCAAAGTTACGCGCCAATAAATAGCTCTCAGTTCCAAGCACTGTGGTTGTATGCGGAGGGGGCTGGCCCCCTTTTGGGCCCCGCCCAAAACAAAAACAAAGTTTTTATATAATATCACACCCATTGCTATTAAGACTTGCCCGTGGCTCCACCGGTTGGGCTGCTCTGTTTCCACCGACCTGACCTGGGGTCGACTCCCGTCCACAACCAAACAAATTTTGTTAAAACACTTTTGACCATAATTTGAATTCTTGGGGCCACGTGGCGGCTTATGGGCTAGCCATGTGGCGCCCTGCCATTGGTTGCCTCTGAAATATTTTGCAAAATATTCTGTGGAATATTCCATGGAATATTCCCAGAATATTCTGTGGAATATATTTTTTTAAAATAATTTTTTTTTATAAAATCAAACTGTCAAACTAGCCTTTTTACCTGAAATTGAGAAAATTCAAAGTTGAATAACTTTCTCATACAACATCGGTTTTTAGTGTCATTCACGGCTACAAGATCATCGTTTCGAGCTCTTTCCTGTCATTCTATTTTGGACCATTTTTTAGCAACTAATTTTTTGAGCATTTTTCCATTAAAGACATGATCACCTGATCATTGGTAATTGCTGTTACGCACGTGGATGTGAAGGTAATGATTAGATCTGTGAATGGTAATAGCTCTATTAATAACTTATTAGACTGTTAAAAGCCTGCGAATACACTTACTCTGTGCGAACTCGATAAGATGCGAACACATATTTTCTAGACTTACCTACTCTCCCTTAGGGTGCAGAAACCTAATTCCAACACCCTCCCATACTACTTCAGCTGAGACTTTGACCTGCGCAAGCAGGTCACTACCGGAAGGGCTAGTAGTATAGGGGTTTTTTGGCAAACCTTAACCTCCAAACCTAGGTCAGGACGCCTCGAGCCAAAAAATGGTTGTGTTGCCGAGACCGAGGGAATTTTGAGAGAGAGATCGGGTAATGCTAAGAGAAAATTGGAGACCCGAGAAGAAAGAAACTAAAGAATAGTTTGAAAAACAAGTTCAGGAATTTTTGGTAAAAGAAAACCGCAGCACGAAGCTGACAATGGAGAAGTGGAAGAATAAGTACATTTTCACTGAAGTCTATGAAATATTCTTCGTAACATTTGCGAACGAGCTTCAGGAGTGGATAGCAAGGCTCGTAAATTTCCAGACGTGTTGGAAGGATGAACGGGTCATGCAGTGGACTAAGGAATTGATCAAGCAGTTAGAAAGAACGGATAATACCATCACTCGTACGTTAGATCACTGGCCGAATAGTGTTTTGGGAGGATTTGTGACGAAATTCACAGTCGATCAGTTCGTTTCCTACTCAGAATCAGGGCGGAGGTTCTTCAAAGGGTTCCGAGGTAAGTTCCTAAAAGCACTACCCTTATTAATCGAAATTTCTCTGTGTGAAAAATGTGTTTTGTGTAGCCACACCAAGTGAATGACCTCCGATATGGGTGAAAGCACAACACAAAGTGGTAAATATTACAAAACTAATCAAGAAGGAGATAGATCTATCTATAGCCTAGTAAGAAATTCGGCTGTGCATAGCCCTCCAACTACACCACCTTCAAACCAGCATAGGGGTAAAAACTCACCCGTACCTCCACTCCCATTAGAAGATGGAATGGCCTCGCATATGAAGCTACCTACCTTCAAGGGCGTAGGGGACGAAGATATGGATCATTTCTGGTTTGTCATAGAGTCAGTATGAACTACATAGAATGTGGCAAGAGATGTTGTGAAAAGGGCGCGGCTATCCATTTCTTTTGAAGGAAGAGCCCTGGACTGGTATATGGGATATGTAGCTCAGCATGCGAATGCGACCATTCAAGAGGCTAAAAATGCCCTGAAAAAATAGTTTCGGAAGCCTAAGTCGTACTCTCAGATAGTGAATGACCTAAAAGATTTCAAGCAAGAACCCTCTGAGTCTGTATGAGACGCTGACTAGCAGTTAAATAAGGTGATCAGAGAAGGGGAATTTTTGTATAATGATATACAACACAAGGAATGGTTCATTTCTATGTTACTGCCTCACCAGCGCGTACCTATGTGTCAGCAAGCCATTGAATTGCAAGAAAAATATTTGGAGATTGTTATGAAGTTAGAATTTGTGCCAAGAGATGATACTTAGCTGGGACTACAACAAATCTAATGGAAACTAGAGGCGATGCACATGGAGATCCAGAACCTGCGAAAGGATCAAGGGAAAGAAGCTAGCCTAGATGTATGGTGCATATGATGCAAGGCATCAGGCCATACCAAGGATCAGTGGCCATTGCTAACAGACTACCTACAGGCTGGGGGACCCAGTCCATTGCATCCGGGACCAAGCGGACCAACATTATGTTGTGATGATTGTCATGTAGCCGACCTGCATGATACTAACCACTACCCCTGTCTGGGTGCATATGTCCCAGAACTGAAGCAACAATGGTGCCAGTTTTTCCGATCAGTAGGACATGATGAACAAAACTGTCAAAGTTATGATCTAATGATAGACAAAGGAAACCTATATAGGGTACAATCAGACCCTTCTTCACCAAGATCCCCCTCAGGCATAGGTGGTTCCCCAGCTAGGGGCAAGGGAGGGGGTAGAGGTGGAAGCATAGGTCGGGGAAGAGGACAACTGATTTGTTATAACTGTGGGGAAGCAGGGTAATTTGCGAGGGACTTCTTGAATCCTGTGAGGCAATCATGCAGATACTATAGACAACTAGACCATGTGATTGAAGAATTTCCAATTATGATAGCAAAAATACAGGAAAAGCAGCAGACACCTACGCAGAATATGGAAAGGGTTAAGGCAGAACCTCGGGATGAAGGACCAAGCATTAATTTCATAACACGTACTAGCATTTCCACTGGGGGAGATGAGGAGACAACTACGGCTGAGCCTCTTATCCTAAAATCAGACATCAAACAAGAAGGTTTGGACCTATAGAAGGAAAAGGAAACCTTTTTCATAGCTTGCCAAGACTTTGCTAAGGCTAAGGCATCTACTTCTCAGGCCCCCGCAAACCTCAAAGTAGATGACAAGGTCAAACAATTTTTGCAAGCATGTATGAAGCTACTGTGCAACCAAAGTGCCGTAGAAAATCTTCAAGCATTAATAGATAGCTACACATAAATAACTAATCCACCCTTGGAATTTAAGGATGTGCACAAACTGTACAAACATAAGAAACGCACTAGTAGGGAAATGCGGATAACAATACAAATTGGTGATTATGAAATGGATCGGGTTAGTTTGGAACTGGGATCAGATGCAAATTTACTTCCCAAGAAAAATTTTCAGCGAATGGGAGAACCTAAGTTGGAATGGTCCACTATCCAGCTGCACATGGCCAACCGGAAGAAGATCATACCGTTGGGGAGACTATCAAAGATCGTGGTAGATATTGTAGGAGTTGAGGTATGGTCTGAATTTGAGGTCATTCAGATTGTATAAGATGCAGACCCCTATCCTACGCTCCTCAGATTGGATTGGGCCATCGATATGGGGGTATCATCAACCTAAAGAAAAGTGTTTGAAAATGAAGGTACATAGGTGATAGTACCATTAGACCCCGTGGAAGGAGAACGATATACGGAGCCAGTGCACGAAGAAGAGGATGTGTATCACATCTATAAGTTAACTGTGTGGGATGAAGATTGGATCAATCCCATGGCTGATGGTGTGCTTTGCTGGGAAAATGATAGAGAATGTTTCTCTGACTCCGATGGGGAGATGGAAAACTGGCAGAACTGGTTACATGATGTATCTGCATTGTGATGTCTTAGAATCACCAAGAACTTCTGATGCATCTCCTCTGAGGTAAGAGAACTGCCCTACTTTGATGATTCTGGTAGTATTAAGGAGTTTTTGTGAGAATTTGAAGCTGAGGTTCTAAGAGAGTGAAGGCTATGGGCCCTTAATCTAGCCATGCGCACAACACCTGTGAGGTGGTGGGACATGCATAAGGGGGCATTCCAGGATTGGGAAGAGTGTCAGGATATGTTGATCCTGCGATTTGAACCTCCAGTTCACTTGCGCGTAAAGACATTCCTTGGACCAGGGGACCCATGCGAGCATTTGTGATCCAGATTTATGCAGGAACATATTAGAATAAACATATAACCATAAATACAAATATGCAATGGAAATAACACTTCATTTCATTAATATCAAAGAGCTGAAATTTGATTACATACAAAATGGAAATAAACTAGCTAGGGCGCTGGTAACTATCTCTGAGAAGAGATGTGGCGGCTACAAGCCTCTGAACTGAGTTACAATGAGGCTTGAGGGCCTATTTATTATTCAAAAACAAGGGAAAACCCTAAACATCCAAAACCATAACCCTAGGAGATGACGCACCAAAACTATGGGCCCCGTTTAGGTAAATTGGTGTTTCAACTTCCCGGGGACGTAACTTTGGCATACAATCTCCGTTTGACACGAACCATACCTCATTAGAAAGATCTATCCGAGGACTACAAATTTTGAGTGAGAAACATTGGTCCATGGACTGATTTTGCTCCTAGTTTTCCAAAAAAACATCATTTAGGGCCTCAAAAATGGCTCTGGAAGTTCAGGACCCGAAAAATTGCTAAAAATAGTAAGTTGTGTCAAAACTGAAAAATTGAAAGAGAAAATGGTGGGGCCCCAAGTGGAATAGGCTAATGACCACCAATATCCACCTAGATCAATTTTTTCACTTGGATGGAGAAATGGTGTGATTGAACTACAGAAGAATGGGTTCACTTGTTTATTCATGCCCTGGGACCAATTCCCACTGCATGGTATTTAGATGCAGAGCTACATCAATGCACCCGCCACTGGGAAACATTAAAGGATGAATTTGTAGCAACATTTGGGTTAGCAGGAGGAATAGAGGCGCTTTACAATGCTCTGCAGGATATAGATACCTTTGTATTTGATGAATCACGCCCTTACGCAACACTTGGGGCACCAACATGGGAAATGTAGATGTAGGATATTGTCAACTCCTGCAATATAGAAATATAAGAGTGCAATGAAGATCCACGCAATGTCTCTATCCCGACATTGGAGGGAGAGCACACAGTTTCCAGACCCCCACTACAAACTATTGAAGTTACTAAGCCTCTGAAGCTACGAGAAGTCAACATTAGCATGGAAGAGCAGCCTAACTTAGCTAAAATTGGTGGATATAGCTCAGAATGTTGTTGCGCAAAGTGAAGTAGTGATGTCCGAGCTGATTGATACGATCAAGTTGCTGCAAGAAAAGGTGGAAAGCCCACCACTGTAGTGACTTGGGACGAGTCACAAGATTGTGTTGCGGGACTATTGGAACCGGGTCCCGTAAAGCTGTGAATTTTGTACAATTTTGTATACTTTTGGTATTAATTAGTCTAACGCAGGGGTTTTGGGGTGGGTTAAAGCCCTGAATGCATTTTAATGGGTCAAGGGTAGACCTAGAGTCTGCAAACCACGGTTTGCAGACCACAGGAAAGCGTAGGCTAAGTCGTTATAAATAGATGAACATTTTTTATTCTAGAGGTAGGAAAGAATTAAGATTGATGCTGCGTAAAAATTGTTAGATCTGTCGTGGGTTGTTTTGGGTAAGGAATCTTGCTGGCTGTGTGCGTGGAGATCCTTAGTCCTGTTGTGTGCAGACCCCGCTAGGTTGTTTGCGTAGGCTCCGTTTGGTTGTAAGTAGATCTAAATGTTAATGAATGTGAAGGTATTTTTGAAGTATCTGTATGATATCTAGATGTGTTAAAGTTATTTTTGATGTGAATCTATGATGCGAATACTTGTTTAAGTTATGAATACATCTGTTAGCTGTTATGTTGCGAATGTGCCTAAAGATGCGTTTATGATATGATATGCTGGTAATTGCTGTTACACACTTGGATTTGAAGGTACTAATTAGATATGTGAATGATAATAGCTCTGTTAATAACTAATTAGACTGAAAAAAGCCTGCGAATACACAAGCCTGTGAATACACTTACTCTGTGTGAACCCGATAAGCTGCGAATGCAGATCTGTTAGACTTACCTACTCTCTCTCAGGGTATGGAAACCTGGTTCCAACACCCTCCCATACTGCTTCGATTGAGACTTTGGCTTGCCCAAGAAGGTCACTGCCGGAAGGGCCAGTAGTATAGGGATTTGTTGGCAAACCTTAACCTCCGAACCTGGGTCACCCTCGAGGCAACAGGGGGTGGCGGTTTTCTCCCCTTCATTGTGCCAGATGTCGCAGGAGGTTCACAGGGGGGGTTGTGCTCCCCCTCTGCACAAAGTCCGAGGCAACGCCTTGGGATTTTTTTTTTTTGACCCTATATTAGGTGGGCAGACCTACTATGGTTTTGTGCATGGGCTTTTCACATGGTTTTGGGCATGATGGTTTTCTTTCCATGGAATTTTGTAGAAATGGTCAAGGGAAATACAATTATGTTCTAATCCATTGATAATGGATTAAAATATTAGGTGAATATAATTGCATCATCTTGTTGTGCTCTCTTCTAGATTTGTGGGATAGTCTAGCTGTTGCAAAAGGTAGTAATATAAATGCCTTGAATTTTGATGAGATAGTCTCATCCTTGTTGTTGGAGGAGATGAGACAGAAAAATATGGAGGGCCAGAATGGAGATGCATTATCTCTATGAGGACGGTCCCAGAACATAAACAAAAATAATTCCTCTAATGGGAGTTATAAATCTAGAGGGAGATCTAAATCTCCAGGAAATCCTGTAAAGGTGTGTTGGAAATACGGAAAGGAAGGGCACTTAAAAAATAACTATAGATATAAAGCTCCAGAGAAAGGAAAGGGATCTAATGATGCTCCTTCTGCAGAGGCGAAAACCACATCAAATGAAGGTGGGGATGTGTACTTGGATTCTTCTTTAAGTACACATGTAGATCATGAGGCATGGCTAATTAACTCAGGTGCATCCTTTAACTTCAATCCCCATAGGAAGTGGTTCTGCGAGTATGAGAAATATGATGTCGGTGATGTATTCCCAAGGGATGATAGGAAGGCCAAAATCTCTGGACGTGGAAAATTCAAGCTAAAGTTGCAAGGTGGAAGGATTAGAACACTTTTTGGTGTTCTGCATATTCCTACATTGATCAAAAGTTAGATTTCTGTAAGCAAGATGAATGTTGCAAGTGTAAAAACATTGTTCGAGAAGGATACCTGCAAGATGGTTCGAGGAGCACTGGTATTGATGCGGGGAGTTAGGATTGGAAATTTTTACAAGATTATGGGTAGCACTGTTATTGATGGGTGTGATATTTCTGTGGTTCCTGAAAGTGGAGTTGAAAACCTTGTGGTCTCTGGAGAAAATACCATGATCTGGCATCAAAGGCTTGGACATATTGGAGAGAAGGGACTTTGAATACTTCATTGTAATGGTATGGTAGAATGTATGTCTAATTTCTCTCTAGATTTTGATTCCTGTGAACATTGTGTATATGTGAAGCATAATTGGGTGAGTTTCCCCTCAGGTGCTAAAAGGGAAAAAGGGATATTATAGTTTTTTCACGGTGATGTGTTTGGACCTATGTATGTTCCATCATTGGGTAATTCTGTGTACTATCTGTCATTTATAGATGACTTATCAAGGAATACAGAGATATATTTCCTCAGGAAGAAATTTGAAGTAGTTGACATATTTAAATAATTTAAGGCTTTCGTGGAAAACCAGACAGAGAAGAAGATAACAATGTTGAGGAAAGATAATGGTGGAGAGTTCTGCAAGATGGAATTTGAAGAGTTCTATAAGAAGTGTGGTATAGCATGACAAAATACTACTCCATACACCCGTCAGAAAAATGTATTTGTAGAAAGAATAAATAGGATGTTGATGGAAAAGGAAAGAATCATGCTCACTAGTGCTGGGTTAGGAGAAGAATTCTTGGCAAAGGTAGTGGAGACTACATGTTACCTAGTTAAAAAATCACCCTAATCAATGTTGGAGGATAAGACTCCAATGTTGGTGTTTATAGAGGTGAAAAATCTTATTAAACAAGAATTCCTACCAAACGAACCTGAGAAGATAGAGTTTGAGCTAAAGGAGGAAGAACTATAATCTATAGCAGAATAGAAATCAAAACAGGAAGAGCCACAAATTCCAGCTTTGAAAAGATTAGTTCAAGAAAGAAGGGAGCCAGAAAGGTATAGTCCAACTACTTTTTGATCAATTTTTTATTTATCTATTACTGATGATGATTCCAAAACTATCAAGGAGGCAATAGATTCACAGTTTTGCAAACTCTGGAAGGAGGTCATGATTGATGAAATGCCATCCTTGCAAAAAAATAAGGCTTGGGATCTAGTGGATTTATCGTCTGGAAGGAAACCCATTGGAAGAAAGTGGGTGTTTAAAAAGAATATGAATGCAGAAGAAAAGGTGGAGAAATAAAAATCTCGACTGGTAGCTATTCCCAGGTGTCGAGAATTGATTTTGGTGATATTTTTTTTATCTTGTTTCCAAGTTAACTTCTATTATATTACTTTTATATGTGGCTAATTCTTTTGATTTTGAGGTAGAACATATGGATGTTAAGACAACATTTCTTCATGGGGGTGTGGAAGAAGATACATGCATGAAGAAACCTGAAGGTTTTACAGTGAAGGGTAAGAAAGAACTGGTATGCAGATTATAAAGTCTTTGTATGGGTTAAAACAATCACCAAGGATGTGGTATCAGAAATTTTATACACATATATGGGGAATTGGCTTCACCATAAGAAAAGTAGATCGTTGTTTGTATTTTAAATTAATTGGTGACCGTTTTATTTATTTGGTGTTATATGTGAATGATATGATGCTAATTGGAAATGACAAAGAAATTATCCAGGATTTGAAGACCCAATTGCTGTCCAAACTCGACATGAAGGATCTTGGTGTTGCAAACAATATTTTGGGCATGAAAATTAAATGAGATCAGGCAAAGAAGAATATCAGGTTAAACCAGAGGAATTATGGCGAGATAATATTGTAGAGGTTTAATATGAAGTATAGTAAATTGGTTAAGGTTCCTATTCCTGTAGGTGTAAATTTTTCTACTGAATAGTGTCCCAAGACACAAGAAGGGGAGGAGGACATGTCCCATGTTCCATATGCAAGTGAAGTCGGTAGACTGATGTATGCAATGGTATGTACTAGACCATACATTGCACATGCATTGGGAATATTGAGTAGGTTTATGTCAAAACCAGGAAAGGAGCATTGAACAACAAGGAAGCAGGTTTTCAGGTATTTGAGTGGCACTAGTTATTATGGTTTGTGCTATCAAGGAAGACTAGGATTAGAAATATTTTTGGACATTCGTGGATTTGTTGATGCGGACTGGGTTGGAGATATATATCAGCGAAGATCTACAAGTGGGTATGTGTTTAACCAATTTAGAGGTGCATTTAGTTGGATGAGAAAAATATAGTCTATAGTGGCTCTTTCAACTACAGAGGCATAATACATGGCAACCATTCATGCAAGCATGGATTCAATTTGGTTGCAGAGATATTTTTCAGGTTTGGGGTTGGTGCAGTGAGCTATAAGGATAGAATGTGATAGAAAAAGTGCAATTTTCTTGGCTAAGAACAATGCTTATCATTGAAAGACAAAGCACATTCATGTTAAATATCACTTTGTGAGAGATATATTTGAGGACAAAAATGTGTTTCTGGTAAAGGTGGACACTTTGAAGAATATTGCAAATGCATTGACGCAGTCTATGAGCATTAATAAGTTCTCTTGGTGTAGAGAAACAATGAGCTTTGTAAAGATAGACCAATGACTAAGCTCTCATGTGGCCCTCTGTGGAAAGAATACAACAAGTGGGAGAATGTTGGGTGGACCCTATATTAGGTGGGCAGACCTACCTATGGTTTTGTGCATCGGCTTTACACATGGTTTTGGGCATAATGGTTATTTTTTCCATGGTATTTTGTAGATCCGGTCAAGGGAAATACAATTATGTTCTAATCCAGGGTTAATGGATTGGAGTTTTTGAATGCTCTGACATGTATATATATGTATTGTAATATTGAAAGGAATATAATGAAAAATAAATCCGGTAGTCCTAGTTTTGGAATCTAGGGGAAAATATTTGTGTATATTTGTTTTATGTTTTATGCTCTCGCTATTGTTTATTTTCTGTTTTAAGAATTCATTTGCATATAATTTCTGTACAGGGCTAAAACCTACAAGGAGGTAGGGTTATAGAAATTCTTGCTTTCTCAACCACCTTATAACTCTTTTTTGTGATCACCATTATATTATGCTCATCCATAGCTTTCTGATGATACAAATTCCATCCAGATATGAGTTTTGGACACAAAATTATGCCCATTTAAATATTTCACCTTCAAATTTCCATAGAAAAATCTTCACTAATGCCACGTCGTAGACATGTGGAAATCCTTTGAACCCCCATATCCCCATTTATAATTCCACATTAGTTACATGTGGTTGAAACATGGTAATCCCTACCCATGTATCACCACAACATAGGGACACCTCCTCATAAGGAACATTAGTTGCTCACATCCAAGTCTAATATTGTCCATAAATACTTTATGACAGTTTTTGTTATTTGAACTCTTCTAGGTCCATATGGATCTAGGATTTTTCTTTTCCTTGCCTTGATTTCTCCTTATTCTTTCACATTCCCACTCGGTGAGTGAACACATCAAAATATAAGAAAAGTTAAAAGTCCTACGTAAAAGGAAATTCTAGATATTTGATCTTCTACTAACCGGTACATTCGTCATCCACATCACCTCCATTAGGATTCCATCAAGGCCTCCACCCCAACGCCACTATGCATTTGATCCATGTCAATAATTTCCACATCATCATGGTTCCATGTGGCTAAAAATATCACTCATCTGGATATCTATATTTTTTATTTTTCTAGATTCATCTAGATCCATATAGATCCAAGAAAACATA
Organism: Pinus albicaulis; assembly: GCA_034641835.2. Taxonomy (NCBI): domain Eukaryota; kingdom Viridiplantae; phylum Streptophyta; class Pinopsida; order Pinales; family Pinaceae; genus Pinus; species Pinus albicaulis. Next base: position 805,380,975 of record CM076581.1, on the reverse strand, counting down.
CAAGGGATCATTTCACAAAACTATATGTATTTCCAAGCCTCTAGATTCCACATCACCTTCCATGAAAACTGACACATCAAACACCATGTAAAATATCTTGTACCACATTACCATGTCAATGCACCATGTTGGCATGCCACATCACCTCAAAATTCCCCACATGCTATGTCAGCATGACATGTCATAGTTTCATGTTAGCAACTTCATACCCATATGATCAGGGAGTGCTCATGTGGACTCCATGTAATTTACCTATGGCCTACTATACTAGAATCCCACATTGATATTTCTCCAATGCATAGCTATATAGCATCTTTGGATCTCTAGATATATATCAATCTTGACGTTAAGGTTCTTCCACATAGAGTTATTCCACAAAAGTTTCCACCATCTGACCCATATGACATTTTGGTTTTTGTCAAAGGATATTTACAAATTATGTCAGATTCTTGGACATCTGGATCTTTATATAATCTACATCCCCTGTCCCGTCACATTAAAAATCTTGTTACTCATCATCTAGAACTCTTAATAACATCCAAATCTCAATATGGATCCCAATATTGTCACTTGATATATCCCATATTTTTTTGCCTCTACTAATTGAGGATTCTATTAACTCAGCCACCAACCATTACAAATATTAAGGAAAATTTCTAACAGCTTAAGACTAATTTTATTAATCAATTTTTACTAACATAAATAGAAAGAAAGGGCCTACTAACTAGTAATTTTGTTAACTAGGTCACTCGATTAGCTATTTGAATATCTCAATGACCTAAGGACAATCCTATGAAATAAATCATCAAGCCACTAGCCACTACTAAATCTAATTATTTTCCCAAATAATAGAGGTTGGTGTGGTTATCATGTACCCTTAGTTCCTCGTATGGATAACTCTCGATCATAATCCCCAGTGACCCATGTGACCAAGGGAAAGGGATAAACCTTCTTTTCCAAATTTTGAATTCAATCTATAAATTTCTCTAAGGAAATAGGGATCCAAAGAGAGAATCAATTAGCCTATATAAAGACTATGAAAGGATCTAATAGGGAAATAATCAACCCGAAAAACTCTTGAAATAATAGAAGTCTTCACCGTACTATAAAGGCCTCCAAAATCCTTCATTTCATAGCCAAATTCTAGTATTATATTCCAAGGAGTCAAAGATGTCACTATTCATAATTTTCCCTCATATGAGTATTCAAGCCTTCTTGTAAAAAATAGGGATACCTTTGAACTAATCATTGTTACACCAATTTTTGGTCATCTAACCTATTACTATTAGTTGGACTAAAGTACACCATGTAAGACCAATTTTACCATAGTAAAATTGCTTTCACTATGAGAAATAATTTAATAGCCCATAGTTTATTACATTATTTCTTGTCTAAACAGGAAACCCCATGAGGAATAATTAAACAAATCCTTATTTGTTTGACTTTCCTCTAGGGATAATTAACTAAACCAATGTTTAATTAATATTCCTAGTCATATTTAACCCAAAACATGAGAATTAATTAGATAAATTATTATTTATCTTATTATTCTCTAGGTATAATGATTTAAATCATTATTTAATAATATTCCTTGTTGAATTTGGCTAAATCATTTTTAAATAATTAAATAAATCATTATTTATTTCATTATTCCTTAACCTCATCCTTGAAATAATAAATAAATCTTTTATCTATTTATTATTTCTAAATAAGGGAATTTAACCAATTCTAAATTCTTTTTCCCTCCACCAAAAATAATTAAATATTCCAAGTAAGTTGGATCTAGATTTGGTTAATAATATTTTAATTATGCACAAATATCTAGACTAACTTAATATTATGTTATAAATAGAAGGGTTTTTGAATTCATTCACTACCTTTTTTATCAACTTTTGATCTATACTTTTGGTCTGACTTTGATCCTTCATCATTGTCATATTTTTTCTACTTTTTCTTGTGAGCTCCCTTTGAGTTCTATTTTGTCTGGGTTTTCTGCACTAGCAAAGAGAGAGAGAGAGATCTTGGATCTGAAGCACTGAGGACATACAAGAACCCATACCATTGAGGGGGATTGGTAAAATATTTCTGTGTTCCCTTCCTAGGTGTCATAATACAAAAAATTCTTTATAAATTCTTGTCTTGTATATTGGATGTATGGAGCAAATCTTGTTTATTTTCGTTGTTTAATGTCTTTAACTACATAGATATGTATTTTTGTAGCATTTATTATGATCACCTACTGCATATCGAAGGAAATTGACAGCCACATTTGATGTTAGGGTTGTTTGTTATGCATAGCTAAAGTGATTTTTTTTCGTACGCTTGCAATTAGAATTCACTCTAACAACTGGCGACTCCACAAGATTTTTTAATTATGACTGCTGTCATTTTTTAGATCCCTGCATGACCACCTGCTTCAGCCACTAGGGTTTTTCTTCGACTTCTTATTTTGCATTCCTGATGTTTTTTTTAACCTTTTTTACCCTAAAACAATAAAAATTCTAACTTCTGTGTGTTTTTGGGCCATTTGTGCAGGTAATAGGTATCAGACGCGACAAAGATGGTGAATTTTTTTGAAACCTACTGCTGAGACAGAAAGAAGTGCAGTTCGCACTTTTCAACCCAAAACCTACGACCCCAGCTTTCAGGTAGCAGGAAACTACCCAAAAACTGTGACCTTAGCAGAAAACAGGTCAGTACCTGCGACCTTAATAGAAACATATCAGTGCATGTCACCTCAACTTTCTTGCAGGATTTTTCTGTTATTTTTCAGAGTTTGTATAGGGCACTGTTCAGGGTTCTCTCACCTCCGTATTTACCCTTATTGGACATGTACTTGATTATTTTTACTTGTCGAAGTAGGAACCAAACCCCTTAGAGATTCAGTACACTTCCACCTTTTTAGGAGGAGTTTAGCTGAAGTAGGTCTTCTGAGATTTCAGTGTTTTTCAGCCATTTTTTCATATCTGAACCTGTCTTTCCATATCCATTTTAGATCAGTTATTTTTCCATCTAAAACACCTCTTTTTAGTTTTTCTTGGTCCTCCTTTTAGGGTCCCCTACGTTTCCCTTTAGTTTGTAGCCTTTCACCACCTATTTTTTAGCATTTTTCGCTCTGGTTTCTTATTGTTTTCTGTACCTCTTTTCAGCAGATCTAATCTTTAGATCTTTGTCCCTCTCAACCTTATATATATTTTCCATATTGTTTGTTTTGATTAGATTTCACCCACCCTTAGACTAGTTGTTGGGAGGCCCTCCTTTTTGGGTTTAGATTTATGCATCTTTAGCTATTTATTTTACTCTCACTTTCCGTTTTATTTACTTTCGCTTTCAGTTTTATTTACAGTTATAAAACATATTTTTTCTTTTCTCTATACACATGTCTAGTATTAATTAGAATTAACACACTTATCACACACACACACACACCTAAAGCGAATAGCGCCTTGTTTACACCGCGAGGACAAGACTAAAACATTATAATTAATTAATTAATCTGCACCTTCGTGCCCTTGTTTACCTCTCTTCCTTATTGGGTTCCATGTATATTTTCCATCATTGCACCCCCAAGGAGTTTATCCTGGAGACTCCAAGGCCTTCATCCTCAGTTTCTGTTAGAAATACTTACTCCACCACGTAGGGTCTGTGTTAGTCCTCCGTCAAGTCTCCATTCTGACTCTGATTCTGGTTCATCGAGTTCTCCTTCTATTCCTATCCCCGGTTCTCCTCCATCATTCACCTTTATCATGTCTAGTGTAGGACCTACCACTGGTGGTGGCCCCGGCTCTAATGCTGGAGCTGCTACTACTGGAGCAGCAACAGGAATGGTCCCGACTACTCCCTTGCTTCATTATATCGAAGCCCTAAGCTTTCCCAAGTTCATCCTGTTGATTAATGACCCTATACACCATTATCCAGGTTGGCCTTCTATGCAAACCGAGCTTCCTTCAGACATCCCTAAGTTTGAAGGAAATGCTGGTGAGGATCCTACCAACCATGTTCGTTCTTTCCACATGTGGTTTTCATCCAAATCTGTCACTGATGACACTATATGTCTTCGATTATTCTAGCATACTCTTACTAGATAGGCTTCCAAGTGGTCTGTCAACAAGGTTGCTACCTCTCATGCTACTTTTTCGACCCTTGCAAAGGTGATTCTGTCCTACTTCCAGTTTCCCCTTTGCTATGACACTGGTACCAAAATTTTGACCGCTTTCCGTCAAAATTCTGTCACCCGCCTATCTAACCATGTTCAAGAATGGCGTAGAAGGAAGAGCTTATATTGAGCTCAAGTTTTTGAAGACCATGTCTACATGGAATGGTTTCTCAGATCCCTTTTTCCCTCTATTGGTAAAGATGTTGCGTCTCACTTTCCTTAGAATGAGGAAGAAACCCTCCAAGTTGTGTTTAAATATGACTTGATCTATGTGCAACCTGGTTATGTTTATACCATCTTACCTGATCTCCCTAGACCTGGTGGTGCCAACGCACCAGGGGCATCTGATGCCTCTGACGGTATCATTGGATCCCTTTTAGATCTGTACACTCATCCTCCTATGGGTTGTGATTTCTGTTAGGGAGGGTCCAACTCCTGTAGCACTTTTACCCCTCCCGACAGCATGTATATAGGACACAACATGCCTCATGCTTTTTCCCAATCGCACCCTCTGATGCCAGGACATTTTATTTCCCACCTTGTTTACCCCAATGTTAATAAACCTTATTACTATTCATACCCACAGCCAGGTGCTCCAGCTCCTCCAACACAAGCACCTTAGCCTCCCATGCCTTCTCAAGCTCCACAACAGTAGCCACCCCCCCTCAGAGTCAGGTGTATGTGCATCAGAGTGCAACTAATCCTCCCACTTCCAAAAAGAAGATGAAAGACAACTATAACAAACAATCTCAAGGTAATCAAGGAAAAAATCCATAAGGGAATACATCTAACACTACAACTCAGCAATAGGGTGATCAGCCCAAGCAGAACAGGCCTCTTTGTACGAATAAGCCTTGTTCTTGTTGCGGTGTCCATGGTCACTATACCCATGATTGTCCCATTTTACCTCAGATGTGTCAACTGTGGGAAGCTCAAGAAGCATCTTGAGGACAAAAATCCTCTAGTTCGGTTCCTCCTAATGCTACGCCGACTCAACCGACTTTGTTTACCAATCCTTTCACACAACAAGGATATGTGGCTGCCCAACCCTCTGAAGGTCAAGCAACCTATAATATTCCCAAAAGGGAATGCCACAATACTTGAACATAAAAATGTAAAACTCTGCAAATCTAAACATGACATAAGAGGGATTAATGTACAACTATCATTTTATTGAGATATCAGCATAAAAATACAACAATATCACGAGGGACAAGCCACTCAAGCAATGGGAACAAGTCTCCAATGAACAAAACAATCAGCACATGAGCTGCTGCAACTTTATAGAATGCCAGAGAGAAATGAAAATGATGTATATAATAGTGTAGCTACTGCTGAATACATATATAAGTGGAATGTGGCTGATAGAAACAAAATAAATGCCTAGCAATGAAGATGTGGGCTCTAATACAAGATTTCTAGCCACCTGGAAAGGATTGCTAGAAATATCAAGAAATATACAATGTGACAAATAACCATGGGGTTAATGTGCCAATGAAAATTGGATTTGATATGAAATGAGGCTATGACATATAGAAATAATGATGTCCTCCTCCAATGGTATTTCTAATTAGAAGGTTGATCCCTCTACTCAGAAATAGACCCTCTTGATGAGCTCAATGAACCCTCCCAACAAATGCCTCCAAAAATAACGCAGTTCAAGATGGTGATTGTGCTATGAGGGATATATGATGGTTTTTCTGATGCAAAATATGTCAAAATATTCCTGGTAGTCCTCCTTGTTGATCCTCCAATGAATAGACAACCTCTCCACTAAAAAACAAGCCCATAAATGACTCTAAGAGATCCTCCTTTGTTGCACCCTGCAACACAACCCAGCTCTAAACAGACATTGCGTTGTAGCTGAAGGAGGTAGATTGGAAAATTTTTTTGAATGAGGGAATGTAGCCCAAAGAACATCTCTTTCTCTGAGGATGAGGTAGGGATTCCCGACAAGGAACACCCTTGTGCTAAACAGCACAACAACCCTGCTAAACAACAAGAGGAAGCAAAGTCTAAACATACCAATATCAAATGATAATCTAAAACATCAATAACAAAGGCTCCCATCCTCTCCATATATAGCAAGTGAACCTCTCCACATTGGGTCCCATCCATATTTTCCACCAAGCTCATGCAAGTTGTCCTCCGCTAAAACTGCGTTGTACATCAAGGAGATTCAATGTATCTAGACAACGGTGTTGACTTGGTCAAAGTTGACTGAATCAACATGATCCAATCCTCGTTCACACCCAAAGGTGCTTAATACAGCTGCTTGTTCTTCCTCCTTTCACATTAGGAGTTTCATTATTCCTTCTAAAGGGACTTATGGGCCTTCTTACGCATTTATTCACCTACCTAGTGATAAAACCAACTATAATATTCCATTTAGATGAAGGCTAAATTTTTGGAATATTACAATCCTCCCTTCCAAAATGTTGCTTGTCCTCAAGCAACTGTATATGGAGAGAAAAATTCCTCCCCTCCTCCTCTTGTGGCCTCCTCATCAATAGTTCCCACCATAGCTCAACATAGTCTGCAATAAATCTGCCCTCCAATGATTCCTCCCAAGCATGCAAAACCAAATGGCTCACATCATGAAAAGGTGGAAGGTGTAAGTGGGAACCTTATTGTTGTCCAATGGCCTCCCCAAGATAGGAGTTATGAAAAGTGTAGGGGATCTCGTGACCAATGAGAGACTCTCAAACCCATGCTATCATCTAAATGAAATGATCTATTCTAGGTAGTTCATCAAAAAAATCCTCAACCCCCAGTGTATGCAATGTGTTGGGGCTGCATGGAGAGATTAGATTTTTCCATTCAAGTTGTTTCTCTCTCCATTTATGGTAAGTATGGGGTTGTTTCTAATTTTTGGCTGAAATGACATGGCCTCCAAGAATGGCCCAAGTTACCCCACTAAACAATTCGGTCATGAAGTGCCTCCTCCAAGAACTCAAGTTCTTCAAATGGCTCCTCCCACATGAAGAAAAGATATGTGATGTGGCAATCATGGTTTTCCCATTGCTTCTCCTGAAATAAACAACATGTAAAGTAGGGACAATCATACTCCTAATTGGCATCTCCAACTCATCCTGCACTCTCCAAACAAAGCTCCCCATGAACATGAGAATATCATCAATACATGGGAGAAAAAACCAACGAAAACAAGTTTCCATATGACAACCGGAGAGTGGATCATAGTTCCACACATGGAACCAGTGCAATGCATCCCTTGCCTGCCTCAAAACAAAGAATAACAAGTTCCCTTCCAGCCACTTGTTTGCTGCCATAATCATCCCATAATATCGAATTATGAATGTAAAATGTGGTGTCAATGGTGCACACCAAGAATCATGTGGATTCCCCCACAAACCACTGATAGAATTTCCAACATAAATGCTGCAAATGGCCTCAAGTACATGACAATACAATCTACAAGAAGGAAAGATCCTCCTTGGTACAATATGCTACTCACAAAAGGTAAAGGAATGAAAATCATAGTGCATAAGTGTACATCCTATACTATGTACCTTAGTCATTGAGCTGAAACGGCTCAACTGAAAGTTCTCCCTCACTCTCAATGAGTAGGGAAGTGGTTGTGACATGCTCTCTATCACCATCTGGGCTATGCATCTCTCCATATGCTAAAATATGTCATGCTGGATGCCCTCCCAAGTGAAATCCTCCATCAAAAAATGATATGCATCAAGGTGCATGGAAAAGAAGTCCTCGTGTGCTGCATGTAGCAACTTCTCCTTGAGCTCATAAGCTCTAGTCAAGAAGACTCTGCCATAAGAATAGATGACCACATCATCCACCATATACCTATCATCTCCATCCAGGTCATCAAGAATCATTCAAGCACCAAGATCCTTGGAGTACTCTACCAAGAGTTGAGACCTCCAATATGGATCAATCCTCCTAAGAGACAGCATTGGTGATCTGCAATGTGAAGCTCTCCACATGTTGTTGTCTTTTCCTTTGACATCCCTGATGCCAAAGTCATCCTCCAAATTTCTACCATGCCCATCATGCAACTGCTCATGCTAAAAAAGAAGTAGTAATATTTGGGAGTTGGCCTCCCATGAGAAGCTCCTATCCTAAAAGAATCTTCCAATATTGGCCAATGTAAGCATGAGTGGCCTCCATCTACTCCAATGTATGGAGGATTCCTTCCTCAAAGGAAGTACCCTCTGTTTCTCCAAATCCATGGAGCAGTTCCCTTGCACCATGAAGGTGCCATTCTCCATCACTGCAATAACTTCTGTCAGTGTAGTATATGTAGTGAGAGTGGGTAATGCAGAAAATGGAAGAATACCTCTCTCCTCCTTAAGTCTATCACAAACTCTTTGCACTATACTGGACTCCTCCAAAGTCTTCACCTATCCAGAATCTAAGAGTGGTGAACCAAATGATAAAATGTCTCCCACCAACTCTAGATCTGGTGGCCTCCCAAGTCAGATGCCCCCATGTAGTGAGACATCAAAATATGAAGTGGAATGTATATATGTGTGGACTGTTTTTTCCCTCTCTTCAATGTGCAATACAGTCTCCTTCTTCCGTGAAGAAACCCCCTGGAATAGATAAGGGTGAATGCTCATCATTCCTTGATGTTGATCCTTCCTTTCTTCTCCTTCCATCTGCCAAGATTCACAATCCAGAATAATTGATGTATGCTTCTCCAGAATTGTGGTTTGGTTCCCACATGTTGGACCATTTGGAACTCCTTGCAAAGACATAATGGCTCCTCCAATGGAAGTGATGGCTCCCTTCCTATCTCCATAGGGTGATGGATCTTCTCCCAATGGTACAAAATTGTTAGCTCTTCTCTACTAATCATATTCATCAATATGTGAGATTGCCTCATCATCAATGAGAGACCCTTGATCTTGGTCTTCCCTTGAAGGAGGTTTCTCCATGTCTTCAACAATAGAAGAGGGTTCTTCAATAGGTGGTGATCTTGCCCTTAGAAAGGTACCATGCATGTTTTTATTCCCTTCATCAGAAATATGGAGTGGATTTGGAAAGATAAATCTCTCCAACTCATACAAAGGTTTTAAGTTTTTGGGTTCCATAAGAGATGTTTTACTATGTTTAGTGTCAAATATTCTCACCAATTCCTTAGTGAACCCATCATAAGTGTTTAAATTTGCATGATAAAATGAATAAGAACTATTAAACCACCAATTATGGGCCATAAATTTTAGGTGCAGCGCTGCTACTCTAATGGTCTCCCTTTCTGAAACTTGGTGTAGCTGAAAATAGGAATCTAGCTCCTCCAGCCAAGATTTGGCTGTGCACTTTGCTGATCCAACAAAGTTAGATAGAAAAATTCTACCTCTCTTGAATCTATGATGGTTTCTGGACCTTCTACCTTCCTTGAGTTGGAAAAAACCTTGGAATTCCAAGTGCTCTTTGAATCTCCATGAGTGAGACTCATACTCCTGAAGATAGACACTCAAGGCCTCCCCCCTTGGTGCATCTCCTTCCTCCATCCTTCTTGCAGTTAATGTGGGAAATATATTGCATTGTGGATCTGCATGTGTGGCTGAAATTTCACACCTATCATGTGAATAGCTAGGGCTTGCTTCACTTTCAAACCCTCTCAAGAATTTCCTACACTTCCCCCCTTTCATCTCCTTCAGATCTTCTTTGATATTTTTCATAGCTTGGAAAAGAAGCAGGGAGACCTTCTCTTCCTTCATTTCTCCAAATAATGGAGTCATTCCTTTGTTTCTTCTGTAAATCTTCTCTTTTCTATGAGAAGAAGCTTCTCCTTCAAATGGCATTATGTGTTAAATGCACAGGCTGAGCCAAGATTATGCTCTGATACCACTGTAATATTCCCAAAAGGGAATGCAGCAATACTTGAACATAAAAATGTAAAAATATGCAAATATGAACATGAAATAAGAGGGATTAATTTACAGCCATAATTTTATTATGATATCAGCATAAATATACAACAAGACCATGAGGGACAAGCCACTCAAGCAATCGAAACAAGAATCCAATGAACAAAACAATCAGCACATGAGTTGCTGCAACTGCATAGAATGCCGGAGAGTAGTGAAAGTGTTGTCTATAATAGTGTAGCTACTACTGAATACATATATAAGAGGAATGTGGCTGATAGAAACAAAATAAATGCCCAACAATGAAGATGTGGGCTCTAATACAAGATTTCTAGCCACCCGGAATGGATTGCTAGAAATATCAAGAAATATACAATGTGACAATAACCCCGGGGTTAATGTGCCATTGTAAACTGGATATGATATGAAATTATGCTATGACAGATCTGAAATAATGATGTCCTCCTCCAATGGTATTTCTAATTAGAAGGTTGATCCCTCTACTCAGAAATAAACCCTCCTGATGAGCTCAATGAACCCTCCCAGCAAATGCCTCCAAAAATAATGCAGTTCAAGATGGTGACTGCGCTGTGAGGGATACCAAATGGTTGGTAGGATGCCAAAGATGTCAAAATATCCCCGGGAGTCCTCCTTGCTGATCCTCCAATGAATAGACAACCTCTCCACTGAAAAAAAAGCCCAGAAATGACTCTAAGAGATCCTCCTTTATTGCACCCTGCAACACAAACCAAATCTAAACAGAAACTACGTTGTAGCTGAAGGAGGTAGCTTGGAAAAAATTCTAGAATGAGGAAATTTAGCCCAAATATCCTCTCCTTCCTTGAGGATGAGGTAGGGATTCCTGACCAGGAACACCTTTGTGCTAAACAGCACAACAACCCTGCTAAACAGCAAGAGGAAGCAAAGTCTAAACAGACCAATATCAAATGATAATCTAAAAAATCAATAAAAAAGGCTCCCATCCTCTCCATATATAGAGAGTGAACCTCTTCACATTGGGTCCCATCCATATTTTCCACCAAGCTCATGCAAGTTGTCCTCCACTAAAACTGCGCTATAAATCAAGGAGATTCAATGTATCTAGACAACGATGTTGACTTGGTCAAAGTTGACGGAATCAACATGATCCAATTCCTGTTCACATCCAAAGGTAATTAATCCAACTTCTTATTCTTCCTCCTTTCACATTAGGAGTGTCATTATTCCTTCTAAAGGGGCTTATGGGCCTCCTTACCCATTTATTCACCTACCTAGTGATAAAACCAACTATAATATTCCATCTAGATGAAGGCTAAATTTTTGAAATATTACACAACTGCTCAACCTACTCCGTCTAGTACCTCTAATTACCAGATCCTTATGATGCAATCTGACCAGGCAGATACCTCCAATCTCACCCTTTAGACTTGGCCATGCCAATACACCAAACCTCCAGCTACGTACACAACTGAGTCCCAGTCCTCAGGTCCCAAAGAGCCAATTTCAACACCCAATGGTCCTTTAGATATCCCTTAGACTAAAGCAGACGTACATACCAAGATCCCCAAAGGACCATTACGCTGAAACACTGCTTCCGGAAAAGCTGCCCACACCTACAATATAGTAGATGACTTGGCGCAATCCCCTACTGCCATGTCAATGCTGGAAGTCCTCCATTCATGTCCTTCACAACATAAAGCCCTAATAACTACCATGGGCATTGTGGATCCTCCAAATAATCATTTGATTGTCTCTGGTGTTGACAAGTTAGAGAATCCACCCCTACCTGCATCCGTCGCCTTCCAAATACCTGTCAAGATCCAGAATGCCAACGTCTCTCGATGTATCATTGATGAGGGGGAATCCACGTGTGTGATGTCTACTTCTATTTGGAAAAAACTTAGATTTCCCAAGTTAGGCCATTCCACTATCACCCTCTATGTGTGGGATGGCCACTCTTCCCAACCCCTTGGCATGTTCCGTAATTGTCCTATTACTCTGGTAGGAAAAATTGTTTGTGTTGATGTTGAAGTCATTGATGCCCCCTTAGACCACAACATTATATTGGATCATAACTATACTTATGCTATGTATTTTGTCCCATATGCGGTTCACAGTAATATGTTATTTCCTCACAAAGGAAATATCGTCACTATAGATCAGATGACATATTATGAACTGAAGTCTCAAACCTCTCTAGAGTCCATTATTTCTTTTGTGGCTGATAAAAAAATAGTTGAACCTATGACTAGTGTCTCACCCGGAGTCTATAAATATTCTTCTTTGTTTGGTTCATTCCCTGGTCTCCCCCCTCTTATCCTTGACCCTAGCTCATCGAATGTTTACATGATGCAATCGTCTTGGTCTGACCTTAAACGGTTTGGTTCGACTAGTCAGCAGCCTAGCCCTTTGTAACTTGCTCCTAGTACTTCGACTCATCCTTGGGGACCTCCTCCTCAAGGCACTTAATCTATTGCTGGTGTCCCTGATCCTCTTTTTCCTCATGGAATATTTCCCCCTAGCCTTAACCATCATGGAGCTATTCCTCCTAGCTACTACCCCTCCAGTCAGATATCGTTTCTTGATCCCCCTTCTGGAGTATTTTTGGTACCTGTTATGGCTACCTTGACCCTTCCTAACATGAACTTGGGGATCCCAGTCTTGATCCCCCAGCCAATACCCAACTCGGTCAACTGAAACCTTACACTACTTTGACCCCGGTCCAACCGGTCACTATGACCCCTTCCTTCACTTCTGTGCCTCAGCCACCTCAACGGGGATCTACTCCTGTTGCAAAAGCCTTAGATGAGGGGATAAAAGCCCGCAAAAAGGCACCTAAGGACAAGGCTGCCGAGACAACACCTGCTCCTCCTAAGACGTGTTCTTTGTGTGACGTTGTCGGTCATGCTACCCACAATTGTCCCGAATTGCCTCATCTCAAACCCATGGTCAAAGAAGCCTTTCCTGAGTCTGATATCCCAGAAGTCCATGTTACTTTATTGATTTCATCCAAGAAACCGTAAAGACTTTGCACACAAAACAACCTTGTGCTTTTTGTGATTTCCATGGCCACTATACTCACCTCTGTCCCCTCCTTAATGATTCTGCACCTCCTTAGAAGCGGTTCGCCAATTCGAGGTCGAGCACAATGAGTCCATTTCTCCCTTACTTGTGAGTTTTGCTTCGGCAGAACTAGGGGACGCATCCACTCCCATTGACATACCCCTTCCCGATGTTGAGATGATGGAGCCTTCGACCACTATCCTCTACCTATCACCGTCTATGAGATCCACGGTGGAAGACACCTCTGGGGCATCCCCTTTTGTTTCGCCTAACCTCCCTTCAACGATCACCTTGGGCTCAACATTGGTAGATTCTTCATCTACTTGTTCTTCTGTCACCCTCTCTGACAATGTGCATGTGAACCTCACTCCTCATAATGATGAGTTAGGTAGCTTCACCGCGTCATGTGGTCATCCTTCCACCAGTCACCCCATCTTCTACTGTGATGATGAAATTATGGAAGTATTTACCACCCTTGACTTTATCTATCCATACCATAAGAAAAATAGTACCATCCATGTCTATGGTGACTTTCGCGACCTGAGCACAAGTTATCCCCAAGACAGTTCCCCCACACCATCCACTATTCAATGTGCAGGGTGTAGAAATTATACCGATATCATTCCCCCTAGCAGTGCTTTCTTTATTTATGCCTTGCGTTCAGGTTTCCAACATTGTTCATCATCATCTCATATGTTTTCTTTGGCACATTTCAGATGTATCCCTCATCGACACCGTATATCGGCTATGCCGATAGTGCAAGTCGCTACTCTAAGAATATAACCTCAACAACGTAGGCCATTTTCACCCCCTTGAATTTTCTTGTCCTCTCTAACGGCATATGCATTGATGCTGCCAGAAATAACCAGGCCGAATATGATGCAATGATAGGTTTTTTAGCCAATGCCCTTGACCGTCGCATCCTTCACCTTCATGTTCGTTTAGATTCTTTGCTACTTGTCATGCAATTGAATGATGTTTATCCATTAGGGGAATTTTGAGGTCTAAAATGGGCCTCCTAAGGAAATTATAAAATAATATTGGAAATAATAAAATAAGATTTGATGACATAATCAAATTTTAGAGGGAAAAAAGGAAAAACTATTTTTTCAACTCGTATTTTCAACTTATCTCTCAAATTTTTTGTTCAAATTTCGAGCAGGAGTACTCGTTGGATGAAAAATTTTATTCCTTATCCAAGGAGTACCCATCTTACATACTTTCGATGGACCCTTCTACATGAAAAATGAGAAATACATGAAAAACATGATTGCAATCACGTTTTTTCATGTATTTTTCATTTTTCATGTAGTAGGGTCCATCAAAAGTATGCAACATGGGTATTCCTTATACGAGAAATTAATTTTTTCATTCAACGAGTACTCCCGCTCGAAATTTGAGTAAAAATTTTGGGAGATAAGTTGAAAATGCGAGTTGAAAAAGTAGTTTTATTATTTTATTATTTTTTATTCTTTTTACCCTTTTACTTAAAAAATGGTGAATCATCCCCCATGGTTGACATCATAATCTTGAATCCTATTGGTTCTCATAAAGTTTATTTTGGTTGTACATTTTTCTTAGGAGGCCCATTTTAGACCTCAAAATTCCCCTAATGGTGTGCATAATCCTGTCCTTTTTAGAAGATATTTACGAGTGAAGCTCTTAATGCATGAATTTGAAACCATTGCATTCAACCATGTACCTAGAGCCCATAATCACTATGTAGATATCATTTCAAACAATATTCTAGATTGGCATTTATCACACGCATTTAACATAAGGAAATAACCATAAACCATATAACAATGCATATCCATAATATGTGTTGTCCAAATATACAATGTTTTGGGAGTCCATTAACTCTGATACATATGACATGCCCATAAAATGTTACAAAAAACCAAAACTTGGGGAACCTCATGCCCCTACATCTAATCACTGTCTGGAGGGTCCCGGGCCAATGGATCAACTCCTGCAGCCCATAGATCATGCATCCCCTATCCATCCATTTCTATGCACCGCATGACTCCTCGCCAGTCTGAGGGTAGAGCAACACATGGCCTTATGTACTGGTCATTAAGGTCCCGCCAACTGTGCTCAGAAACATCGGTTAGTAGCTTCTCATATCTACGGCGAACATCCTTCAGGAGGGGCATTGCATCCTCATTTTGCATTCCCCTCGATCCACTAGGTTCTGCAACTCCTGACACTACATGTCATCCCATATACCTGGGCAATTTCATTGGTGCTATATATGCATACCAAAAGTAAATGAATTAGTACCATATACAATATTATGAAACTTTAAAATGCATAATAAAAGATAATCAAATTTTCACTTACTTTCTAGGCCCCATGCTCGACCTGGTGGAAGTGGCAAGTCCGGGTCCTCATGATAGTTCATCCCACTATAGGGATAGTCGTCTATGTATAATGGCATCTAATCCTAATGTGCGATAAACTCGGGTCAGAACACCCGTCCGACTACCCCACCTCATCCTCTACACAGTAGTTTCCCCTAGAGGCACGTCTTAGGCTCTCGCAGGCCCCCATCCTAGATCTATATAAGAGGATGAAATGTAGGGATCTTCTCAAAGAAGAGCGAGCAATGTATTGTGCCCTATGCATAGTCATGGTTCACATGCCACTTGTACAATGACATCTGTCATTGCAATGACGACAACATCATCTGGGCCCAACCATAGTAGCTCAATACACCCTCAACCATCATCATCTTCCCTACGGTTATGTGGTGGAGCACCTGGTTACCCAAGATCCATAGCATCACTATGGCCACAACACGAGTCTCTAGCCTCTGTAGATCTTCGATCAGTATCTGCGTGCCTTTCACATGGACACCCGGTCGACAATGGCACTCTACAAATTCTATAATGTTCTTCCCTTGTGGTAACATTGGTTGGGTGTTTCCCACCATCCCCAGTGGTGAGAGACCGGTCAAGAAATATATGTCCTGAACTGTCAGCTCAATTCAGTGCCCCTACAGAGGTCTATTCCTGGCCTCTAGGTGCCTAATCTGAAAATTTAATCTAGTGAATTGAAAGAGTATGGTTAGGCCTCTTACCTGTAGTTGACGGATCTCAATTCCAACGGTCAGTTTGTCCGCTATGATCACCGCAAGATTTAGGGCCTTTTCTCCTCTCTACATTCACCAAAGCTACACTTGCAAATGAATCAAATTGGAGGGAAATTTCCTTATTAAAAGAAAAAACCCAAATTTTTCTTTCGCTAATTACAACCAAACCATAGCTCAGTTTGATGAACGGTTAGCACTGTTGGAAAGCTCTCACTAAGCAATAAAATGGGTATCCTTTCATTTTTGGTGATTTGATACTTCACCCTGAATCATTTTTTCCATGAAGGGTCACTTCACTGCTTATCAAAATTGAATTTCCTCACTTGTGCCACTTGTACTTATGGAACCACTTTGCCTTCATACTTGTCAATGCTCTTGTCGATTTTTGTCATGAGTAACCATATTTTACTCATGTTCTTATGGTCCCCACTAAGCCTATTCTATGTGGTAGCATCATCAAGTTGCCCTTGTTTAGAGCATCCAAGTTGAGTCATCATTGCATCCATGGAGTTTGTCCTGAGTCCCTTTTGTCTCCTGCCACAGTCTTCCATCCTTGATCGCTTTGTACCTTTCTCATGTCGCACATTTTGGCCTCCAGTCATACTATCCCCTATCCCCTCCGAAGTCGAGTCAGTAGCTGCCAGGTCATCCATGCCCTTTATGCTCTATCAAGGGAAGTCGTCAACTTGCTACTCAATATCCCCCATTCCACCATCATCCCTGGTGTCAGTCTATCAGTCGCTCTACTATTATCCCTCATGCCTTAGTTGAGGATTCCTCATTGCCTCACCTATGGTGGACATCCTTCTATCGACATCAACTTATTCATTCCAGAAGACATGTTTATAGGGAAGTGTACCTTGGTTCCAGATTCCACTCCTGTTCGGTGCCTCAAATCAGGAAAAGGGACCCTTTATATCCCTTTGACTTAATTGTTTCTCAGTTCCATCTCCTTATGCCATGATCGAGATCCGTATACTTGATGGTTTAGTGATGCAACAGATTGTACCAATGACTTCCAGGTGTGTGTGAGATGTTTCATACCTCATGAGGGGGTGGCCCTTCAGGTAACCTCCCACATACTCGACTAACCTCTTTACTACAGCCTTGGATGTAGCTCTACAGATTTGATGGTTCTAGCCTTAGCCGCTTGGAGCGCCTTTTTAGTTTGCATGCATCATCCAGATTTTCAGAGTCCTTTCCTATCTTACAGGGCCTCCTTGGTTGTTATTATATCTCATGTAATCAAATATTATTATATAATTCCTGGCTGTTGTCCAAGGCACAGTATGTATGTGGGATCCATTATGTTTTTTATCTAGCCCATGTTTATGCCAGCATGTACTATATAGCTTAGTCCCATGTTTGCTTGGCGCACCATTATTCTTTATACTTTATCATCTCGGCGGGCATAGGTGTGCCTCCCCTGCCTCATTGAGAACAGGTACTCACTCATAAAAGAGACTTGTCGCACCTGTAAGTCTCACCTCCTCAGGGAATTTTCCTCTCTTGCTTCATTTTTTCTTATATTTCTCTCTCTCTGAGTCCCCTTCGGTGTCTAGTGATTGTGTTCTTAGAACATACTTCGGTCACATGATTAGCTCCTAATGCTCGCACATTGGGGTTAAATATGTTACACCAATTTTTGGTCATATAACCTGTTACTATTATTTGGGCTACAACACACCATGTAAGACCAATTTTACCATAGTAAAATTGCTATCACTATGAGAAGTAATTTAATAACCCATATTTTATTACATTATTTCTAATCTAAAAAGGAAACCACGGGAGGAATAATTAAATAAATCCTTATTTTTTTATTTTCCTTTAGGGATAATTAAATAAACCACTATTTAATTAATATTCCTGGTCATATTCCTCGGTTGCGGGTGACAGAACTGACATGAATGACAATCATTTCTCACACACCCTGGAGGACGAAGATCTTTTGCATAGAGCCTCACCTGTTGCGGATCCTCAAACTGTTAGCCATCTGCATGAGACTAATAGAATAAGATATGATGATGAGATGTTGGGAACTGCGTCACCCTGTCCAGGGAACCCTTCCACATCTATCACCATAAATTATTATCATGATTGATTCATATATCAACCATCCCCCTTCCCTTGAGCCCGCTTAGGCGATCGATCATGGCACACAAATGAGTGCGAGGCATACTCATTGCCATCCTCCTCTCATGTGTCCAAGCCCCTTTAAAAGGATGAGATCCCAACCCCGAGCAACCCACAGTAATTTCCCTCTGCCTTTTGCTTTTTTAACTCTTCTTTGGCACTTTCCTGATTTCAGAAGGTCGTGCATACCTATTATAAGTGTTGCGCTGTGCAGTCCCCTCTGGGCTATGACTTCCCAATCTGTGCACCTCTTCCCCAGCCCTTCCGACCCCCCGATCCCTAGCATTTTTTATCCCCTTACTGCGTAACCCTCCCTTGAAATCTTCCCTCTGCCTCATTGGGAAATGGCCTCTAGATTATGCTAGAGAACCATCCAAGGTGGACAGAGAGGGGCTCTCCCTAGCTGTTATCACCATGGTGAGAACAATCAACTAGAGGCGATGGAAGGCTCCTCCTCTAGCGTTTATGCGTGATAGAGCCCCGACCCCAAGCAAGAGGAAGCAACCCCTATTCAAGCTACGCAGAGAGGTTGGCACGACCCATGGAAGTCGACCATAGAGCACCAGATGCACCCCCAGCTCCGCAAGACTGACTCTCTACCGGTTCAGGAGAAGGAAGACAATGAATCAGATATCTGGGTGATGGATTCTGATGGAAACTAGATGCGTGTCCCCGATGGAGTAGATCCAGAGTCCCCCATCCTCTACACACCAGTCCACAAACCCAACTGTGTAGTGGTAGAGTTGGAGGAAGTGGCTGAACAGGCATCTGCTTGCCCCATTGAGGAGGAGGTCCCCAACAATGATGATGAAGACTAAACCTTGCGCAGCTGCAGAGCTCTTCCATGTCTTTTGTCAAGCATGCCACCATCAGTGTTTTTTTGCTTCTACATATTTTGTGCTACTTGGAAACATCAGCACTACTGCGCATATTGTAATTTTCCGTCTTAATTTTGTTCGGGCTGGTTTCCCCCTCGAAGGCAGCCTCGAAATCGAGTAACTAAGGCTGGGATTAGTTAAGCGTAGCTTGCTAACCCTGCCTGTAGCATATGTAACATCTCATTTTTCGAATTAATATAATAGCCTAACTTACCCAAAAAAAAATTCCTAGTCATATTTAACCCAAAACATGAGAATTAATTAGATAAATTATTATTTATCTTATTATTCTCTAGGAATAATTATTTAATAATATTCCTTTTTGAATTTGACTAAATCATTTTTAAATAATTAAATAAATCATTATTTATTTAATTATTCCTTAACCTCATCCTTGAAATAATAAATAAATCATTTATTTATTTATTATTTCTAAATAAAGGGATTTAACCAATTCCAAATTCCTTTTCCCTCCACCAAAAATAGTAAAATATTCCAAGTAAGTTGGATCTAGATTTGGTTAATAATATTTTAACTATGCACCAATATCTAGACTAACTCAATATTATGTTATAAATAGAAGTGTTTTTCCATTCATGCACTATCTCTTTTATCACCTTTTTGATCTATACTTTTGGTCGACTTTGATCCTCCATCATTGCCATATTTTTTCTACTTTTTCTTGTGAGCTCCATTTGAGTTCTATTTTGTCTGGGTTTTCTGCACCATCAAGAGAGAGAGATCTTGGATCTAAAGCATTGAGGACATATAAGAACCCATCCCATTGAGGGGGATTGGTAACATCTTTTTGTGTTCCCTTCCCAGGTGTCATAATACAAAAAATTCTTTATAAATTCTTGTCTTTTCTATTGGATGTATGGAGCAAATATTATTTATTTTCGTTGTTTAATGTCTTTAACTGCATAGATATGGATTTTTGTAGCATTTATTTTGATCACCCACTATAGATCTAAGGAAATAGAGACCACATTTGATGTTAGGGATGTTTGTTATGCACATATAAAGTGAGATTTTTTCATACTCTTGCGATTAGAATTCACCCTAACAATCATCATCCCAAGAAGGGATACAAAATAGCTATTGAATCCCATAGTTGGGCTAACAAAGGCCAATAACAATGACATAAAATCCACACAACCCCACTTCAATTCCTATAGGATTCCGCTATTCAATAGTTATGTAGTGAGATATTTAACACTTACATTATAAGAACTATCAAGAATATCTCTTATAATTCCTTGCATCACAATCAAGATTATTGTGCTTGCATCTAGTTCTAGATCATCAATTGGTCCCTTTGATCATAAAGAACATATTTAGAGCTTCTTTAGTATTTATAAAATATACCAAGCTCCATGGGTTGAGACTCACTAAGATCCTTTCAAATAAAACCAACCATCATGGTTATCCAATAAGATGTGGTGATCAAATCCCTCGTATTCTTATCCATAACATATTTCTAGCGAAAGGCTTATGACAACCATAAACATTCACTATAACTGAAAAAATAAAAAATATTAGTACCATGCTTTGATTACGAATAAATAATCATAATAACACATTAATCTTCATAGGTAAGGATATAAATATCACATAGTCATTAAAACTACATATACTATGGTCAAGTGTCATGGAGACTAGAACATCTATTTAGCAAGAAATCATATAAATGTAAATAATTGAAAAATTATCATTTTTATTTTAATGGATATGAATTATATCATCGATTTAAATTCCACAAAGGTACTTTTATATTTCACATTTATTTAATATCAAGTTATGCCTACAAGTGAAAGTTGATACACTTTCCACCCAACCTTACGTTCAATTTTCTAGTCTATCCTTTATGTCTAGTTTCTTCTGAACTAGACTATGATGCCATGAGGGACATTTTAACTCAACACCATAGGGTGGAGTCATGAAGGCCATTCTCCATCATCAAGTCAAATTCATCAATTTCGCTTTGATTCCATAAAGCCTAGAGTCTGACCATTTGTTATGGGCGATTTTTCAATTATGTAGCACAATAATCACCTAAAGGGAAATTCTTTCTAAGGATATCAATGGTGTAAGGATGAAGGCCATTATCCTTCATCCACTTAGAAATCAATATATTTTCTTTCAAAAATCTAAGCCAAGGCCTATTATCATTCTTTTTTTTCCTTATAGAGATTGCACAACGTAGAGGGGGTCCCTCATGGTTCTAGCAGTCCCTTAATACTTCCCCTTTCTCAGTGTTTTAGTGCTTATAGTATATAGTTTCATCAACAATTTCCTAGTAGTTAAAGACTTCCATAAACAACTTTTCTCACCAAATAAGGTGAATCACAATTTACACATAGGTTCTTTTGTCTCAAAACACTCATGTGTTTCTATTTCCTTTCCTCTTGAGAGAATCCTATGCTCATTCTCATGGATGCACATAATTGTATAGATCTTGAACACATATATTCTCTATCTCTCATAACCCCAATGAGAGCACATCTAACTTCGCTCCTCTTCCTTTTTTTGATTCATGAGTTTCTTCTTTGATCAATTTTTGTGTCATATCTTCCTATCACGGTCAGATGAAAGGATTTTGGTTAGACCATACAAGTATCATAATGTGTACTCTTCCCATACCTTATGATAATATGGCAGTTGAGGCATAGCCCAATTACTTCCATAAATATAAAATTTACTACCAAATGCTTCCCATTAGATGTTTTCTTGGGAAAGTTGAAAATTTTAGGCTTTATGAATCTTTGTATCATCTAAATAATTCATTGTCAAGGGCACTTTAACCCATTTAAATTTACATGCCTATACATGCATCATGAACATAATTATAATTAAAATATCTATGGGGGATTCAAGGTTGGGGTGTTACAATCCCTTCCTCATTAAAGGAAAATAATTATTAGTGTTCAGATCATTTCAGGTGTCATTTTTAGTACCACTACACCATCCAAGGAATATTTTCTATCAACACACCATTATAGCTATATTTTGTTCATTGCAATAATATCTATATTTATTTCTTTCAACTACGCCAACATCATTTCTCTTGCGTATCAACATCATCTTTCATGTCCTTTCTATTTACCATTACTTTAGTAGTGTCATTTGTCTTCATAATATGGACACCTATAGATTTATGGCATTCCATTTAGCACCTACATCAGAAAATCAATAAAACATGTGTTATGCCCACTTTCCTATAAAACCATTAAATTTCCCATAAGAGATATCCTCTTCCTCAATGAAACATGTATTTTAACAAATTATTTTTTCAACTTAATATTTATCTATATGGTTCTCCTTTTCTTCACAAGGCTTCCATGCCTGATAAGTTCAAATCATGTCTTGCTTCAAATGAACCTATACACAATCATGGTTCCAATGAGTGTGTAACATACGTTTTTTCATAGAAATTCCATTCAACTCTCCTCCTCCTTACAATCACTTAGTATTTTAAGCTAATCGAGTCCTTGTATCTACTATATAGACCCTTGGGGATTCTACTTGGCCAATATTTCCTTGCATGGTAATATCAAAGAGACTCATAGATTCTTATAGCCAAGAGATCCCTTTTGCTTGCTATAACATAGTGTACATTTCATTATTCATGGGAATCAAGGCATATGATAGGGTTCCAATGTTTCTATAGTGGCCTTTCCTTATTCATCACATCTTTTATTTATCATTTCTAGATAGATTCATCATCTCACATGCATTATATCATATAGTTCTCATGAGATAAATTCTAGAATTTCCAATCAAAAATTTTGTTTTCCAACTTGTTTCATACATAAGATAAGTCTAATAAACACAAGATTATTCTCATAAAGTTGATCTCTTTGTAGGTGGTTATATTCTTAGCCTTCATCAAGAGCTTACACTTCATGCCACACCTAAATAGTCCTACTTGCAATCTGCATTTTTATTCACTCAAAAAATGTTAGTTTCTCATGCATAAAAATATTTTAAAAATAACATTACAACAACAGCTAAATTAATTTCAAAGCAATCACATAATCAATCTTTCAATATTTTAAACTAAATACCATATAAATGAAAGAAATAATAATTATATTAAATATATTTGCAACATCATCACAATCATTCATACAATTTCATATGGAAATCAGAAATTTCATGATAGAAAATCCAATTAGCTCAAGGTTGAGATTTTCATTTTCACTCTCTCCAATGAGATATCCATCTTAGAATTCATCAACAATTCAATTTCTAGTTTACATTTTGTAGGAGTGAAGGATTCACACCGCTCACATTAGCAATCAACAACATTTCAAAAATATTTGCAATCATTTCTTTCTATGATGCTTAGTCATTTTAATTTTTTTTCTATAGATGAATGCATGCATTTAACGCATCAAACACACATATACTATTTTTTTAGAAATCATGATCATACCAAATGTAACGATCTCTCAAATTGAGTGTTTCATACCTATATTATGCTCCAATGAGTGTTCTACGATGATCATGCACTTCCATGTCGATCATTTAATGGTCATTCATGCACCACAACAAATCCCTATGATTAGCTTCCTCTTTAGTTTTCTGTTTTGCTTCCACTGAATTTTTTAGTGTATTTTTCTCCACCTTTTTGGAAAAATTGATGTTATTTATTGGGATGGCGCTATTTTTGGATTTTCTTTTTCGCCGATCACAACTAGTCATCACTAGATTTGGCACTAAATAGTGTTGAATTTTGTGTCAAATTTAGGCCAGATTTAGCGTTGACTTTAGTGCCATATTTAGCACTGGATTCAACACCAAATTTAGCATGACCTTCTCAAATCACCTTTAGTGTCTACATCAAAGTTGATTTTTATCTCCCACACATATTGTTTTTTCCAAATTGTAAAATTACTCATCAAAGATTCATTCTCCTCCTATGGAGAATCCTTTTCATCTTGAAGGCCATAGATATGATATTTCTACCCCACAACCTTCATGCTCAGAAACAAAAACTCTCTCATTAGAAGTAGGTGAATAAGTTTTTTCTTATTTTGTGTGGGATTCCCAATGAAGCCAACATTTTGCTAATTTTTATTTACAAACAAAGGATCCATCTCGGCTGTGGGACTTATAGATTACAATTTCAGAGATTGAACAAGTGCAAGTTGCAGGCTTCACACATTTCTCTCAAATTTTTTCATTAGAGAGAGATTTCCCAAATCATGTGCATCTATTAAGGAGGGTGATTGTGAATGTGTATAAATCATATATGTGTGTCATTATGCTAGCTTTGAAAGTCTGAAAGTTTGTGTAATAATATTTACTAGATTTTGTTTCATTCAATATGTAAACTATAATTTGAGAATATCTTCAAATTATTACTGAACAAAGAATATTAGATATGCAAAAATTAATCCCCATTGCATATGAAATCATTTCTACTTGGTTATTTGTTACCTTCCCATTTGAATTTCAGATAATCTAAAATAATTTGGCCTTCATTATTTCTAATTAATCCACCACCAATACCCTCCCTTAATTTTTCCCTTGAAGCATTATCGAAGTTTAATTTATACCACTTTAACACAGGTGGGTTCCAAGGAGACTATGGACTTCTTGTTCCCAAATATCTGTCAATTAATTAAAACACAATCAAATATTCTTGGAGTAGGATATAATAATCTATTCAAAAGGAGAAAGAGGCCATAGGATATCTTAGGGTTTGTGCTCCTTTTGCAATTCTTGGATGGATCTCATATAATTTAGCTCAAATTTAGGTTGGATCCTTTTTATTTTTACCTTTTATTTTTGTTTTGGGGTTGGATTTTATTTACTTTTAATTTTTAAGTAGGCAATACATTAAATGACATTAAAAAATTTCATCTTCGTAGATGGAATTTAGATAGTTTATGACTAACGGACCTTTTGGCCATTTCCTCGAGGTTTCTTTAATTGACTTATTGAAAAGTGAAAATTCACCAAAACTATCTGCTCATTTTGACCATTCAAGTATTGTTGGATGTTGAAACAAGATATGATAACTACTCACATCTTAAATTATATATCCCCCAGAAACCTATGTTTTTCAATGATAACTAGATGAATGTAGCAATCTTGGGTCTAGATATTCCTCCACAAAAATGTCATACTATTTGAAATTCTTCTTTGAAAAGGTAAGGGTAGTGATTTGGTCTTTCATATTATTGATTTGTTCCTTATTTTATCAGTTAAATTTCTCTCAATACTTTGCAGTAATCTTCCATCTATTATAGGAAAGCCCAAATAAATCGTATGCAAAAAAATATTGTTTTAAGTTCCAACATTGTCAAGGTTTGTCTTTTTAGTCCTAGATAAAAATTTATTCGTTTGTATTAATGGTAGATGGTCGAACCTGTATGTATCTTAAATATTTCGATGGAATTCTCTATTTATTTAACTTCTTTTAGACTGATATATCCTAGAAGTATTACATCAACTTCAAATTGTAAATGTGAAATACGGTTGGAAGTCGATCAAATTCTTAATCCTTACAAATTCTATGATGATGGGGCACAAGAGATGATTTTTATAAGGGAATTAATTTTAATAACCCAAACTAATAGAAATTTATTATCTAGAAAATCACTCATCTCAGTTAAATTTACCATGTGATGGAATTAGCCTTAACTAACTAGCCACACATAAGTGAAAAGCTCATGCATGCATAGCAATTGTATAATTTTAGCCTCACATACTTGAGGCACACATTTCTTAGTGATGACTCTAAGGTTGGCATGCATGAGTGGATTAATGAGCTAGTGTTTCATGTGGTAGATGATAGCTTGATTTGTTGATATGAGGTGGTAGGTGGGATCAACATGCAGGGGCAATTGTATCATCTATCACTCATAATTTACAATTAAAATCCTGAGATTACAAGATTATGAGATCATGCCACCTGACCACATAAGTCAATCGTACACATTTTTGCATGATATTTCCTATTTTGTCTCTTATTGTCCCCTCAGGTGTTGAGGTAGATAGAAACTTTGTTTAGCTGAGAAGTGACCCCTGATACTTAGACACACGTAAGATCAATTACACAATGTTTCATGGAATACAAAGGGTTTGATTTGCATAGCTTGCTTACCTATGGATCTATGGCATTGATGCTTTGGATTTGAAGTCTTATTTACAGGTGTCCCATGGAGATAGAGACTGTATCTTCATGGCTAGTTGATATTATAGATATCCTTCTTTCATTACCAACCAACCTTATTTTCATTACTAGAGTCCTTGTTCAATTAGTTTGGCGATGTTGAGGCCCTCCTAGATTTTATCATTCACCTTGTAATGGTACATGTTGGATTTGTTGGGCCCTTGAAGGCTGCTACAGAAATTTTTTTTCCCTATAGCAGTCACAAATGCTCCATAAAATCACTAATTATTAGATTTTTGACCACTGTGGATGCTTCATGGGGATTAGGTAATAGTGTTTGGTAGGTAGAAATGGTGGAAAATTTAAAGGTTAAGTCATGGCTTGGGCAATGAGGTAAGAAACTAACCCATATATAAATTCCAAATTTTGAAAATGTTCAAATTTCAACTATGCTTGATTGGATGATGATGACAATTAGAGACATGGTAGTAGCTTCCTTTTCCTCAAAAAGTGAAAAAAAGTTAGATACGATTTTTTTTTGTAAAATAGGCTAAAATGTATGAGTTTTTTTAGGCCATTTTTTGAAAGTGCTCAGATCTTGGTTTTGGCTTGGGGGATTGATGAGGTATTAAATTAGAAGCGTAATGACACATTTCCTAGCAAAATGCGTGAAAAAACTTGTTATTGTAGACTTTTCCTAAAACAACACTATAAATAAGACCACAATGATATTGTGGAGGTAATGCAAAGTGATGGGACCCACCTTTTACACTTGGAGGTGGCGTAGGAAGTTTTTTTCAAGATATTGGTACCTTCCTCCATCCAAAAGGTGAGAAAATATTGATCTATAGAATTTTTTAAAAACACCAACTTTTTTGTTTTTGTAGATATTAAACAAAGTGAACCAACTAGGGAAGAAAACAATGCATACTTTGACACCTCCTACTTTTCATTATAGTTACTAGGGGTAGTGATTTTTTCTTCCACATTTCTAATTTATTCCTTATTTTATCGATAACATTTATCTCAATAATTTTCAGTACATCTTCCATAAACTAGAGGAAATAAAAGATAAAACGTATGCAAAATATCTTGTTTTTACTTCCAACATTGTTAGGGTTTGTATTTTTAGTCCTAGAAAAAATTTGAATTTTCTATGTTAATGGTAGATGGTGTTGGAAATCAGGACACCACTTAGAGGGAGGGTGAATCAATAGTGTATAATTTTTACCAAATTAAAACATTATTTTACTTTGTGCACATCATTAAATACTTCAGTAATAACGTAAATAAATAGAACAAAGATTAATGTCAACAATCACAATAGAACACACAAGAAAAAGTAACTTTCAAAACTTCTCTTCAATTCATTCATAGGGCAAGATACAACTTGTTGTTACAATTTCTCTGGCTACAACTCCTTGATTTTTCAACTACAACTGAATGGAGTTACAACTAGAACTATTCTCTAGCACCCATTGGAACGAAAACCAACTCTAATAAACAAGCTACAACTTGCTTTAGATGCTCAATGGTCCATCCTTCATCCATTTTCATATTAGGATCATTCACTGACTTCTCTCCTTAAAAAAAAAACAATTTATTTTAGTCACCACTCAAGAAAACCTACAACAATATCTGCTTACTATGAACACCATACCAACACCTTGCTGCTCCAAAAGCTCTATCTCAAAAAAAATGTGTCTATTCTACTTGACTAAGCCTACTTTTATAGATTTTTCATTTTTATAACTTTGGCTTTATTTATTTTTGAATTTTTTCATGAAGCCTTATTTTTTTCCTTTTTCCTCTTTGCTTTTTTCCTCTGAATTCTATTCATCATGTTGTCATATTTGATCTATAGTTTAGGGCTCAAAATTTGAGTCAAACTATTGTTTTATTCAATTCTAGATTTGTACATGATTTAACAACGCACATGCTATTTTTATCTGTAGTTAATTTTTCCTAATTGCCAAATTTCACCGCCATAACCAACAATCCCTTTATTTTTCCTCTAAGCCCATTTCGCTTGACCATTTATGTATTTTTTAGCCATAATACTAGGTCTCTACGACCACTGGCTTAGGCCCTAGGTGCTGAGCCCTTTCAAGTCCTGTCAGGATCCTTTTTATTTTGTTAATAGCTCTGCATCATTGGTAATGCTTCTATGTAGAGCGATCAAGTAGTTGGAACTTAGCCACTCCAAGAGCCTTCACGGGTCTTTATATTCTCCGTGCCCTTGGTTCCTTCCTATGGCATAGGGCCATGTGCGAGAGCTTAGCCCGTAGCCCCAAAAATCAAGACGCTTTGTTTAATTGTGCCTTTATTCACTCGACACAGTATTAATACCCAGTTGACGTGTTTGTGGGTACCATCTAGTACTCATTTCATTGGCTGATTATTTTCCTCTATGGCCCAGTTCCTTCTTCTCGGCACTGCCACTAAATGAAAAAAATTGAATCTTTGGGGCTCTTGTCCTACGGGCTATCGCGTGGGGTCCTCCCACAATTCTTTGATTAGATGTTACTCTTTGCTGTCTGTTGATGTGCCCCAACATCCACTGCCCGAAAATACCTCTTGCGCACCATTTTAAATCTGTCGGGCTCATCCTTTCGAGATGAAGTCACTCCTGTCACGTGTCAACCTGTGAGTGGTGACACATGTCACCCAAAAAAGGGCTACTTGGGTGCCCAAAAATGTTGAATCCACCTATCATGTGTTCATTTTCACATCATTATTTTCTATCGTTCAGGCCAATCATATGTTCCCATCAGTCTTGTTGTCAAAGAGGAGAGAGAAGGTCCTGTGAGGCATGTTTTGCTACCATTTTGTTCTATAATTTGTTTTTCTAAAAAAATGTTGGGGTCAAGCCTCTTCCGCGACACCACTCCATCATTTATCTGCGCAATCAACTGTGTGGGAAAGACCTCCTATGACTATACTGCTCATCTAAATGGTTGTCTTCAATGCCATAGGAAATCTGACTCATATTTCGGTGCTTTCCTCCCAACTCTTAGCCATGTGCACCCTAAAAAATATTCCAGGGTGCACCCATAGTGCTGCCTCTGTCAGGCCAACCAGTACAGTGGGATCCACCTTCAGCCTATGGGAAGACTCTCCATGTTGTTGTGGATTCGGTGTATTCCCAGTTACTTAAGATCTCCACACTGTTTGCCACATATTCTTGGTCACTAACACTTGTGCACCATTAACATACCGCCGAGGTGTTACGACCAGGTGGGCTGCACTTGTGACCAATGGGATTGCTTCCCACTACTGCTTTGTCTCTCCAAGTCATCCTAGAGCTTCGCGTAGAGGCTCTGCCAAATTTTTTGCTACACTTTTGCAATGTGAAAAACTTGACTATGTGCCTAGGCTCCTCAACACTCCTTCTAACTTTTCTTCTTTTGACCTGGTGTCATAGAGATTTGACTAACTCTATTTTTCAAATAAGGAAGCCATTTTCAAACTTCTTCATACAAATAGAAAGAAAGTTTATAGGTATATCCATCTGAGTGGTTTCTATATACTTCTGAGATGATATTCTACTCCATAATTGGCTCCAAAGACTATGAATCGTTCTGATCCTTTTCCCTTCTTGTGTTCCTATAAACTATTCCTTGAGGAATTTATTTGACACCTGGGCCTTTGGCTGACATATGTTGACATCAATGACAACTTATTTAAAACACCCTGTTGCCATCAATGAAAATATATTTCAACAGATGGTCTGGCCTATAGGTAGCTTAAATATTTATATGGTAATTTTTATTGCTTTGACTTCTTTTAGACAAGCATTAGAATTAGTACACTAGCTTAAAATTGTAAATAGGAAATATGGCTAGAAGTAGATGATATTATTGATCCTTTGAAATGTTGTGATGAGGGGTATGAGAGATTATTTTTCTAAGGGTGTTAATTTTAATAACCAAAAATACTAGTAATTTATTATGTAGCAAATCACTTGTATCAATTAGACTAACCATGCGATGGAGTTAGCCTTAACTAACTGGCCATGCATAAGTGAAGAGCTCATGCATGTTGTTGGGTCTCCAAAATGTCATCAATTTCACCCTCTTTTCTTCCATATTCCTTCAATATTTACCATATTTTGTAGCTCCATAATCATGCACTAAGACCATATCCATGATTAAATATGGGTTTAGACATATTATTTTCCAATACATTTATTTAGGTCTTTTGAGTGAATTTATCGTTAAATATTAGAAAAATAACATGTATTCACTTATGGATGAGTTTTGTGATCTTTGTAGGCATATTTGAAGATTCCAACTAAGTAATATTTGGCCTCTAAGTCTCAAATTCGAATTTCCTCTTCAAAATTTTGAAGATTTAAGATAATTGATCAAGAACAATTCATGGAGAAGAATCATGAAAGTTTTCATAAGTGTCTCCTACCAAAACTATGAGATATTTATGATAGGATATGAAAATATGCTACTTGCTAGATTTTAACACATAGTTGTAACCACATGAGGTATTTGTGGATCTAGGATAAAGATGCGGATCTAGGAGATATTTGTGGATCTACATTTATGAATTAGTTATCTTAGTTTTTGTATAAATAGGAGTGCCTTCTTCTCTCAAAGGGCGTGTTAAGTTTGGAATGCTAAATCTATGTTTATTCTTGATATTATGAATAATATTGATTCTAATACAATCCTTTGACATGGTTAAGAATTTATGATGAGATATGGTGTTTCATCAAATAGATTCCTGAACTTTCCACCTCTCATGAACTCGAGTATGGCCACTTGATGAGTATGAGGTGTATTCTAATGTTTAATTTTTGCAAGATAGATTAGTTTATTTTATGCTCATTTTATGCAATGTTTATTTCATGTATTTTTATTAGATTCTTTGTTTCTCATTCCATTTATGTTCTTTTGCAGATCCAACACTTGAGTAAAACAAAAAACAACTAGAAAGATTTACTTTATTGCTTTCATTTCATAGATTCATTTCTTTTCAATTCATGTTAAACATTCATTGATTTTAAATTTCTTTTCTTTCATATTCATAGATAGTTATGAATGATTCTTGTTTTATAATACACACATTAACATTGATCTCTCACTGCTTTCATAATAGGTTGCATTTAAATTTCATAGTTTAAGAATTTAATGCTTAGTATAGGATTTGCCTCTTTCCATATTAAATTTACTTTCAAGTATTTTCTTTCATGTCATTAGAATAGATTTACTTTCATGTTTATAATATAGAGTTACTTTCTTGTTGATAATATAGATTTACTTTCATGTCACTAGGATAGATTTATTTTCATGTCAATAGAATAAGTTTACTTTTGAATGTCAATTGTCATTTTGATTTCATAAACTAAAACATTGCTTTCCAATTTCAAAATTTAATACTTTTGAAAAAGGAAATATGCGCATATTCATCTTAGACATCTTCATAAATAGGTTTCATCTTAGCCTCACAATCATTTTAAATAATTTAATTTCCTTTTTTATTGAAAGCTAATTTCCTATCATATATTATGCAAGTGCACTTCACAAGTATACGAACCTGGATTGATAATTTAATGCTAAGCAATTTAGCTCAAAATTAAACACCCAAATTTTTTGGCACTAGTTGCAGAGAAGTTTACATAAGTGTTAGCTTTCAGTATATGATGTTTTTTTATTTTAATAACTTTATTTAGGAGGAGCAACAGGATGAGAGGTAAGAACCTGCACATAATGATTGTAGGTTCTTCCTAATTAGAGTTTTTGCAATTGCATATCATTTTAGTCACATTCATTTTTAAAATACATAGTTAAAATTTATGTTAAAAAATTTATCTAGGATGCATAATTTTCAATCAATTTTGATACTGTAGGAGTGTTGACGCTAATCCATTTATGACAGGAGATATAGAATGATGACCAAGAATTTCTTAGAGAGCAAGGAATACATTGAAGATTGGTTCCAAGCAGTGACTAGGCCACAACATTTTTCCATTCTTTAGAAAATCCTAGAACCAAATCCAAATTTATGGTTGGTCTATCATATTCTAGTGGACATTAAGGTATATTTTTCAAATTTGGATGTTAGCATAGTAGATATTTTGATCCGTAAATGGATTCAGTGGAAATACTCCTACACTTGACAAAAAACTTTTATTTTTCAAAATAGAGTAGGAAAAAATAGGGAAATAAAACCAAGTTTGATAATGTTTTTGAGTTTTTAAGTTTTTTTCTTTGACAATTGATTTCATTTATTTTCTTTCTTGGAAATTGGTTGTGCAGTAAGAGCCACCTTATTCACTAACCATTGGCAGGAATATCTACAAGAAAATGGGCATACATGAAGGAGGAAAACACATAGAGTTTCGAGAGCTAAAATTTTAGGTTCAAAGATCAATTATTTTCACTTGATTTTTCAAATATCATATTTAAGATGAATAAAGAATTGTGATATTCTTGAGTACACTCTGTTCTTGTGCCATGTTGCAACTTGGAAGATCAGAAAGTAAATTTGAATAAAATAGCTTTAAATTTCACAATAAAATTCATAAATATGAAAAAAGAGACTAAGAGATCTAAACTTATTATTGATTCTAAAAAATAGTACTTAAATTTTGGTCTCTAGTTTATTTTTGTCTCAAAATTTCCTAAAAAATTTCCTTTTCTTTATTAAAAAAAAAAGCCTAATTAAATTTTCTCAAAAATTTCTAACTAGGTTCTTTATTTAAAAGAATAAAAGTAATTAAAAAAACACTTACAAAAAATATCATTGAAAAATTTAATAAAACAATTAAAACACCAAAACCACCCAACTAAAAACAATAAAATAAAACAAATATACAATTAAAAAACATTGAATATATATATATATATATATATAAACATTAAAAATAAAAAATAAAAATTAATAAAACAAAAAAAACAAATCGGATGCCAACAAATCAAACACAAAAAAGTTATAAAAAAGAACACACCCATGACATGTACATTCAAAATAAATCAGGATTAAAAAAAAAAAAAAACAAATGCAAAAACATTAACCATGCATTACACATAAAATAAATAAAGGGCAAGAGGCATATAAAATAAACCGAAAACGAAAACTAAAACAGATTGTTGCACAAAAAAGTTCACGGCGTGCCGAGTTGAAATCCAAATTCTCCATTGCTCAGGAATCCACCTCCTGCAAATACACAAAGAGTTCGGTTCTGTTTCACTAATGAAAACCATATTTTATGGAATTCGACGATCCAATTTATTAGACATATCCCTTTTTCGGTAAGAGGACGAATCTGAGTGTTTCGGTGGCATGGAATTGTAACAAATGAGCACACTGATTAAACATTTGGATTTTGATGCACATAAAACTCGGGATTCGTCGTTTGTCATTTTGTCGCGTCATTTTCCATTTTTTCACATTATTTGTTTTTTTGTCGCACTGTTAACGTTTTAAAACTTAAATAAATTTTATTTCCATTGCATGTCATGTGTAGATTAAGCCTTTGCATTTATTGTGAGGAGCTCATGGTTTCGAATACCATAGGGGCAATGATGATTGTGGCAACATTTGGACAAGTATGGAGTGCCACATGGAAACCTGACGTTAGCATATGTGTGCACAACTGTACAACAAGATGCCACGTCGTCACTGTAAGTCAACTTCCACATCTTCAACATGATAGGTCAGCACTCCACTTCAACGTCCATGTTAGCAACCTAGTCAAGATGCAAGATGCCACATCATCACCGCAAGTCAACTTCCACATCGTCAATATGATAGGTCAGCACTCCACTTCAACGTCCATTTTAGCAACCTAGTCAGCCTCCCACATTAGCGTCATACTGCCATGTGGCACCATCTGGTGCTGTCATGTGGCACTCTCTAAAGCTGCCACGTGGCATCACTACATGCCATTCTTTCCAGTTTACCAAAATCTTCAAACATGCCTAACTTTCTCATATGATGTCTGTTTGAGGCGATTCAAGCATCGTTGGAAATATCACGACAAGATATAAATGAGGAAATAGTTTTTATCAACATTTGAGACAATACAAAATGGTCATTTTTAATGGATTTTGCAGCAATTATACTTGGAAAAATAATCAAATCATTAAAAACATGTTTCTAACATGAATTTTCTTGAAGTTGTTTTTTGAATAAATCAAATCATATAACAAATGAAGAAATTATAAGAAAAATTGATAGGTAGTCCAAAGTGGACTGCTTCCCAATAGGTAAAAGAGAATTTCATTTTTATTTGTCTTCCTTGGATTCGTTTGTTTAGAACTATTTGTGAATTTTTTTGTGTATATATTAGATAATGAGAGATTGATCACCTCTCCCTCTATAGTCTTACATTTTATTTGTAGATTAATGCTAAGTTTTTGTAGGACAATAAAAATGTTCAATTTATGCACAAGTGGTTTTACAAGACCAAATTGTTTTTAGAAGAAGCATGTTCCAATGGAATCATGAAGAAGTTAAGTGCAATTCCATGTCATTCCACATCCATCATACCATTGTTATCAAAAAAATCCTATCAAATACCAATTTGACCATTGCTACTCATTCATTTTCCTCCTTTTAAATTCACAGTCCATCCATGAATTTCTATCTTCCTACTACTAGAGCATGAATTTAAAACCATTTTCCCTTTGCAAGTTTTATACTTTCTTGCCTCACCTACATTTCATCTTACCCATGAATAAAGTCATTCAACTCACTTAAAATGATGAGTTATTTCATTGTCCTCTTCCTTTTTGCAAAATAAATATTGCTTGATAACTATAAATCCTTCATCTATGGTCTTCTACATTATTACTTTATGCTCTTGTTAGATTATGGGAGATTCATTAAGGCCCTCCTTCTAAGAAGTCTTGACCCAACAACTTTAGCACATTATCTAGGTTCGAGACTAGAGATATTTCTAGTACCTTAAGGCTTGCATGCCTTAATGACAAGTTCTCTCACCTATAAATAGTTGGAATACATCAATATCCCCTATTTGTCAGATCTTCTAGAGGAATCGATTCCAACTCATTTATTTGTACCTGGTAAGATGTACATGGGAATATTGAATCTCATTGACATTAATGGCGAGTAGTCTCGTGTTGGTTAATGAAATTCTTTAATGGATAGTAATCCAAAATTTTATTTCTATGTTTAACATTAGAAAAATGTATTCACATAGATAAGAATTATGCCAAGAGGCCGATATGAATGAAGACTATATGATTTTAGCATCTTGTAGTAGTATTCCAATAAATGAAGATCCAACTCCAGAATTCAACAACAATTTCGACAATAAGAAGGCACAAATATTCCAATTTCAGATTTCCTCCTCTACTCCTATAACCAAGAAGCAACATATCAAATTCTTTCACTTCACACGATCTAGTAGTAACAACAAATTGATCTTAGATGCATAGTTTATTGACTTTTCAGGAAGGTGAAGGTATGTAGTTTTATAATCTTTAATCATTAATTCCTTGAATGCTAAAAGATATGTATTTGGAAAATTTACCATGTGACATTGAATTCCTAATTTTCAAAATACAAAAACACCTTCATTTGGGGGGATATTCATTACAATTTTTCATTTACATATTCCATAACCTCATACATTATTAACTGGCATGCTTCTCCAAACTACATGTTTTTTTCCCATTTTTACCAATGGGGCCAAAATCCAATGTATATTCATCAGTTATTCAACTTATTGTTGTCGTGTGTATGATACATTAGAGTGGAACACTACATCAATGGGATTGTGTCAAATAGTCGACCCTTTATTAAGAATCATATATTCGATGGGACAAACATCAAATAGCTGACGCCAAATATGGCAAAAAATGTCTTTAATCATCCAATGCTTCACAGTCCGTTTCGTGATGCCAACATTTTTCGCATATGCGACAGGTTACATGTTAGATATCTGCCACCCTAGATGCCAAAAATGAGTTTCAGCATGCGACATTTTGACGTCAGATATTCAACGACTTAGTAGTCTAGTCTAATGGGATTCGACGGTTCGTTCCGTCGGTATGGAGTCAAATACACGATGATTGAATATCGTATAATTAACTTTATAATAAGTTTGTGTGATGGGAGTGTTATAGCTCCAACACTTGGTTCGTCAGTACAATGTTAGATATCTGACATTTTGTCCCATCGGTTAAGAGCTAGATAATATACAGTTTTCACTTACCGTCGAATATCTGAGGACCTGTTGTGCATTAAAAAATATATATATAATTTGATCTAACTGAGAGGCATTAATTGATAACACTAGGCCAAGGAGTCCATCCCAACAAACAATGATGTACATGAAAAGAGGAGCACCGGGATGATAAGTTTCAGTCTCACGTGGAACTATGGGTCCCTTTAATAAGTTCCACCCTTGTAGCATTTGTAAATGCCATTTATTTGTCACGTTGGGCTTTAAAGAGTGG
Source organism: Pinus albicaulis (assembly GCA_034641835.2). Classification (NCBI taxonomy): domain Eukaryota; kingdom Viridiplantae; phylum Streptophyta; class Pinopsida; order Pinales; family Pinaceae; genus Pinus; species Pinus albicaulis. Next base: position 805,344,225 of record CM076581.1, on the reverse strand, counting down.
AACCTTATATGTAAGTGGACCCTTCTCAGAAGCTTAAGGTCACGGATTATGTTAATTGATGAGCGGGTTGGATATTAAGTGAAGAATTGAGTAGGACCCACCTAGAGGTCTCTACCCAACAACCTTTTTAGTCATGTCTTCCATCAAGTCGGGCTGAAGTTAGCGGGATTATGTGGAGTATTACATGTAGTAATGGTCATCTTGGAAGTTCAACTAACTGCTTTATAAGGACAGGTCGGGTTCGAGGCTTCTGTAAGTTTGGGTTTCTAGAAAAGTAATGGAGAAAGGAAACACTACTATATATATATATATATATAGTAAGGTAAAATTCACAGGAGGAGCTAAATAAGAGCTAAAATGCAGGAATTTAGAGTAAATGGTTAGGCACAGATAAAAGAGGCCAAGTGTTAATATTAGGGAATATGTTTTTTGAATGTTGTGCACCAATATTGAAATTGAATAAGGGCCAAACCATTATAGAGGGTATTGCGTTGATGATAGAGGGCAAAGGTGTATGTATTGCCCTTTCAGGTACTCCCACTATTTGTTAAATCCTCCCACTATAATTAGAGAGAGGAAAAGAGAGTCGAGAGTGGCCATAAGCCCAAAAGGGCCAAGTTGATGTAATTTAGGTGACAGGCCTTTTGTAATTATTTATGTATATATTCCAGAGCCACTACAGGAGGGAGAGTGTAAGAGCTCCAGGTTAAAAGTTTATGTAATAAAAGTTAATAAAGGTAAAATAAGACCACGATCAAGGGACACATATTCCAAGTTGAATGTTGGGAAAAAAATCCTAGCATGGGTGTTCATTCGGTTTATTGTGGCTAAAGGAAATTGGAAAAGGTAATGGATAAGGCTTTGGAAAGGAAAAATAGTATTAATTTGCATTTTATTTATGAAATTAATGGAAATTAGGAGAAAAGGGATTGGAAAGGTCACATGTTGCATGTGAGGAGGAAAATGAATGGAAATAGAGGAAATTAAAGAAAATAGAGGCATCAAAGCTAAAAATGATTCTGAGGATCAGTTCACAACCTTTTGTTAGTTTAGTATTAGAATTAGTATCAAAGAGGAGAACACACCATGAGGAGAAGGAAAAGTGAGGAAAGGAAAGGAAAATAAAAGAAGGACCAGGAAAGCAAAGGAAGAACAGGGAAAGTAAAGGAAGGCAAGGATCAAGCAACTTCAACGAGAATAATTGTAGGTAACATGTCGCATGTATGATTTCCTAGATGATTTCAACATGTATGATATGTTCATGTTGTTATTTGGTTCTTTTGTTTCCTTTGGCGTGGTTTTTTCTGGGTTTAGACAATGGATTTTAGCCTAGCCTTTCCATTTCTGGATAACCATGGTGTGTTGGAATTGTTCTTGTCTTTGAGCTTTGGATTGTCAAATGGTTTCGAAATCTAGGGTGAGGTGGGCTCAGGAAAATTCGCAAAGGCCTGGGAATCCATTGACCAGTAATGGAAAGATGCACTGTAAAGTTGGAGGGTGGAGACAGGAAAATCCCTCAAGGATGGTGAAGGAATTGTGAGGCATCCAAGCTCAGTTTGGTTTTGTGATCTCGACACTAGTTTAGGTGAGATCACGGTATACAGGGGGTGGAGGTGATTTTACCTCTGGATTCCCTTGATTGTGTTTGGATTGTTTTATCCCATGAGATCCCACATTCATTCTTGGAATATGGCACGTGGGTGATTGGTTGAAAGAAAGAATTGGTTGAACCAATCTATGGTTGGGTGGAACATGGAATTCCCAAACCTTGTCAGTATTTTCCTATGTTTAATAAAAGCTAAGTTTCTCTTGCTTTTGATTAGGAAATGTATTGGTTATGATGTGTCTTTAATGGTTTTTATCTTATTATTATTTCTCTGGTTATATGGTAGTTATAAGCATGGTTTTATGATAGATATCAGTCATGGATGTTTTCATTTTTTTACTTGTAATTGAATGAATAATGAAATAAAGGCCTAATTGGTGTTATGCCAACTAATGTGAGAAGGAAGTGACCCTTCTTATTAAACCTTAGATAAGTTTCCAGTCCCTCATGTTCAGAATTATGTTCATGACATGTAGGTTATATATTCACAAAGTGTTTGACAGAATTTCAGTCCTAGTTAGGGATGGTTAAGTCAAGTCTTGGCTTCATTTTTGGTTTACAAGAATTGTTTCTATGTCATTTAACTTCTCTAGAAGTTTCATCGAGTTCTATGCGGAGACCCGAGTCTTGGCCCTGAAAAAGTGGCACAAAATTTGAAGTCGTTGGCATAGAATTAAGCATAAAATTACATAGTTTCATGGAGGTAGGCTTATGGGTGCGATTGGGAACCCATAGTCGCATGGAGGCTTTGAAAAAGGAGTGATTGGGGTTGTAGGTAAGGGAAACAGTAATTTTTCTAAGGGGTTGGAAAATTGGAGGGGTTCAGTTACTCTTGGAGGTCTTATAGCACCTAAGGGAAGTCAGTAATGTCTTAAGTTGTCGACCTCATTTCCTTAAGGTCACATAGGAGGTTGAGTCATATCATTGACCCTCTACACATGTTTACCCCGAGAAAGTTGGTAAAAGTGGGTAAATGTAGGAGGAGGTGTTAGAGGGTGGTATCAGAGCATGACTATTCTCTGTTTGGGTCATATATGATACCATAGGGTGGTATCCGATGATGCTTCAAACTCTTGCATTGGATGGATTGAATGCATGTTGTTATGCATGCATTCTGAGGGTTAAGGTTTTCATGCATGAGGTTATGGTATCAAGGATATGTCATTAGGAAGCTATATGTTATGATGTTGATTTCTTGGGTGAGATAGAGCAAGAGATGCAGATCATGAGAGTGAGGTTGCAATGCTATACTTTGGGGTAAGATAATATAGTCATACATTTATTGTATGTTTGGCATGTGGGTATTTTGGTTAATGATTGTCATAAGCATTAGGGTTGTGTACATGTTTGTCATTATATGGTTGTTTCACTTACATGTATGATAGATTTTAGTTAATCAGTGTGATCATATGTACTTGTGTCGATTAGTCATGAAGGATAATAACTTGTGGTTATGTGCATTATGGTTGTATGCATGATGGTTATGGTCATTATAATTAGAATATTGATGTTATTATTTTTTGTGCTTATGTGGATTGACCTATCTAGATGGTTATGCTTATGATATTAAGGAATGAGTCAATATATTTGTGATATTGTATCATACTAATCTAGAATGACTGTACATGTGATATTGTTATGCATGAATGTAAATTTTTTATGAGTTTATGATGTGAACATGTTACCTGGTTATTGTTATGGATATCATGACCTTAATTATGTTTCAGTTGATATGTTGTGAAGTTATATCGTGCTAATCTAGATTGATTGTGTAGAAAACATAGCCTCCCAGAGACACATTGAGGTATGAGTTTGATTATGTTGTCTATTTGGTGTTTAAATGTTTGATTATGTCGTTTATTTGGTGTTTGAGTGTTTGATTATGTCATCTATTTGGTGTGAGTTTTCTTATGTAATCTACTTGGTGCTTGAATGTTTGATTATGTCATATATTTGGTATTTGAGTGCTTGGTGTCTATTATATCGTCTATCTGTTGTTTGAATGTTTGACTAGTTGCATGATACAAGTTTTTATTTATAATATTTCATGAGGGAATGGTCTTGTTTGAGATGGTTGCACTAACACATATGTGCTGAGAACAACTGATATGTACTTGAGTGTAAGTAGGTGATAGTTGTACATTATGTATTATGACTGATGAATATGAGCTGGTTTTTTATTATGACATGGTTGTTAGATTTGGTAAAGGTTAATTTCAAATTAATATTATATGATGTCTTGATATTTGGAACATGTGGTTGACATGTGGATTCAATTACAAGGCAACATGTTTGGCACAACAAGATAAGATAGCTGGTATATTTTTATATTTATTTATACACTAACAATTATGTTTTTATGGTAGTATGATTTAGGGAATTTCATGGAAAAGAGACTGCCATGAAATCTTGGAGAAGGCTCAGGTTGAGCTTTCCTTTGGAAGTATTGGGAAGCCATGGGGATTGAGTCATGGTGTTTGTTGACAATCTTTTAGTTTTGGTATTTTGTGATTTTTTGTGCTTGATTGAGGCTTTATTTATTTCTGGTGTATGGGCATACAAATTTATTTGTGGTTTTGTATTGATATTGGTTTTCATGATTTTTATTTTGGTTTATTTTGGTTCTTTCCTTTTATGTTTAAATAGTCTTGGGGATTGGTTTGGGAAAGAGGGAAGTTTATGGGCCTCGAGGAGAGTTGTGTGGTATTCGACAGGTAATGTAACACCTTTATGCATCTCAGTGCAAGAGTAAGGGAAATTGAAGGTAAGAACATGAAAATCAGTTGGAATGGTTGGGTCCATTGGTGTAAATGGACGGTGGTAGGACAATCATAAGAAAGGTAATCAAGTAAGGTAAAGTGAATGGAATTTTTGTGTCATATTCCTTGACTATGTTCGAAAATATTGTTCTCAATGTTGTGCATGTGTTTCACGAATAAAGGGAGTTCTATTAACCTAGACCTTATGATATGTGGTAATTATGTGGTGATCATGATTGTGCTAGTGTGTGCATATGTATATATAGGTATGCATGTATGTCATTGTCTGACATGGTCATCGGGGATCATGATTGCTTTATGCTAATGATTATATATCTATGTATGTATGTCATTTTTCTGATAGGGTTGCCATAGATCATGATTCTTTTATGCTAATGTGTGTGTGTGTGTGTGTGTATATATATGTATGTATGTATGTATGTATGTATGTTTTCTGACATGGTCATCAAGGATCATTCTTGTGGATAAATAATTTTTTATGTAGGTGAATGGCATGAAGATGTTCCTAGTTTATAAGGAATCAAGTGGGAAGAGTAGCCCTGACAGATATATGAGGTTAGTATCATGTGGATATGATTTAATATTATGTGATTGTACTATGTCTATTTTTATGGTATGGTGGATAATGTTGAAAGATACAATAGTGGAATTAAAGCACTGTGATCCACGTCATGTTGAGACAAGTGTGGATAAGAGACTAGAAGTAATATTTCCTGGTAGACACAATGTGGTATTAGGATGTGCAATATTGGTATTGTGTACACGTAGCATATGCAGTGGTTTGTACATATGATTTTTTGTTCATGTTGCATGCATGTTTCATACATAGTGTTGTGTGCATGATCGCATATGTGGTGTTGGGTACCGATGGTGCTAAGTACATGTCGTATGTGCAGTTATATGTACAGATGATGCTATGTACATTTTGTGAATTCGATGCTATGCACATTTGGTTCAATTTACATGTTGTATATGCAGTGCTATGTACATATGGTGTAGTTTACATTTTGTACAAATGGTGTTGTTTACATATGATGTGGTGTGCATGATTGTACATGTGGTGTTGTGTGCACATGGTTCTATGTACATCTGGTACATGTGGTGTTGCGTTCATGTGGTGTTGTGTACATGTTGTGTAGGTGGTGTAGTGTATATGTAAGTTGTGCACACATTGTGAAGCTGGTGCCATGTACGTGTGGTGTTGTGTAGGCATTGTGCAGGTGTCATTGTGTACAGGTGGTACTTTGTACATGTTCATGTGGCATTGTGTACATGTTGTACATGTTGTGTTGAGTATATTTGGTATGGTGTTACAGTTATTGTGTAGTTGTTGTGTCACGACATGCATATTCATGGTATTGTATGGTGTGTACATATATGTATTGTTCTGTAAACTAGGTCTTGGTGTATGTGTTTTTTTGTAAATCAGGTGTTGGTGTATGTATTTTGTTGTACACCAGGTGTAGGTGTATGTTTCATGTTGTACAAAGGGAGTAGGTGTATGTGTTGTGTTGTACACTAGGTGTAGGTGCATGTGTTGTGTTGTAAACTAGGTGTAGGTGCATGTGTTGTGTTGTAAAATAGGTGTAGGAGTATGTGTCGTGTTGTACACCAAGTGTAGCTGTATTTGTTTCATTGTACACTATGTATGGTATGCATTGTATAATGTGATGCTACAGGCAGGTACGAGACTGGCTGGGACCTTCATGTTGCTATTGAGGGTTGAGGCAGTTTAGTCTCGGGATACCCTTGTTGCTGATATTGAGGGAGGAGGCAGTTTAGTCTCCAGATTCCTTTGTTGCTTAAAGAAGAGGCAATGGGTTCTTTCCAGGTTTGGCAATCAATTTAGTGTGTGTATGAAAAGGATAAAGAAAAAAGGAATAAGCAAAGAAACATGGAAAACAAGTATCAATATTTTACTTCAGTTTTGATTATGCATGTGATATATGATTATGATTTATGATGGTTACATGTGATATATGATTTTGATTAGGATGGTTGCTTTTTGAGATAATTAGATGTGTTCTGTTTATACATGATGAATTGGTAAATTATCTGGTTTGAATTGTTGTGACAGGAAGTGAACACGATTTTAATTATAAATCTTCCAGGAAATCACATAAGAAATTTTGGAACCGACACGTTTCGAACTACCAATTGTAGTTCATCATCAGGATAATGAAGATTAGCTAATTTGACATACACATTTATACCCGGAAGAGAGAAGCAACGGTCAAAACTCAAAGAGTTAAAAACGGTCGAAAATTATAAAATAATCCAAAAATATAACTAACCCATCCTTAAAATTAAAAACGGTCAAAAATAAAACTAAAAATAAAACTATAAAAAGACATAATTACCCCATCATATAAAATCGACACTAAAAACTAAATTAACTCCCCCACAGAAACAAGATAAACATGTTATTAAGTGAAAAAATATTCAAGTCAAAGTCATAAATTATAAATAAATTATAAATAAATAAAATAATAAAATAAAATCAATAAATAAAATAAATAAATAAATACACGAATGAATAAAATTAGAAATAAGAATTAAAATACAACAAAAATAAAAATAAATTATTTGTATTTTATCTTAATAAATAAATACATCAACATACATAGACCAATGAATAAAATACTAAAATAAAATAAATAAAATAACAAAATAATAATAAAAATACCAAATCATAACAATAAAAATAAAACTAAAGAATAAAAGGACCCAATAAAAGGTAAAATAAAAACCAAAGAAATCAAGTCAAAGTCATAAACTAAAATAAATAATTTATAAATAAATAAAATAATAAAATAAAATCAATAAATAAAATAAACAAACAAATAAATACATGAATGAATAAAAACATTTTTAAAAATTAAATTAAAATAAAATAAAATTAAAATAAATTAATTGTAATTTATTTTAATAAATAAATAAATAAAATACTAAAATAAAATAATATAATAATAATAATAATAATAATACCAAAACATAAAAACACAAAGAATAAAAGGACCCTTACAGGGAGTGAAGAGATGGAATCCAACAACTGCTAACTTTCCATCTGTCATCCCTGTTCAACGTGCGAGACCTCTTCTCAATCTCAATCGCCTCCCTAAATTTCCAGTGATGGAAATGGTCAACTCTAGCAAGGATTCTAGCGTCCTCCATACAAATGTGATGCTTCTTCTTTTCTGAATGTTCAGCTAACGCAGAGGACTTGGTTCTACCATGCCTAATATCTACAGCGTGCTCCTGGATCCTTTTATTAATCGACTGACCAATTTCACCAATGTAGGGAGTCCCGCAAGAACATGGGATCAAATAAACGCCTTTCACGCTTTTTGGGTCCAACTGGTCCTTAACCGTTTTAAGTGAACACGATTTCAAGTGTACCTTTTTGGAAGACCATCAATGAGGTATGATTTGGATTTATTTCAATTTATTTAGAATCTAATGGAAATTATGTTCTTGGTATAGGAAAGCATGAAAATTCCTGATTGGGTGGTTGAAACTAACTGAAAGAATTAGTAGTGGAAAAAGGAATTGGAAAAGGTAGCAATGTGCAGGCAAAGCACTCTAGGAGTAGGGCCATTGTGGGACACTGGTACCCAATAGTGTCCATTTATTTCCATGAGCATGTTATGACTGGTATGATGGTTTTGAGGCAAGGATATGCCTTTGTTGTTTGACCTTTCGATGTGAGGAAGCCTTGCTAAGGGATGGATTTCACAGGAAAGGGGATGTCGGGGAACTTGGAAGGTTAGTGAATACACAAAAGGCGGTGGCTAGATTGCTCGAGGGACTATGTAGAAGAGAAGGGAAGGTCGGGGATGGATTTTTTTTTATCATTAGAATTTCTGTATGGAATCAAATTCACATTGGGAGTATGCCCTGGAACAATGAGTTAGTAATTTTTCACTGAGAGGACAAGTGGTGCAGGATCGTAGCGCTTGACCTTGGATGCAAATTTGACATTGGTAGTGGATTTTGGACTTCTTGGGAAGGAGGTGAATCCTGGAATTACTATGATGGTGGAGGTGTGATCCCCTAGAATCCCTTGTTGCAAATTTAGGCATTGTATCCTTTTATTTCCTGGTTAAATAAAATGTGCATATGCGTATATGTGTATATTATTGTAAATACTGTAGCGAGATGGATTTATAAAGCTCCATAGACAGTATGATTATTTGTTGGTTGAAGAAAATGTTAATAAGTATATGTGGTTTCTATTATAAAATACCACAATGAGTTGTGTTATAAAGTTCCAATAAGTGATATGGTTGTCATATTGTAAATTTTTTCATGATGGTTTTGCTTTGAGTAGGATGTTACTGTAAATGTTGGAATGAGTTGGGTTATAAAGCTCCATAGGAAGTATGTTTATGATATTCAACATTTTTTTTGGTTTTAGGTGTCACAAAACATCAAGTACAATGTTCCCCTAAGGGGGAGGGGCATGTAACAACCCTGGGTTAAAATTTCATTTAATAAAAGTTAATAAAGTAAAATAATACCCACGGGAAAGGGACACATTCTCCAAGATGAATGGTGGGAAAAACATCCTAGTGTGGGTTTCAATTTGGTTTATTATGGCTAAAGGAAATTGGCAAAGGAAATGGATAAGTATTTGGAAAGGAAAGACATTATTAATTGGCATTTTATTTATTAAAATAATTAGAAGAAAAGGGATGTGTAAGGTCATAAGTTGCATGTGAGGAGGAAAATGAAGGAATATAGAGGAATCAAAGATAAAAAGGATTTTGAGGATCATTTCACATCCTTTTGTCAGTTTAGTATTATAATTAGTCTCAGAGAGGAGAAAGCACCAAGAGGATAAGTATAAGTGAGGAAAGGAAAGGAAAATCAAAGAAGGACTAGGAAAGCAAGGGAAAGAAAGAATCAAGCAACTTCAGCGGGAATACTTGCAGGTGACAGGCTGCATGTATGATTTCCTTGCTGGTTTTGACATGCAGGGTATGTGCAAGCTAATATTTGGTTATTCTGTTGTCTTTAGCATGGATTTTTCCAAGATTTTACAATGAATTTTATCCTAGCCTTGTCATTTGCGGATAGCCATGGTGTGATGGGATTGTTCTAAGTTTTTATATTTGGATTGTCAGATGGTTTCAGAATTCGGGGTCAGGTAGTCTCAAAAAAATTCCCAAGGGTGTAGGTATCCCTTGAGTAGTAATGGTGGGATATGCAGTAAATCCTAAGGGTGGATACAAGAAAATTCCTTAAGGATGGTGAAGGAATTGTGAGGCATCCAAGCTTTCTTTGGTTTTCTGATCTCGACATTGGTTTAGGTGAGATCACAGTATGGAGAGGCTGGAGGTGGTTTGACCAATAGATTCCCTTGGTTGTCTTTGGATTGATTTATCCCATGAGATACCACATTCATGCTTGGAATATGAACCAAGTTGATTGCCTAAAAGAAAGAATTGATTCATTCAATGTATGGTAAGGTGGAATGTGTAAGTCTCGAACTTGGTCGATATTTTCCTATGTTTAATAAAAGATAACTTTCTCTTTCTTTTTATGGGGACAAATATTTTGTACTATATGGCTTTAATGGATGTTCTCTTATTATTATTTCTTTGGTTATATGTTGGTTATAATCATGGTTTTATGAAGGATATTAATCATGGATATTTTCATGTTTTTACTTGTAACTGAATGAATAATGAATGCAAGACCTAATTGGTGTTATGACAACTAATGTGAGAAGGAAGTGACCCTTCTTATTAAACCTCAGATAAGTTTTCAGTCCCTCACTTTTAGACTTGCATTCATGATGTGTAGGTTATATATTCACCAATTGTTTGATATAGTGTCAGTCTCAGTTGGGGATGGTCATGTCAATTTGCAGTTTCAATTTTGGTTTACAAGCATTGTTTCTATGTTATTTACCTTCTCTGGAAGTTTCACTAAGTTCTGGGAATAAACCTGAGTCTTGGCCCTGAAAAAGTGGCACATATTTCAAAATCGTTGGCATATAACTGAGAAAAAAATTCCATATTCATATGAAGGCAGGCTCACGTGTGTTATTGGGAATTGATAGTCGCATGGAGGCCTTGGCAACGGAGCCAGTGGGGCTCTATGTAATGGAAAAAGTGAGTTGTCTGAAGGGTTGGACACGTGGAGGGGTTGGGTTACTGTTGGAGGTCCTATAGCACCCAAGGGAGGTTAGTAGGGTCTTAATTTGTTGATTCAATTTCATTAAGGTCACATAGGAGGTTGAGTCATATCATAGTGACCCTCAACTCATTTTTACCCCATGCAAGTTGGTGAAAGTGATTAAATGTGGGAGGAGGCGTTACTGAGAGTGACTACAGAAGTGGAGATGTATCATTCCCTTTACAGTTGGGTAGAGAGGATCATTTGAATATTGGTCCACTAAGGGATCAATAACCCAAAATGGATAGGCAGAGAATGAAGCTAGAATGTTCAAAATAGGTCCTAAGTCTGACATTTTGTGTAAAAATCATTGAAATGAAGCTAAAATCTATTTCTCAATTTCGAAATAATATTCTTAAAATGGAAAGGAAATGACATTGAAGGTGTACCATCTAGGATAGAATGAACATTGACTTATATTCCAGCTCAACATCACTAGCGAGAAGATAATAATAGTATCCAAAAAATACAATGTCTAAAAGAAGAGATGAACTCTATGGAGAAATTATAAAAGAAGAGATATATCTTTTGCTATAATGATAATATATTTTTATTCCTTCAATCAAACTTTAAACAAAAAATAATAAAGGATTCGCGTATCTCCCCCATAGAGTGACATTTTTTATTCCTTAAAACATGTCAAAGATTAAAATAATAATTATTTAGGGTAAGAATTAGGATAGATATTCAGAAATTTGTAAGAGAATGTTAGGTATGTAAAATAATTAAGGAGAGACTATCTATATTCTAAGGTTACCTCAACCCTTACAGATATCTAATTATTAGTAAATATATCAATAAAATGGATTACATGTTGACCACATTCTAAATGTATGTATGTCATTTTTGTTATCATTGATAGTGTCACAAAATATTTACAATTTTATTCAAATTCAAAGTATAAATAATACAATCCAAGTAGAATATGTTTTCATGAAATAAACTCATAGGAATGGTATATTTATTGAAGTAATACTGAATAATGGACATCCAAATTCATAAAAAAAATTTGGAAGGATTAATGGAAGATAATATAAAAAGCACTGGTGTAACACCCCAAGGATGATCCTTGTGTATATTTTACATGTCATGTTTAGGTTGGTGAGATAGGAAATATTTTAGGGTCTACATTCCCATGTGCATATGACATGGCACACTAAGGTGAGGAAAAGTTATATTGTGATGACATGGAAATGTGACATGGTAGATATAGTTGGTAGGATGATGACATGAAACCCTATGGTCATGAAAAGTGGGAAGTGCATTTGGAATCTTTGGGTTGTTAAGTGGCCCTTTTTTGAGTGACACATGGTAGTTTCATGACCATGATGTGGTTTAAAGGTGGAAGAGAGTGATGTAGCAAGATAGGTGGCAAAAAAATGATATGTAAGATGAGATGGCAGTGACATGGAATATGATGTGTCTTATCTTAGGATTTGTGCTAGGATATTGGTTTGGAAAGGATTAAAAATGTTAATGGAATTTGTTTGATTTTTTTTATGTTAGTCACATATATGTTAGATCTAGGGTCTCCTAAAATACCAATTTTCAATTTAATACTCTATGATTAGGGGTTTAAGGATTTAGATTAATTTATCCCCTACTTAGAGTATATTTTCAATGTAGAAATAAAAATTTTCTGAAATCAAATGCAACACAAAACTAAATCACACACCTAGTATCCAAGCGCTTGGTGGGCTAAAGTTGAGTAATCCTTGGATGATATTTTTTCACGTATATGACTCCAACCCTAGTTAATATTTCAAATCCAGATATGCGAATGAAAGTACCTACAAAAAAAGGAAGGGGGAGAAGTTATATGAGATAAATATTAATAAAATAGAAGAAAAATCATATTAGTGCCTTATTCCAAAATAGTAGAGTAAGTGTCTTTCCTACTTCCCTGCATGAAAAATAAGAGTTTTTGGTCTTTCACTCAAATACAAACACAATGGTCAAAGAAAGACAAATAATACATTAATTTTTTTCGTGGAAAAGTTTCTTATTTCACTCCACTTATCTCATACAAAACTAAAAAAACAATGCATGAAAGAAAATAACTGGAAATGGAATAAATCTACCATAAAAACCAGTAGTACATAATGAGAACATCACCATGACAATACATAATCAAGGGGGGAATCCGACTCTCAAAAATTTCGGTAGAAATTCGAAAACATTTCAATATAAACAAAGAATAATCGATACAATGCACAAACCCACGTTATTATTATCTTGTTGCTTGACATATCTTCTTCTAGACTAGAGAACATTCCCACTCATGATGATTATTTATTTAAAATTGGCATAAACCTTTAAGTAACTCCCATTCATCTAAGACATACAACACAAATATCAAATAAATTATGTTGTCTCACCTAAACCATTACCACTTTGAGCTATTTTCTTCAGATAGTTGTTCCACTTCAACATCTTAATTGATACTAGTTGTCCTACACATATTCATGAGACAAATGAGGAAAAATTATATTAAATTTGACCAAATAATAATTTTAGTTGCATGAATAAATAATAATATTAAAAATACTTGAGTGCAAGAATACTTGAATGAGATCCTCTGAGTTTCGAGAATAAATTTTTGGAGTAGTTTAGATTTGGAGCAAACCTCCCTCCACTTGATGAAGTAGTAGTGAAATCAACATTGACTTTGTTGTTGCTCTGTTGTATCGAGGGTGTTTTTATCCAATATTATCCAAATCCTAATTTCTTCTCTACTTAACAAGGCCAACCACATGAAGGTGGAACCTCTCATGGCTCCTCCCTCCCCCACATCATTCTCAATTCCCTAGTACCTAATATATCTACTAGAAAATAGTTGAAAGAAAGACATTAAGATAAATAAAGTAAAAAATATAAAACATTCATTCATTCATCCATTTGTACATCCACGAAATTTTTTATCTCAAAAATTTTTATCACAAAAAATATGTTTACATTGAAATAAGGTCATTTTATTTTTTTCCAACAGAAAAATTGCAACTTTTTATTAAGATAATCAAAATTTACATGTGCAGATGGCATGAGGAATTCAACCTCTGAGTAAAAAATGTGGTACTCAAAAAACCAGGCTCTAAATAAACAAGTACAATCATTTATTATTAGGTTTTTTTTTTTTTTTAAATATGTATTTAGCAAGGAATTATTGATCTTGGTCCCATTCAGCTATTGTGGGCTTTGTATGTCTTGTTGCTGATCTGGTCCTACATCTATGCTGCTGCAAGTGGGGCTGAGCATTAACTGCAATAAGAAATAAATGTTAAATTCATATTTATATTTATTATTATTACAAGTGCTTTATTAAAAAAATAATACATGCTTCGGTGTCAAGGGAAGCATAATACTTTCGGATGTGGCCACATGTTCCTCCTCTTGTATGGCCTCATCTTGTACACGCTCTAGAGTAGAAAAAAGAAATGTTATAAGTAATACACCATTTGCATTTAAATATTTTTAATTTTAATCCATACTCCATTTTTTTTTATAACACATGAAATACCTCTAGTACCAAGTTGAACATTAGTTTCAAGAGGCACTCCACCATAACTATGCTCATGTGTTGTATCTACATTTCTTTCTTGCTTTTTATAGTCAAGCACATTAATTTATGCCCAAAAATAATAACCAATAGATTTTTCAAGTAATAATTTATAAATTCTCTTGATTTCTTTTATTTACCTGAGTATTAGGTTGGGTGCCAAAAGGCTGTGAATATGCCAATATTGTCCTACGTTCAACCATGACTTGATAGTCATGTTTCACGACTTGATAGTCATGCTTGAAATATAGCTTTAGGTATTCCTCCATGTGAGCCTATTTGAATTGTGACCCCTGAAATTTTTCATGAGAACATGAATTTTTATTTTTTTGTGATATTAAATTAAAATTGTTAAGAATTTATAATTGAGATGCAATTTTTTTTGAACTTACAATTTTTGCGACCAGTTTTGAGTAACCACCTAGGCCAAAATGATGCTTCCCATGTTTATCTATTATAGCCTTCGTGACTTTGGATGTATCTAGGATCCTATATTGAAAATGTTGAAAAAATTAATTAGATGTGGCAATGATGATAAAGCATCATAATTAGATTATTAAAAATACCTCATACCTTGCTATTCTAGGTGGTGTCTTCCCTTCTTTTCTAAGTTCCTTCTAATTTTCATATTCTACAAGCGATTTCCACTCCCTATATGGAATTGTTGGAGAGCACTCATACTTAGGTTTATTTTGAAAATGAACCCTATACCAGTCCCACATATATTTTAAATGTAATCATTCATTCGAGGTAACTCCCATTTTGTTGAAGGTACCATCATCGAACAGGGAAACCATATTGTTCACAAGTTCACCGTTCAACTTGGAACTTTTTGACTTCCATTTTGTGAAAATGGTGGGTCCAAATAGTTCCAAGGTTAGGTCATACAAACACCTATAGAATACATCATTTCATGCAAAATGATATTATCATTAGTTTAAATAATCACAGACTAGACATTAATTTCAATTATATTTTACTTATTATTTTAAAAACTTCTTAAATACTTGTATTTTTCTCTAATTTCATGGGGACATGTTCATAATATACAAAAAAATATAATTGGTAGTGTTCCCATGCTAGTAACCCAGAAATATCCTAGAGAGATCACTTCAAATTGTGCGATGTGCTCATTCTCTGCATCCACATCATCATGTGCAGATCCTGACGTATGTGGTTCCGGGGGTGCATATCCTAGTGTGCGTGGTTCAACAGGTGTACTGTCTCACTTACTAGTGTGTCACTCAAAGGTAGAACATTGGTGCTACTACTAATGATGACCTTGATAGTCACAACATGAGGATCGTACTACGTCAAAAACTCCTATAAAATAAATAGTTTTTTTAAGAATGAGATCATTGAAATCATAAATAAATAAATGGGATAATTAAATGAGTTTCTCAGCCCATAGTGAAAAATTTGGCCCATCAAGGTTTTGATTTGATATCTTATCTCTTCTATATGTGGCTCAATTAGAATTAAGTAAATGAGTTTCTTGTTTGATTTCATTTTAAGCTTCTTTACTGTTTGGATCATATCGATGGACAAAAAAATATCTTCTTCACTAAGCACTTCCTCAGGAGCATCTGTGGACTGCTCTGAGGCTGGTGCATTCCCCTTGTCACATGGTTTTTCAAATAAGTGTAATTTGTAATTATATTCGACCATCCTAAACTATAAACATTCAAAGATTTGAATTTTATGAATCATTTCAAATGAATAAAAGTTTCCATTTTTGACATAAGAGGGTAAGTTTATCCAGTTGAATATTTCTTGTAAATATTATGATATCTCGATAATTCATTATGACACATTAAAAACAATCAAGAAATTCATCCACAATTGATCATGTTTATATTAATAAGAAAACCATTACTGAGATATGTCTAAATTTATATAGAAAATTCAGATTATATCATGGCCAATATAAAAGCTTCTAAATTTATAGAAGCTTATTCATCTTGGAAGGCTCTTGGAAGAGGCATTATGACAAGATCAATATATATTCCATGTTGTATAGAAATAATAAATTGAAAAGGATGAAGGAATTCATTTTCTCAAGTTGGTCATATGCATATTGAATCTTTCATTTAGTTATATGATTCATAAAAATATGAATTTTACTCACTCTACAATGGATATAATTATACTATAGAATAAATGTCATGGTTATCTTATTTTACACACAATTACATTGATGTTTAACTGCTATGAGGTTTGTGCCCTTTGACCTTGATCAACCTGCCAAAAATTATAACCATGACATATTAAAATGTTTCCTTAACTTAAAATATGCCTGACAATATATCATAGTAAATGGCAATCATAACATATAATAAAATTTGTTTATAAGTTAGGTAAAATTGAATACATACCGCCCCCATAATAGCAGGATTTGTATATATTCGATTCAAATTATAATCTATGAGAAACTCTTCCCCTGCAACTATTGATTTAATGGAACATATGAATACACAATTTCCTTCATGCCCCTCAAATATGAAATTAGGTTTCTTATTTGTGGTCACGGACCGTGTATTATTTATAACCTTGCAATATTCCATGCTACTTTTGGCCTTCCATCAATATACATAGTTGTGCCTTTATTTTATCATAGTATTTTAGTTGTATATAATTGGTGACCACTCCATATCTTCGCATACCTTTTGTATATTGGACTAGCCATACCAAATCATTGTAGATGTAATATATTCTAGCATACTCCATCAATTTTTTTAATCCTCCGTAACATGCCTTTATTCCATCCATGGAAAATATCCCCAACCCAGGTAATGAGGATGGGGAAATTTAGTATATCCTTTCATTGATAGAAAAATCAATGTTTATTTCAGGAAGATCCTTGGGTACCTATTGTTTCACAAAATTTTAGTACCTTAAGGGCACCTAAATGTCATCTATGCTCTCATTATCATAAGAACATGAACCCTCTTTAGCTAGAAAAAAAACCATGCGTTTCTGGAATTTTCTTTTAATATTTTCACCTCTATTTGATCTTCACCTACTAGATGACGTAGCAAATTTTTGGTCAATTTATTCTATCGTACCTAAACTTCTGTCACTTGATGAAGATATAACTAACAAATACATGTTTGGCTGAAATTCCTATAACAATATATCAAATGAGAGAAATTTTAAGCATCATAAGGGATGTTGAGAAATTTCTTGACAAAACCACGATAACATTATAATACTAGAACTGTGTTACAAGTAATTTCTCTACATTTAAAATATTCAAGTATTATTTTAAAAATTGAGAACTTGAGAACCTATTCATCCTAATCAATGTTGAATGAACTGACTCTATAAATTGAGAAGTCAACATAATATTATATCATTTAACCTTACATTAGAAAAAAATATCGACATACTTTGATATGTTGAAGAACTTAACTAGTTTCAATGTAATAAAAGGTAACGTTTTAGGATGTCAAGGTTGTTGAGATTTGTAGCTTGGGAGGTACTCCAAACTCTAGGCTAGAAGGTTTTGGAGGAATTGGTACAATAAAGTGACTTGTGAGCTAAGAGCAAGAGCCTGTGGGATTTTCACCCAAGATGGTGGGTATGGAACCATGAGGCATTTTGATGATTTGAGACATGGAAGTGTTATAGGACTTTGAGAGGAACTAGAGGCAATGAAAACCATTGAATTATAAGCTTTCTATGATGATAATTTTTATTTTTCTATATGGATGTTAGGTTTTCACATGATTTGTTCAAGTAATCTTGTGTAATTTTATGAGTTGTCAAGTCAGAAAGGGTAGATTAGATGAAGCCCTTGAGAAGTATATAAATTTGAGTGAGAAGAAGCCTCATTCTCACCAACCAAAGTGAAATTCATCATAGGTGGAGAGCATATGAAGTAGTTGCAACCTAAATGAGTCTTGTCAAGTGAAGTACGAGGCAGTTTTGGGTCTGTTTTGTCTTTGTTCTAAATTTTTGCTCCCAACCCTGATATCTCTCTTTAGAAAGAGATTCTATAGGAATAATATAGACATATAGAAATACACTATATAGGCATTTTTTATGCAATCATATTAAATAAAACTCAACAAAAATAGTCTTACCACTACCAGTAGGTGTTGCAACAAAACATTATCATCTAAGTTAAAAATAACTACCAACACCTGAATTTTAATAGGATTTAAGTGTCTATATTGTTGATATGGTGATTTGTGTGAATGATTTATTAATGCAGACATAGGAAGTCACTATAAGTCTAGAAAATCAGTTAGAGTTGGGCATTTATCTAGCAAAATAAGATGTCTAAATGAAAATGGTAATATTTTTTGTTACCCCAACCACTTATCAGACACAACATGAATAAAGTACTGGGGAGGAAAAGGTTCATGGATAGTGACAATGAAGCTTAAATGATGGCCATCTTCAACATAATTTATTTTCAACATAAAATATTCATAATGGAGTATATCTTCACCATCCTTGTCTTCTATTATTATTCAATAAGGTTCGACATGTCCATGAATTTTTTCATCCCACTAAAAATCTGGAGTGGTAGTTAGTTCCACCTTCAATACAGTTTGTGTTATTGGTTGGGCATGAGCAGAAAGATCCAACTTTGGAAACTAATGGAAAAAATCATGAATGATTTTTTCGACTTTTGGAAGAAAAATGAGTTCTCCAATATCTTGAGCATAGAAATCATAGTATCAATCCCAAGCTAAATATTTCTTCTCAATTTTGGTCAAAATAGCATCTGGAATTCCTTTGAATTAACAAAGAGTAGTTTGAACACTACACATGTGGTTACTAACCATATTTCACAGGTTAAGATCTCTTTCAACTAACTGAGCCCATCCTATTTTAAGAACAATCTCAAAAAGTTTTCTCATGAGACAACCGAGACTCAGGAAACATAACCAGAAAAGGAAAAATTGTATAGCAACCCTTTAGGTGATCCAGATATCTTCAGCCATTGGAATTAACCAAGATATTTTATTTCTATGATGTTAGCATACTTTCATATGAAAGAGCATAAAAAGGCCATATGTGAATGATTTTAACCAAGAGAACACATAATGACTAGCCATCAAATTAAAGAACACAAACGCATTGATAATAGACTTCACCCAGTGTGGATTACGTCTTTGGGCCTAGTTTCAAGAGAGTGGAGGACACTTCATTTAATGCCGAAAATGATGATGATGTACATGGTATGTTTTTTTTTCATTACAAGGACAAATACCTTCAACTTGAGTGGCATATATATCCGTGAGACATTCTACATATAGGAACTCTCACTTAAATGGGCCCTCCTTCAGCATGAAAAGTTTAAAAAATCTCACATGATGTGGCAAACAAGTATTGCTTAACATAATGGTAATGAGGTATCTCAACAAAAAAAACATAATCTCAGAAAATCATAAGAAACACATGACATAACTGCATCATATATCTCCACTATTAGTGATGTCCAAAACATTAAAATCTCTACTGATGAAATGGACTGCACCATTGGATCCATGTCGCAAATCATGCAAAATGAGCTATGAATTTTCTCAATTCTGACAATATCACCTTTATCCCTCTAAAGGAATATTTTTGGCATGAAGATATTCTCCTTGTTCATGGTTCTCGCCCTCCTGTCTGCTCAGGGTTCCATTGGTCTGCTCCCTCCCTTTTTGTCTGGTAGAATGAATTTGAAATATTTTCTATTAAACTTCAGGTAGATAAACCAACATAGGGCCATTGGCCTATTGGTAAAACTCAACATTGGGAATATGCAAGTCAGGGGTTCAACCCCCACCAACCCGCCATATATAATGGCACATATTTATTTTTAAACTAACAATGGAATATAGTTTTACGCATATATAATTTTGGGTCAGAATTATTTTTTCGTTGTTGGAAAGTTTTGAGCGGAATATAGTTTTTGGGGCCACCCGATGGAGGCTAGTATACTTGGGCAGGGTAGGTTCGAGCCCTACTAGCCCCGACAATGATCAAATGATATATAGTGGGTAAGGTTTGCAGGCATGAGTACGCTGGGGTGGCCCTCCCCACTCAGTTTATTTTTAATTTAACAATGTAATGCAAGGGTTTCGAGGGTGGCAGCCCGACACCCCTATTATTATATATATATATATATTTTTACTTTTCAAACAACTTGGCCATTTTAAATTTTCCAAAAATAAGGGTTAGCAGAAGTTTTAAGTAGGTGACAAATTTTCTGATTCGGTGGTTGGATTCCATGCACTAGGTTGCTGCTAATTGTTGTGTTGTTAAGCATGCCACTTGGCCAAATTTGAAGAAAATTTTGACCATTTATAACTTGACCATAAAAACTCGGATTCTAGTGTCATTTGCATTGTTGGAACTAGGGTGACGAACTCTACGATCTAGTCCTAGTTTGGGTTAAATTTGGGAATTTTGAATTTTGAGCTTATCCATAGCGATTGTTGAATTAGGAGCATGTTTGGAGCCACCTAGATCATTAGGAAATCCCTAGGTTAGCTCTAAGTTACCTTCCTTACCTTTATTCTTAGACAAAAGTCATGTTATTTTGTCCTCCCACAAGTCGTTGATGTTTTTTGACCTTTAAGCCTAAGCTAAAGATGGAATGATCCCTCTATATCCTATCTATTCTACAAGTGATCTTTAAATACAACCATTTGTCTAGGAAGTGACATATAAAAAGGGAATATCCCTTTAAAACCTTCATCCTTCACTTATGCATGCTAAATTGAGGATATTTATGCCAAATTGAGGAGGAGATGTTGGTATTTGTACATATATTTGTATATTGGTTGTCAATACATTTTCGATCTGGAAAGTATAAGAGAAATGGGGAGAAATTATTGAAGGTTATAATGGTATCTATACCCCTATTCTTTGCTTAAGTGTATGAGGGTGAGGTGGGTTTTTTTCCTTGAAAAATAATAATAGAATTAAAATACATATTGCATCAAAATATTGAATCAATATTGTAAACCACTCCTAATAATTTATCACATAAAGCCCTTCTTTTCATACAAATCATTCCTTCCATAAGTTATATGTCAACATTAAGTTCCCATGATTTTTCTATGATATTTTGAAGAGTTGGTATCTACAAGTAGGGATGTCCATATACATGAAATCTAGGTTTTTTTATAATTTTGAAATATACAAGGGAAATACATGGATCCTAAATGTAATACAATAGATCTAGTTCTTATTAAAGAGGAATTTTAGGTAATTATTAAATATTTATTTTTTATAATAAGATATTTAAGAGGAAATCCACCTCTTGTATTTCTAAGAACTAAAAAAGTTGGCGATGAATGCCTTGCTGTGAGAATTGGAAGAAACTTTTGTGAGATCCAAAGAAGATAGTTATCGCAAGTGATACAAAATAGTTAAACATGAGAAAGTAAGCAACATTTGTAGTAAATTTAAGTAGATCCATGTGACTAATGAGAAAAACATGATGATCATATTATTTTGGACAATATAAGTAATCTAAGATAATCAAAATTAAATATTCTAATGTAGGGTATGTTATCATTCCCTCCATTTCCCAAGGTTGAGAAAGGAGACTAAAGGAGGTAACCTCAAAACAATCTTTAGATTTGGTAGCTAGGCCTACCAAACCAGAAAGTGCTCTCCCAATGTCAATTTCATAGTCAATGAGGTGACTAGAAAGGAAAAGATCTTAGGCTAGGTATAAGCTTAGTGATTTTTATTAGGGTTTTTTTTTAAATTTTGCTAGATAGGAAGTGTTAATCTAGGAACTAGGTCTAGGTTTCAAGGTCAGATTTCAAATGAATAGTTGCAGGGATGAAAATGAGGTCAGATAGGTATACTTAGAAACACATTTATATTTTCATTGTGGTATAGGGTTTGAAAAGGGAGAATAAAAATGATCATATAACATATAAGTTCATTCATTAGAGGAAGTAGAACAAATTTACAAAAATATTATTAAACAGAGCACAAAAGTAAGAATTCTACTTAAAGACTCATAAGATCATCATATGAAAGAATACATGTGATTGCAAGAAAACATAAAAATTCAATGTGATAGTAACAATGAGAAAAAAAAAATGCCAATAAGCATACCACTGGAGTCCCAAAATTATGGCTGCAACATGTCTTTGATTTCATTGTAAAAAGATGTACATAAACTCCACACTACAATATCAACTATCCAACCTCTATAATGACTTTAGTTGGAGTAAATATAGAATATAGAGAATATTCTATCACTATGGGTCGAAATCTGATCCAAAACACTTCATTAATGCGCCTAATGAGTCATTACCTAGATTTTAGGGAAGTTAGAAACAATCTCCCCTATTTTAGCTAACAAGTAGGAGTATTTGTCTCCTTGATTAATTACAAGATCCACCAACAATGAGGAGCATAAATAGACTTCATTAACCATGAAACAACTCATGAAAAATCTCTTAGCTTGAATATTTGACCTTTTTTACTGACACCTGTCCATAAAACCTTCTACACAGAAATGTAACGTGCCTAGCAGAAACGTAGTGTGCTTTGATAGAAGCATAGTGTGCACATGGAGGG
Source organism: Pinus albicaulis (assembly GCA_034641835.2). Lineage (NCBI taxonomy): Eukaryota > Viridiplantae > Streptophyta > Pinopsida > Pinales > Pinaceae > Pinus > Pinus albicaulis. The sequence continues at coordinate 805,321,553 of CM076581.1, read as the reverse complement.
GCTTTTGAGGTGACTTTTATGTATATTTTTGCTGATATGAGGGTTGAATAAGGTAGCCTTGGATGTCCTCTAGCCAACTGAACCTTGAAACTTGCAAAGTACCACCTGTAAGACACTCAAAAATTCATTTCCCCAAGGTTACTCTAGAAGCATAGTGTGGGTTGAAAAATAGTGGTAGAAACATGAAATTTGCGGTGTTTTCTGAGTTTTCCTCCAAAATTAGGAACTATCATGAAAAACCAAAGGCATATATGGGATTTAAACATCAAAATTTATTCATTCATGCAAGGTTGACCTCCATTGGAGCCCCCCAGAAAAGGCATAGCGTGGCCATGCTATGCTTTTGTACAACTAAAATTGCTAAAATTTCCCAAAAATCCCAAAAAATATAAAAAATTGCTGAAATTTGATCCTTAGCATCCTTGAATGCTGATCTAGACAACTAGAAATACCCCAGCCACCAAATCCAATTTGTCCATGTTTAGCTTGATTAGGGTTTCTTTAAGCTTCTTCTTCAAATTCTCAACCCTGATTTTGGAAATTTGGTTCCTGGTAAAGTAGTGTCTTGCCATGTTTCACTAGAGGTTTTTGTTTTTGTTTTCCTTCTCCAAGAGTTTCTCTAGATGCTCATTTACCTTTTCAGGCCAAAAATCTTTGTCTATCTCAGAATCAATCAAATCATCAAAATCCTGTTGACCTAAGGGAGGGGATAACTCAGTTTCTTGTTCTTTTTGCCTAGTTAATCCTCTCTTTTTTTCCTCCTTGGCATTATCTGAGTCTCTTTGTCTTCAATATGGTCAACATCTATCATTACTTTGTCCTTATCTTTCTTTGCCTCAAGATCTACCTTAATTTTTATTAGGAGCAACTATTTCACCGTTAGTTGCATGTTTTCTTATTGTAAGAATGTTATCATGAATTTTTCTCGTGAGAGATTGTCCTTGAGCTCTTTAATCTCTGCTTCTTTTTCCCTAAGTATCTCTTCTGCTGACTTATTTTCCATTTTATCTTCTAGCTCTTCCATGCCAACCTCTAAAGGTGCTTGCTCATCCTCATGTTACTACAAGGGTGACTCACCCTCATGCATAGGTGGTTTCTCCATAGTTTCTCCTAATACTTGCTCAGCTATAGGTTCAGGTGAAAGCACACCTTTAGTGATCTTAGGAGAAAATAAAAATGTTTTACCCTTCTTATAAGTTTGAGTGACTTCAGACCTTGGCGTATTTGGAACCTTTGTTGGTATAATTGAAGAGCCAATATCATGTGGCTTTGATGATGCTGATGGTATATTTTGAATGATAGGTGGGCTAGTGATGGGCATGTTAGGAATCTGTAATTTTAGTAGATTGGTGAGACTAAAACTGCAGAAGCAACATTATTTCAACCAAATTTGGGATTCTAGGATCTAACCCTCCTGAATCTGGAGAGGGATCTCTCCAATAAGTGCAAAGATGTATTTGTCTTTGAAGTTTGGGGTTATGATATTAGGCTAGTTATGAAGGCCAAGGGTTTGTTTGTTTTTTGGATGGTTGAGCATGAAAATTACTTTGAGGAGAAAGTTCTAATTGTAAAAAGTTTCAAATGTGAGAAGTTGCAAGTGAATGGAACAATTAGGCTAAAAAGATAGATATAATGCTGGTTTTTAGTCCATTAGGCTATGGAGTCATAACAGGGCTTTAATTGAACAACAACATCAAGAGTGATCCAAGGGGCAAGTCATCTATATCACAAGATCATTGAGATTAGAGTGATGGAATGGAAACAATAAAGTGTTGGAGGGGTAGAAACTGATAATAATTTCACCAAGGATTTATAGTCAGTCCAAACAAGAAAAGCCTATTAAGTAACTGTTTAAAACCAACCAATTGCAGGGCTAACCATTGACCTCTTGGGCAAGTTTGTATTAAAGAAACTTAAATGAAAAACAATCCAGTAATCCACATAATTACCTTCAGAAAGTATGAAAACATATAAGGGAAACAAAGTATAAACTTAAGATCAGATAAAGTACTTTTAAACCTATTATGCTTTCATTCAACACCAAGGGAAACTTTCAGAATCTGTTTTTGGAGAAAAACTAGGACCAGGGCACACCATATCTTCCATAGTCATCTTTAATAAGAAAAATAAGGAAAATAACTTTCGAGAACAATGTTTAAAGCAAACAGTAGGATGAGGGAACTCCAGCATTCCTAACTGCTTAAAATGTATTAAATCATTCTTAAATAAACAAATTGGAGGAAAACATTGAGATAAAGCTTTTCAATTAGAGAAGGTTACTGATATATAGTAGGTCCTAACTCTATAAATGTTGTTCTTTATCAGAGAAAAGTGAACAATATGACATACATAGAAGGAAAACAATAACAAAGAAAGAGGCACTTCACCAGTGATATAGATCAGGATCCCAAGAAACAACTTGTTATTGATGTCAAACCAGTTACAGTACTCAGGTCCAATGTTTCAGTTCAGCAATCATCTTCACTATCCAGCCTAACTAATCTATCATGGTGTGAGCTCATGCTTTCTACATTATTTACAATCGAAGTTCAAGCTCAACATATTTCAAAGTTTATTAACCACCCCTCACTCATCTTCTACAAATAAGGAGCATATAGAAGGATGAGGAGGTGAGATATGATAAAAGATCTCAATTACAATTAATACAGAATTAATGGCTTATTGGCCTTTGAGGGGCTCAATGAAGAAGCTTACATACATATCCTCTGTATTAAATGATTTACATAAAGATTTAAGCTCGGTGGGAGCTTTGTTGACCTTTGAGGCTTCGTGTGGTGTCGAAGTAACTCTGCAAATGTCTGTCATTAAGTTCCTTGGAAGAATTTACTCTTTAGCTACGTTTTGAGACAAATATCTGATCCTGATCAATAAATTCGGCTCCTGATTGAATACTTTGAGGCACAGGTGGCGTCGTGGTAGCTAGAGGGATCAATTTGCCTCAATTTGTGGCAGTGGAGGGTTTCCCATCGATAAAACACTTCAGATTTTCTTTAAACTGTGTTTTAAATCGGGGATTAGGCTTTTGATAAACATTCTTATCCGTAATCCCCACGAAATATGTCTTTAATCCTATGTTTTGATAATTTTTTGTCTTTGTCACTGATACTCTCTATCTGCGCCCATTTCATGGTTTTTTGCTGGTATGTAGGGTTGCACAGGGGCGATATGGAATCAATGCCTGAAGAAACACTGATGAAACTTGTTTTTAACACCTTGTGATTATTTTCTATGATGAATCGAAGGCAGGAAGATCGTCATCCTCTGCCCTCAAATTTTCTTCAAAAATGGCGAGAAAACCATTTAAACCCTGCAAAATACAAAAAACTATTATAAAATCATGCATATATAGGTTTACTATTGTAGAGGACACGTGGAGGAAGCGTGGCCATTGGATGGCATCATCCAACGATCGATATTGATCAGAGGAATCAAAGGGAAGGCGGAAGAAACATTTAAATCTGAGCCGTCAATCTTGTAGAGATCAATGGTCGGGAATGGGCAATGGAAAGACAAAACGGGAAATGTTGACTGGGCGACAGAAAAGGGTGATGGAATATGGACCGTCGATCTGCAGATCATATCGACAGCAGATATTGATTGAATGATGCGTCGTAGCTCGGTTAACTGTTGGGAAACTTTGGTGAGTGATAGTCGTCGGATGGGCGGCCTCAGATCGAACAATGTACGACGATATCACACGGAATCCTCGTCCGAACGTTAATGCGCGATGGACGGCGGTTTTGTGAATAGTGGCCAGGCCACGTGTCAATCGATGAGTGGAATCGCTGGCGATCGGGAAAAAACCGTCGTCGCCCAAAGGTGGTGCGATGAAAACCACACAGTTTTTGGGATGGGTTAGTGGAATGTGGGGACCACGGGGAGACGGACTCCGCACCATCTGATCTTCAGATCAGATCGACGGTGCAGAATGATTTAAAACTTGTACCGACGGAAAATTTAATAAAATAATAAAACTTCGGAAAATTAATATAAACAGAGGTTATATATATATAACCAAAGGTTTTAAACTTTGGCGAGAATAATTAAAAAATGGCTTGGCGCTCGATTGCGGGGCCATGGGGCATATGGTAAATAATGTGACCGGGGTTTTTAAGAGGAGGGGCTAAAAACTTAGCCTGAGGGGCTTAAGTCCATAATACATTTAAAATATGATTTTTATGAATTTTCAATGGTTTTCAAGGGAAATGGAGAGTTCTGATATGGTTTAAAAATGAGTTTTAAACCACATAAAGAGGATTTTCATAAATGGAAGAAAATGAATTATGAAAATAGGGGAGTTTTCATGGAGAAAGAGAGGGGAAAATGAGGGTTAGTTTTGGGAGAAGGGGAAAAATGAAATGGTGTTTGCAGCAGTATTTTGGCTTGGCAATCAGCAAGATTTCTAAGTTCTGAGAAACATCAGTGAAGTTTTGGACAAAGGAAAGGCATGAGGCCTTCAAGAGTCTTCAACAGCTAACAATTTTTAGTAATAAAATTTGTTCCTTGAAGGCTAAACAAGTCTTAGCCACCTTTTGATATAACAAAGTTTATAGGTGGCTAACAGTGGCTCCACTTGGGGATGGTTCCTTCTTGAAGGAATCAAGAACTTCAGACTTGATTTCTATGGGAGGCTGACCTGTGCCTGATCCATTTATGTTCTCTGGGAGGCTGACGTGTGCCTGATCCATTGGGCTACTTTTCCTTTGCTGAGATGACTTTCTCTGAAAACATATTAGCAACCATAAAAATAATGGATCTTCATCAATACAAACTTTCTACCTACCCAATCCTACTAATCTAGCATTTTTTCTTCATTAGAGTGCACTTGGATTGGCAAACTCTTTTACAACATTTTATTCTTTTGAAAGCATAAAACTAATCTAATTCTACTCCTTATTTCTCCCTGAAATCAGATTAAACAGTTGATTTTAGATGCTTCTCTACCTATTATACTATCTGTTGGGATTAAACTGTCCAACATATTTTTATTCTCTAAATTCTACAACAAAAAATGAAAAGCACTCAAGTCAGGATTAAACAGTCTAACTTGAAGCTGGTCCATGGCATAAAAGAAAAACTGCACATAGACATTTATTTTACAGAAAATTAAATCAAAATGGAAGGCTTAAGATCTGAAAGTTTCTCATCATGGCCTTCTCTTTTCACAGCTCTGTTTTGAATTTGTTTGAGTTGTTTTTCTTTGTTCTCTGGTTTAGATTTTTAGCTGATTGGAACCAGATTTTTACATCTCTTGACTCTGGATTTGAAGCAGATTTGAGTCAATTTCTTTTTTAAACCTTAGGTTCATATTTTGAACATGTTTGAACCTTTAATTTCTATCCTAATCTATCTACTGATAATCCAAGTTTAAACAGTTTGGCAAATCAAATTCACTATCCTATCAGCAGAAAATTTAAAGCTAATTAGTCAAGATTAGGCTGTTTGACTCACTAGAAGTGTGTTTTGTAGGAGTGGCATTTAAGCTTGCACACTTTCAGAATTTGTTTCTCTTTTTGGTATGGGGCTATACCTTTCTTGTTTTCATAATCTTCCCTCTTTTCTTTCTTTTCATTGCTTTTGTATTTTTTATTTTTACAACTTTGAATGCAATGGTGAATGAGATATTTATAGTGGAAAAAAAGATAAAAAGGCTTCAAAACATAACATTGATCAAGATAAGTAATGCTTAAGCATCCTGCCATTGACAGGATCCCCAAACAGTTATGTTCCATTCAACTCCTGCAAGAAAAATGCTTTGTTACCAGCCGCTAAATGAATAGAGTAAGGGCCAAGCCATAAGTTGTCAAATTTTCCATGCTTGCCCTTCTCTTCCCTCCTTGAGTCCCACTTTAAAACTTCGTCCCCAATTTTGAAATTTCTGGCCTTTGTTCTTCTGTCAAAAAGCTTCTTAATGTTGATCTGTTTCTGCAATGCTTTGTTATAAACTTCCTCTCTGGTTTGTTGAAGATGGATGGTCTGATTTATTCTTCTAATCATGTCATTTTCTTCAGTTTGTAACTCTTGAATCAACTTCATCACTGGAACACCAAGGTTGTTTGGAAAAATTGCATCAGTACCATACACAAGCTGGAAAGGTGACATGCCAATGGATTTCTTCACAGTCAATCTGTCAGCCCACAGTGCATGAAATAGCTTTGTGTGCCAAGACTTTTTGTTGTCCACCAACAATTTCTTGATTATGTTCACTAAACTTTTGTTTGAGGATTTTGCAAGTCCATTACCTTGAGGGTAATAGGCCATGGAATGCCCCAATGTTATCTGATATCTATGACAGAAGTCAACCATCTTGTTTGATCTAAATGCTGCTGCATTATCAGTGATAATCTTGGTAGGACAACCAAACCTGGAGAGAATGTTAGTCTCCATAGATTTTATGATAACTGAATCATTGGTCTGTCTACAAGGTATGGCTTCTATCCACTTAGTGAAATATTTTGTGGCAGTGAGAATCCATCTATGCTGGGCAGAAGATGGGGGATGGATTTCTCCTATGAAGTCAAGTCCCCACTATTGGGCTTCAAAAGTAATAGGATGCAGAGGTAGGGATAGAAGTTTTCTTTTGCCTTCAAAAAGTTGACATTTATGACAGGCTAGGATCATCTTTTGCACATCATGAAAAAGAGTAGGCCAATAGAAACCAGCCCTCGAAATTTTGTTGGCTATTGTCTTCCAGTACAAATGGCCCCCACACTCTCCTTCATGGAACTGGTATTTAAAATTTTCTGCATCAAACTCAGGCAAACATTTAAGCAATACACCACTTGAATTTTTCTAGTAAAGACATCTATAAATAATGCAAAAGTTTACAGCTTTCAATTTGAGGAATCTTGCCTTTGTTTTTGTCAAACCAGGAGGTGTATTCAAATTAAACAAAACATAAACAATATTATCATACCAAGGAGAATTCATAAAATGATCTTCAACTATAGGAGGTGAGAATTCTTCTTGGTCATCCAAAGCATTAATCATATTAATATCAAGAACTTCAAAATTTGATTCAGCCATTAATATAGCTAGAACTTGGCCTTTGATGAGTTTAGTGGGTTTCATATCTAAATCATATTCAAGGATAACAACAATCCACTTAACTCTCTTGCCATCTGGGTCTTGTGTTATAATGTCTTTAACAACTGAGTTTGGGACAAAGGAAATGATGTGTGAGTGAAGGATGTACACTCTGAAGTCTTTCAAAGCTTTAACCAAAGCAAAAGCTTGCTTTTCCATAATGTTATACTTCAAAGGGGCATCCCTCAATGCCTTGCTAAATAATGCAATAGGCTGCTCTTGTCCTTGTGGATTTTTCTGTAAAAGGACAACAACTACGGTATGTCCTGATGAAAATGAAAAAATATAAAAATATTTTGAAAAATCAGGACTTATAAGAATGGGTGTTTTGGTTAACGCTTGTTTCACCAGTTCAAAGTACTTCTTTGCTTCCAAGGTCCATTTTACCCCTTGCTCCTTTTTCAACATGTTTGTGATATTCCTAAGGAGCTCAGCTAAGTTGGGGATGAACCTTCTCAAAAAGTTAATCTTTCCAATGAAAGATTGCAACTCTTTGATGTTTTGAGGATGAGAGATTTGCAATATGGCCTCAATCCTCTTTGGATCTATCTTTATACCCTCCTCAGAAATAATGTGCCCAAGAAGTTTACCTTCTTGGAGACCAAATAGTGTCTTCTTAGGGTTTAAAGATATCCCAAACTTTCTGCACTTCTCGAAAATTTTTCTTAAATGTTCTAAGTGCTCTTCATCTATTTTTGAAAACACAGTAACATCATCAAGATAGATAATGATGAAGAAGCCCAGTTCCTCCGAGAAAGTTATGTCCATGGCTCTTTGAAAAGTTGCTCCAGCATTCATTAGACCAAAAGGCATCTTCACATACATGAAAGTGCCCCATGGTGTAGTAAATGTTGTCTTTAATTAATTAGCAGGGTGAACTAGGATCTGATTGTACCTTGAATAGCCATCTAGCAAGGAAATTCTTCTAGACTCCACCACCCTTTGTAAAATATGGTCCATCTTAGGTAAAGGGTAGTTGTCTTTCAATGAAGCTTTGTTCAAGTCTCTAAAGTCTATATAAAGCCTGATCTCTCTAGTTTTCTTCCTAACTGACACCAGATTAGACACCCATTTAGAATATCTAATAGGGACAATAATACCAGCTTCATACATTTTCATGATCTCCTTCTGAACCAAAGGCAACTGAACAGGGTTTATTCTGCGCAGTTTCTGTTTGAATGGTTTTTGGTTTTCTTTGAGGGGAATTTTTTGAAATAAATATTATTTCGTTGTCATAGGATTTAAGATCTTCGTAACTCCATGCAAAAACACGAAAAATATTTAAAGAACTCTATGAGCTTAAGTTTAATGAGTCAAAAGTTTGCATGCTAGCTTTTAGTCATCATAGGCTTGGGTTCATCGCCTATATCACATCTAATTACCATAAAGTTACAGTTTTCTTTGGTTTATTCGGCCACATCGTTAAAATCGAACAACTTTCTTTAGCGTCACCTCAGTAAAATTTCAATTTTTGGAGAGGGTGCGTAGTTTAACTCGAAGATTCAATTTATTCATGTTTTTTTAGTTTGCTCGACAAAGAAGACACAATGTGTCTATAGAGTAAGCACTCTTCACCAAGGAAATTTTTTTCACTACACTCTATATCATACTCTGAGTCCGAACTGTGTAGTTCAAATTCATTTTTGAATTGCATGAAGTCTTATATTTGTTTATCATTGTCAAACACCTACCAATACTTTTCATTATCAGGCATAGCTAGTCTAAATTTTATCTCAGTTGTGCAGTCTTTGGTTTCATATGGCGTCAAGCATGTCCTAGCTGCAAAGGCTAAATTGTGGGCCGTGATATTTCTTTTTCTTGGGACAAAGAACAATTTGGATTCCTTGAATGTTTTCAAAAGGTCCATGACATCGTTTCGGTAGGCTCTAAGTCTGGGATGATTAGCGTTATACTCCCCATTTACTTTCCTAATGACTAACTCTGAATCCCCATACACATTGATTCTTCTGGCTCCTAACTTTTTCAATAGGTGTAAGCCTAAGAGAAGGGATTCATATGCTGCTACGTTATTGGAACACTGAAAGTTTAATTTGTAGGAAATGCTTTCTGTGTGGTTATTTTCAGTGTTAGTAATCCAAACACCTGCACCAGCATTGTTCTTAGTGCAGGATCCATCAAAATACATACTCCATAGAGGACATTTCTTAGTTTCATCCTGGTTACTGTCCTCTTCAAATAACGTGCTCAAAGGTTGTTGTGGAAACTCAGCACTTAGTTGTATTTGTTTTGATTCCCCAAGACCTTCATTTGTTTGAGGGTTGTTTTCTTGATTGTGAATGTTTAAGAGCAAAGGACATTTGTCTTGTAGCTCAAGACCTTTGTTTAGTTTGCTAGATTTTACGGGTTCAGCAAACTGTTTAGACACACGTACATTGTGCTTCTCTTCCTACCTATTGGCCGTTAATCCTGATAAAGTGACTTATTCACCAAGTGTTTCATCATTAAACATAATGAAAGAATCAAGGCCTGTATTCATAGAATATAGGGGAGATTTTTGTGGTTTGTCTTGACTTGTAACTATGAATTTCATATGGGACTCCCTGTAAAGTCTTCTAGTTTGATTGAAAACGGGGATAGTTGCATAGGTCATGTCCATTTGCATAGTTCCTTGTAACTTAGCCCCCCAAGTTCTTGATAATAACATTCCATACTTTGGGGGCACATCAGCCACAACAATCTCCATGACTAGACATTTGGCTGGAATTTGGGCTAAGTTAACACAGAGGTCTTTGATTAATCCTAAACATTTTACTCTTCTGGAATCAAAGGAGTAAAGGTATTTGTAAGGTCTGGTGATTTCTAGACCCAGGCTCTCCATTACAGCCTTTGGCATTAAATTATGAGAAGCCCTGGAATCATGCATAACGTTGTGCAAAATTTTGTCATGAACGTTTAAACTCACATAAAAGGGAGGAATAGGTCCCTCTTGATATCTACCTTCAATCTTAGGACCAAAAATCAACTCTGGTTGGTCATAATTAAGATTCACTGTGTCCTCATTTTCTTCTATTTTCAAAGCCTTCAAAATTTGGGTTCTATATACATGTTGGGCAGCTAACTCTGTCAAGGGAACAGATATTTTGATCTTTGAAATTTCCTACTCCAGGCTGAAAGGAATTTGACTCTTTAAAGTGATGGTTTCAGCCTTATTAGCTGTCAGTCTATCAGCAATATCAGCTTGCTGATTTGTTTTATTTACACTTGACAAAATTGTTTTTGCAGGAGTACTAGCTGAAGTGTTAGTACTACTAATGTCTACACTCTAATTTTCATTGTTTTGAGTGCTTTTACCTTTTCCTTTATCAGAATTTATAGCCACTGTTTTGTCCTTTTGTTTAACAACTTTAGGTTTGGTTGCAGTGCTGTTTTGTGAAGATTCGTCAGAGGTTTTGTTGTTGGGGGGTTGTTGACTAGTTTTACTTCTAAGGTCGTATTCTCTTTGAGGCTCTATGATGACATTTTTCATGTCTTGATAAAAATTTTCATCATCATCTCTTTTGTCATCATAAGGTGTGTATAGACCTTTTTTTATATCATAATGAATCTCAAAGTCATCATTGTCTACCCCCAGCATGTTGATATCTTCTTCCTCTATTATTTCATCTGTTTCCTCAACCTCACTTACATAGTTTTGATGAAAGGGAGGAGTGATCTCGCTCGATTACCTCTAGGTCTCTGCTGGGAGGTTGGTTTTCCACCGTCGGTTCGTTCTATTTTGAGCAAGAATTTTGGTTTTGGCTGTTTGTGCTCTCTTAGAATTATGTTTTCTTCATTTCTTTCATCATTTCTTCCATCATTTCCATTTGAGTTTGTATGAAGGTGGATTCCTCTCTAAAAGATACTCTTTCTAAGTTTTCATTCTGTTTTCTTTTCCATTGTTGACTTCAATGTAGAGAGCACCACTATATCTTCAAGAGTTGCAAAATCTCTCTCTCTCACCGATAGGACTCTCAGTAGTCAAACCCTTCGTGAAAATTTTTAAAAGCCGAGCTCAGGAGGTTTTGTTATGTGGGAAAGTATTATGTTGTTAAATCTAAAGGTAATAAGCTTGCACACTTTCCCCAGTGTTTCTATGGAGGTTCTTGTAATCATAAAGGACTTGGAGAGGATTCTTATTTACTTCCCATTTGTTTAAGAATGTTTGATGGAAGGCTTGGAGATCATTAATACTATGGGGGGTTAAACCTTTAAACCATTTTCTTACTTCTCCCCCTAAGCTCTGAGCAAATAATCTAAGTTTGACAGAATCATCATCAATTTAATTTTTGTCAAAATAATCATTCATCTTATCCACATGTTGTGATGCAGTTGCAGTATTGCTAGCATCATATAATGGAATTTTGGACTGATAGTCCTGTGGAAGATTGTCTAATGGTGCAGGAAGGACTAAGGGGGCATACCATGTTGCCATGATATGTGGTGGGGGTGGATTTACAAGAGGTGGATTAACAAAAGGGAAAGTGGGATGGAGTGGAGTGGTTTGAATAGTGGATGTAGGGTGAGAAGAAGTGGATGGACCAAGAATAGATTGCTGAGCTGATCTTGGATGAGAGACACCTAAATTGTGAAGGAAATGCAAATCAGGAGGTGTTGTTTCTCTACTTCCAGGATGTTCACTTGATTCAGGAGATGAAAGTGAAGACTCAGAATCTAACTGATCTAAGTCACCAAGAGACCTAGTTCTAAAAGGATTTACTAAGTCAACTTGTGATTGTTGTAGAGATGAAAGATTTTCAGGGACAGAGTTAGCTCTCAAGGGTGATCTGAAAGTAGTTGATAATTTATTCCTAGGAGACTTCCTAAGGATACTTTATGGGTTATCAACAAACTCAGGTGGATCAGGGTCAGGATAGGCTCTAGTGTGAATCTTTCTAGGAGCCACTATGTTGTGTTTTTCAGACCCAAATAAACAAGAAAAGTTCAACTAGATATGACAATATTTGAGAGGTTAACTAATCTGTTTCAGAAATTTCAATCCTACAGTCCTCTAACTGAGTTTGAAAGATATTACAATGATAAGGGTTCTTCCCAGTGGAGTCTTAAGGTCTGACAAGGATTGTGGAGTCACCAAGTGGAATTTTTTAGCTCTTTTCAGAGGTAAAAGGTTTTATGGTCCACCACCATGTTTATTGAATACCAATCTGAAATATTTTTAGGTTTTCTGAGTTATTTTTCAATTGTGTGGTTTCTAAGAATATCCTAACTTTGTTCAGAACTTTGCTACGGTTAAGAGACAAAGACAGTGTATTCTTATGGCTAGGCTAGCTGATTGTTCAAGGTTAGATAAAGGCTTAAGAGAATCCTAGGTTTTACCTAGTTTGCACTGATTCAAACAAGTTTTATCATGATTACCAATATTTGGTAGTGCTTGAGAAGGTTGCTTTTTACTCTTAAAGTTTTATAAAAATGAAAAAGATTCTGGGTTCGATCCCCATCGGAGTCGCCAGAAATGTTAAGAATCTGTAATTTTAGCAGATTGGTGAGACTAAAACTGCAGAAGCAACATTATTTCAACCAACTTTGGGATTCTAGGATCTAGCCCTCCTGAATTTGAAGAGGGATCTCTCCAATAAGTGAAAAGATGGATTTGTCTTTGAAGTTTGGGGTTATTATATTAGGCTAGTTATGAAGGCCAAGGGTTTGTTTGCTTTTTGGATGGTTGAGCATGAAAATTACTTTGAAGAGAAATTTCTAAGTGTAAAAAGTTTCAAAGGTGAGAAGTTGCAAGTGAATGGAAAAATTAGGCTAAAAAGATAGATATAACGCTGGTTTTTAGTCCATTTTGCTATGGAGTCATAACGGGGCTTTAATTGAACAACAACATCAAGAGTTATCCAAGGGGCAAGTCATCTATATCACAAGCTCATTGAGATTAGAGTGATGGAATGGAAACAATAAATTGTTGGAGGGGTGGAAACTGATAATAATTTCACCAAGGATTTATAGTTAGTCCAAACAAGAAAAGCCTATTAAGTAACTGTTTAAAACCAACCAAGTGCAGGGCTAACCATTGACCTCTTGGGCAAGTTTGTATTAAAGCAGCTTAATTGACAAACAATCCAGTAATCCACATAATTACCTTCAGAAAGTATGAAAACATATAAGAGAAAACAAAGTGTAACTTAAGATCAGATAAAGTACTTTTAAACCTATTCTGCTTTCAGTCAACACCAAGGGAAACTTTCAGAATCTGCTTTTGGAGAAAAACTAGGACCAGGGCACACCATATCTTCCATAGTCATATTTAATAAGAAAAATAAGGAAAATAACTTTCGAGAACAATGTTTAAAGCAAACAGTAGGACGAGGGTACTCCAGCATTCCTAACTGCTTAAACTGTATTAAATCATTCTTAAATAAACAAATTGGAGGAAAACATTGAGATAAAGCTTTTCAGTTAGAGAAGGTTACTGATATACAGTAGGTCCTAAATCTATAAATTTTGTTCTTTATCAGAGAAAAGTGAACAATATGACATACATAGAAGGAAAAAAATAACAAAGAAAGAGGCACTTCACCGGTGATATAGACCAAGATCCCAAGAAACAACTTGTTATTGATGTCAAAACAGTTACAGTACTCAGGTCCAATGTTTCAGTTCAACAATCATCTTCACTATCCAGCCTAACTAATCTATCGCAATCAAAGCTCCAAGGGCCAGTGAACACTATTTACAATCAGAAGTTCAAGCTCAAATATATTTCAAAGTTCTACAACCAACCCCTCACTCATCTTCTGCAGAAGTATATATAGAAGGATGAGGAGGTGAGAACTGATAAAAGATCTCAATTACAATTAATACTGAATTAATGGCTTATTGGCCTTTGAGGGGCTCAATGAAGAAAATTACATAAATATCCTTTGTATTAAATGATTTATATAAATATTTAAGCTCGGTGGGAGCTTTGTTGACCTTTGAGGATCTGTGTGGCGTCGAAGTAACTCTGCAAATGTCTGCCATTAAGTTCCTTGGCAGAATTTACTCTTTGGCTGTGTTTTGAGACAAATATTTGATCCTGATCAATAAATTCGGCTCCTGATTGAATACTTTGAGGCACAGGTCGCATCGTGGTTGCTAGAGGGATCAATTTGCCTCAATTTATGGCGGTGAAGGGTTTCCTGTCGATAAAACACTTCAGATTTTTTTTAAACTGTGTTTTAAATCGGGGATTAGGCTTTTGATAAACATTCTTAGCCTAATCCCCACGAAATATGTCTTTAATCCTCTGTTCTGATAAATTTTGGTGTTCGTCACTGATACTCTCTGACTGCGCCCGATTCATAGTTTTTTGCTGGTATGCAGGGCTGCGCAGGGGCGATATGGCATCAGTGCCTGAAGAAACTATGATGAAATGTGTTTTTAACACCCTGTGATGATTTTCTATGGTGAATATAAGGCAGGAATATCGTCAGCCTCTGCCCTCGAATTTTCTTCAAAAATGGCAAGAAAACCATTTAAACCCTGCAAAACACAAAATACTATTATAAAGTCCTGCATATATAGGTTTACTGCTGCAAAGGACATGTGGAGGAAGCATGGTCGTTGGGTGGCATCATCCAATGGTAGAGATTGATCGGAGGAATCAAAGGGAAGGCGAAAGAAACGTTTAAATCTGAGCCGTCGATCGCGCAGAGATCAATGGTCGGGAATGGGCAATGGAAAGTCAAAACGGGAAATGTTGACTGGGTGACGGAAAAGGGTGATGGAATATGGGCCGTCGATCTGCAGATCATATCAACGGCAGAGATTGATTGAATGACGCGTCGTAGCCCGGTTAACTGTTGGGCAACTTCGGTGAGCGATAACTGTCGGATGGGCGGCCTCAGATCGGACAGTGTACGGCGATATTGCACGACATCCTCGTCCGAATGTTAATGCATGATGGATGGTGGTTTTGTGAACAGTGGCCAGGCCACGTGTCAATCGATGAGTGGAATCGCTGGCGATCGGGAAAAAACCGTCGTCGCCCAAAGGCGGTGCGATGAAAACCGTGTGATTTTTGGGATGGGTTAGTGGAATGTGGGGACCACCGGGAGACAGACTCCGCACCATCTGATCTTCAGATCAGATTGATGGTGCGGAACGATTTAAAACTTGTACCGGCGGAAAATTTAATAAAATAATAAAACGTCGGAAAATTAATATAAACAGAGGTTTTATATATATAACCAAAGGTTTTAAACTTTGGCGGGAATAATTAAAAAATGGCTTGGAACCCAATTGCGGGGCCGTGGGGCATATGGTAAATAATGTGACCGGGGTTTTTAAGAGGAGGGGCTAAGAACTTAGCCCGAGGGGCTTAAGTCCATAATACATTTAAAATATGATTTTTATGAATTTTCAATGGTTTTCAAGGGAAATGGAGAGTTCCGATATGGTTTAAAAATGAGTTTTAAACCACATAAAGAGGATTTTCATGAATGGAAGAAAAGGAATTATGAAAATAGGGGAGTTTTCATGGAGAAAGAGAGGGGCAAATGAGGGTTAGTTTTGGGAGAAAGGGAAAAAGGAGATGGTATTTGCAGCAGTATTCTGGCTTGGAAATCAGCAGGATTTCTGAGTTTTGAAGGGAAACAACAGTGAAGTTTTGGAAAGAGGAAAGGCATGAGGCCTTCAAGAGTCTTCAAGAGCCAACACCTTTTAGTAATAAAATTTGTTCCTTGAAGGCTCAACAAGTCTTAGCCACCTTTTGATATAACAAAGTTTATAGGTGGCTAACAGGGCATATAAGCAACTTATTTCATGAATGTTTCCAAGTACAGATTGATTTGTGAGAGATGACGTAAGACTATAAACTTGACCAAACCATGGTGAAACAAACTAGCTTGGTCATCCTTGCCTTTACTTTATACTTTTTCAGTCATTTTGACTATACTTTTGAATAGATAATGAGACAAGTTCAATGGCTTACTGGCATTTAAATGCATCAATAGCCTTATGTGGCAGTGGTACTAGTATAATCTTGAAAACCTCCCTTCGTAGGTGAAATAACTCACAATCAACTTCATTAAAAGAGCATACCTGTCAAGTAAATTTCTGAAGGGAAATATGTGTTCAGGAGCATCTTTGTAGTGTGGCTTTAAGAAAACTTTATAGTTCTCTATATCCAAATCCATCCCTTTGAACCAGATTTCTACATGGTTTGGGATAGTTGTTGCTAAGGTTATGGAATATGATGATATAGTGAATTCAAACCCTGCAATGTTAGCCTTATCTATCCTAAAACCGGTGGTAAAGAGACTTGTCAATTGAGAATGACAACCTACCTCTTGAATTCTTTCACAAAACTTTAAACAACCAATGTCTTCAAAGGATTTATTGGCATAGGAAGAAGCATTGATCTCCTATAGATTGGATGGCTCAAATATAGAAATATGACCTCCCTTTTACTTTCTCTTCTCACCTTCCATGATTTTTGTTTGCAAAAAGAAACCCTAGCTTGATGTGAAGGAAAGGAAGGGTGCAAAATTAGGAAAATAGGGGAGAATGATGCAGTGAGTTTAGGGATAGATATGAGAGGGATTGGGGTTAGGGAAAAATCCCTAAAAAATTGAGGAGATAGGGTGGTAGGTTAGCAACACACTGTAGGTGGAAGTTTTGAAAATCGGTAAGGGAAAGAGGGAAAAAGGGCCTAAACACAGAGTTGACCTAGTATCTAAGAAAAAACATAGTGAGGATTATGGTTTAAGTGAAAATGAGAGTAATGAGAGATATTAATGATGAATAATAATTTGGTAAGGTGTATAAGCTATATGTGAAGGTGTTTAGGTGATGAAAATGATGGTTTTCTTGCTTAATCAAGCCAAAAATCAATGAAATCCAAAAACGTAGTGAAGACCCTAGAAGAGGGAATCCAATTTTTGGTGAAGAAACTTGATTGAAAGAGAGGTGAGGAATTTTTAATTAATGGCTTGGAAACATTTGAAAATTTTGAAATGCCGAGTTGACCCTTCTAATGGATTCTTTGACCTTGAAGACCAAAAATGTAGCAGATTTCTAGAAATGTAGTGTGGCTTCCCAGAAAACGTAGCGTGGCTTCCCCAGAAACGTAGTGAGGAGCATAAATGTAGCATGCAATAGTTTGGATCATTTTTAATAGTGGACCTTGATCTCTAGATGTCTGTAGAGAGTCATGGATCATAAGAGAGGAGCTCTTGAAAACCAAAGGATGAAATGAACTCAAGAGAAGCTTCATTTCCTTTAAAAAACTCACCAACGTTTCTTTTGGCTTTAGTGACATCATATGCACTTTGAGAAAAATTTATTTTGAAAGACTGTGATAATGTAGCATGCAAAAAGAAAAAGTTGTCCTTTGTTTTATTTCATAACTTTGCTAACTTCCAATGAAGGTGACTTGAATAATGAAAATGACTCTTATTTGTCTTTCTTACATGTTTAACATTATGATTACAAAAAAAAGGTAGCCCTAGACCATGAACTAGATGATGGTATGTTAACTGATCTATGACCCGAAATACTTAAATGATGACATGACCTTGAAATTTGATGATGACCATGAGTGGGTGGAGGGAGCAGAATCTGAACTAGACAACATCCAGTGAACAAAATTTATTTGAGAATTCATTTGAAAGTATAAAATTTGACCAAGGACTTCTACCAAATAAACCTGAAAGAGTGTATTTGACCACTGAAACATTTATACACTAACATGGTAGAGTTGGAACTAATTGGAGGGGAAATTACTTCAAAGCTTGGGGAAAGGTTTGAAGAGTTTAACTTGCATGAGCACTTGGAGGACATAAAAAATGTCATAAAGTTATATGGGCTTGAAGAATCCTTTAAATTCCTTAGTGGTTATGATTATATGGTAGGAAGATAGAGGATATTTTAAGTGAAATATATGAAGATGCAAGATCATTCCATTTCGAAGCGAAAATGTAGTTTGACTAGAGTAGGGGTCTTTCATTTATCGAGGGAGTTGGTTCCCTACATTTGTGAAATTAGTTGATTTTATGTGTTTTCATAAGTTTATAGAATAATTGTACATAAATGATTTAAAGTGAGGATTTATGTAATCATATCTTCTCTAAATGAGAGATATCGAAAGTATTTGGAGAATTAGAGAGATTTTAGAGTTAGTTAGATTTTTGAGAGGATTTTGTGGATTTGGATATTTGGAGATAAAATTTGTTGATAAAATTGTGGATCTATAGTAAAATCAATTAAAAATCCTTTTTGTACATATTTGTAAGAAAAAAAGAAAAGAAAATCATTAGTTAGACAAAGGAGAGAGAGATCATATGAGAAAAACAAAGAGGCTTAGAGGTTGAGAGAGGCCACACGACTGAGAAGGTCAAATGATGTAACTTCAAGTTGAGCACCTTTTGTAAATTGGTGCATATAATATATTAAGTCACTTTGTTTTGAGTAAATGGAACCAAAATTCCGAGTATCTATATGTTGGCAATATGATGCAGAGTGTTGTTCTTGATGGCAACCCACTGAATGAAGATGAAGACATGCGAATGTTGACATGTGTTGTCCTTGATGGAAATCCACCTGATGAAGTTATTCTTGAATTGTTGGACTTGGTAGATGATGTAAATCTGATATGAAATGATGTTTTTTAAGAAATCTGATGCTGAGTGTTGTCCTTGAATGGCAACCCACTTGATGAAGATGATGGCAAGTTACTTGATGAAGTTGTGCTTGATAGAATATGTCTTGATGAACTAAATATGATGTATCTACAGTGTGTATAGAAGGCAATGGAGAAAGGAATTCAGCATGTGCTAATTCTATGATGAAAAAGAGTATGTCTCTAGGAATACGCGGATTGGCCTAAGGGAAGTCGCGTATGCACGCGGAAAAGAACTTTCCAAGTCGCGTATGGGCAAAAGCGCTCAAAAAGTGCAAAACCAGGGGTAACCACCATGGTATTGACCCATTGTATTGGGTAATGATTCGTCTAAAAGACCCCGTCCAGGAATACCATCGGAAGTAATGTAGTTTTGGGCTCATGGTATTGGTTTGGCTCTGCGCAATTGAAAAAGGGCAAACCATATAAGTGATAGTACTTACCGTGCAAATCATGGGTGGGAGCAAGA
Source organism: Pinus albicaulis (assembly GCA_034641835.2). Lineage (NCBI taxonomy): Eukaryota > Viridiplantae > Streptophyta > Pinopsida > Pinales > Pinaceae > Pinus > Pinus albicaulis. The sequence continues at coordinate 805,302,357 of CM076581.1, read as the reverse complement.
TGTTCCGAGTCAATGAATACTTTCATGAAGCATATCGTATGGAAAGGGTAAAGGCTTGATAATAGATCCTGGACCTATGATGCACTCCTATGAAGAAATGATGAAGCGAAATATCTAGATCCGGAATGCACTTGTATTTGCCAGATCCGTTTAGGGGATGATTTGATCCTCAGATGAGGCGAACAACATCTCTGTTCGAAGTGTATGAAGGAAAACGGAATCAAATGTCCGTATCCGTTAAAGGGCGGCAACTTTCCGTAATGGTTAAAGATCCATATGTCGTTTTCGCCGCGTAGGAAGCGCGTATATACGCGGCTTCAGCAAAGAGAAAGCACGTATGCGCAATAAAATATACACTGAGGTATACGCTGGTTTGTGTGGACGGAAGCGCGTATATACGCGACATTAGTGAAGTAAAAGCGCGTATGCAAACTAGGGTTTGCTAAAGAAAAGGGTATGAAATATCTGATCTGATCCGTTCGTTTTAGCTATCTCGTTGTTGATGTTTGATCGTGCTTAAACGTATGAGAGTGTCCAATGGAAAATATGATGAAATCCTGCCCGTTGTGTTCTATTGAAGTCATTGGATCCAGCAAAGAAAATTGATGAAACGTGGTCCATATTGGTGCCGAGGGTTGTAACCTTCGCTAGGGGGCTTTGAGCTCCTTCCGTGGTGAGTGAGGCCGGTAAACCAGAGAAGGTTGGTCGTAGCTCCCTCTGTGTGAGGGCCGGTAAACGAGAGTGTGTGGCCGAGGGCTCTTCCGTGAGAGGTCGGGTAAACCAGGGCCGTGCTGAGCCCCTCTCAGAGAGGCTGGTAAACGAGCGCAGGTGGGTGCCTGCGTGCTGGTCAAGTCTGCGCCAGCACATATGTTGTAAGATGTTTTTTCTATAATAAAATATTGAAGGCTGAGCAACTGCAGCGGTGGTTTTCTCCCGACTTGGGTTTCCACCTAAAAATCCTGGTGTTCATGTGTGATGCTTTGTGTGATGGTTTATTCTGTTGTTACTGCACATGTTTTCTGTTAAATTAACATCAGATGATTGAATAGTGCAAAAGAACTAAGCTAATAATATCTACATATTTAGATCTCTGTTAATACGTGAGTTGTATGAAGGATATTCGCGTATATACGCGAGTTTACTAAAGGAAAGTAGCGTATGGGTTTTGGAGAGTGAAAAAGTAAAATTTTTTGAAGATGTTGTAAATACTGATTCACCCCCCCCTCTCAGTATTTTTCCCAACAATTGGTATCAGAGCAGGTTCTTCTGCAGAAGCTTGATCGCTTGAAGGAGATCCGTCGCAATGGGAAGTCAAGAAGGAGTGATGTCTATAAAGCCACCCCTATTCAATGGAAGCAATCTGATATTCTGGAAGGTACGAACAAAAGCATATCTGCAAAGTCTTGGTGCAGATGTATGGGCAATCGTGGAAGAAGGTTATCAATACCCGGCAAGTATTCCTACTGATGCAGCTGAAAGAAAGAAGTATGAAATCAATGCCAAAGCAATGAATGTCTTATTGGGAAGCATGTCTGAATCAGAATTTGCTAAAGTGATGCAGCTACATTCAGCAAAAGAAATATGGGACAAAATCATTCTAAGCTATGAAGGAGATACAAAGGTAAAAAGTGCAAAACTCCAAACTCTTAGAATTGAATATGAAACTTTGAAGATGCATAGTGATGAAAGTGTTGCCAGTTTCTTTCTTCGTCTAGATGATATTGTAAATCGGATGAGAAATTTGGGTGAAACCATGGCTGATACTACTCTGGTGGAAAAGGTCTTGAGATCTTTGACTTCAAAATTTGACTCTAAAGTTTCTGCCATTGAAGAAAGGCAAGATCTGCAAACTCTTTCTGTTGTTCAATTACATGGTACTCTGACTGCTTTTGAAATGAGACAAGGAGGTCCTTCTCAAATAAGAGAAGCTGCTTTTAAGGCATCTACAAAAGGAAAGGAAAAGGAAGTTGTCAAAGAAACCAGCTATATATCCGATGAAGAAGAAGCGAATTTCGTGAGAAAGCTCCAACTAGGTACTGGAAAATTCAAAGGTAAGCTTCCCTTCAAATGTTTTGAGTGTGGAAAATTTGGTCACTATGCTGCTAAATGTCCTTATAGAGAAAAGCATGGTAAAGGGAAACAATTTGAAAAGAGAAAGAGTTATTATGCAAAAGAAGATGATGATGAAGTGTCCAGTGAAGATGAAGAAGATTCTGACCATGATCTGAAAGTGCTCATGGCAAAGAAGCAAAAGAAGAAGCCTACTCGAAACAAGGAGATCTCTCAGAAAACATGGTTAGCAGAAATTGAAGAAGATGAATCAGATAGTGATTGGGGTCATCCTTTGAATGATCTTAGGTGTGCAAACAATAGTGAAGATAGTGAAAGTAAAGTTGTGGATCTAGAAGAAGCTCTCAAGGTTAAAGTTGAAGAACTACAAAGTTCATCTAAGACGCAAGAATCTATCAACAAAGAGATGATCTCTCAAATGGAAAAACAAATAGAAATTCTGAATGGACAGGTGGAAAAGTATCAAAGGTTTCATACTTATGCATCCAATCGAATTAAAGAACTAGAAGCAGAAATCAACGATCTAAATGCAGATCTCAAAAAATCAAGCAAGAAGAATGAAGGACTTGAAGCTGCAATCATCTCTCTACAAATAGATCTTGAAGCATCAAGTAAGAAGATTGAGGAACCTCTTCAAACATTTGAAAAGGAAGGCCTTGAAGCAGAAATCATTTCTCTCAAAGAAGATCTGGAAAAATCAAATAAGAAGAATGAAGGGCTGCAACAAACATGTGAAGAAAACGAAAATTGGTTGAAAGAAGAGATTCTAAATCTGAAGGATCAAGTAGAAGATGGAAGAAGGAAAGAAGAAAGCATGACAAAGCAATGTCAAGCCTTGGAGGTTGAGGTAAACATTCTCAAAGTTAAATTAGAAGAAAAGATTAAACTTTTGAGGTTTCATGATAGTACTAATATTTTGGACAATATACTGAGTAATCAAAGGTCTCCTGCTATCAAACTTGGTCTTGGTTTCCATGAAACTGTTAAAGGAGAATCTAGCTCACAAGGAGGTGCTAAAGAATCAAAGGACATCAATGCAAAATCTGAAGTGTTGAAAGAAACAAAAGATCAACCAACAATCATGAACTCTCAAAGGAATTCATTCAAGAACGTTGAATGTTTTAAATGTCATAATAATGTGCATGTTGTAGCAAATTGCAGAAGCAGAACAATTCAGCCACAAACAAACAGATTCTATTCAGAAAGGTACTCTGGTAGCTTCAAGGGATATTGTTTCTGATGTAACAAGTATGGACATAAAGCAGCTGATTGTAAAAGGAGGAAGATTAGAAATACTCATCATGATTCTTATGCTTATTTCTCTGGACACATGAGATGTTATTCTTGTAACAAGTATGGACATGTAGAAAAGGAATGCAGGTTGAACAGATATGAGAAATTGGATAACTTCCAGCACACAAATAGAAAGTTTAAACAAATCTGGAAAAAGATGGAGGGATGGAATAAGAATCAATCTAGAGAAGAAAAGGATTTTTTTGTGGATGCTCTAGAAGATAATGATTTTCTTGAAGAAAACACTCAATTCAAGATGGAGGACCGATCAGAAACGTAGGGAATTCTGACCCTACTGCAGTCATCTGCTTCTGAAGCTGACTTTTCTTATTGACTGCAGGAATGATGTGGGATACATTATGAGATTTAGTAATGTTTCGTCCCAGGGGGAGCAATGCATGATGACTCTCATGGTTGATTTGATTATTCTGGTTATATGTATTTCTGACAAACCATCTGATATGAAGAAGACAGGTACAGGAAGTACAAGTTCAGGGTGAGAAGAAGGATTGTGGAAATTTTATATGCTTCACATTCCATACGCGGGTTAGTTAAACAAAAGTCGCGTATACACGCGAGTTTCATCAGACACAGTCGTGTATGCATTGATGATAAGAGAATTTATATGCTAGCTGAAGATCTGGAGCAGAGGTTCAGGGGGAGCATCAGTCTGACTGTTAATAACTATATTGTTGACTCAATATCAGCTTAATTTCTCAGTTCTAAATAATGATGATATGATACTTGATGTCTTATGTTGAATATTATGGATGAGTCTTATTTGCTTGTTGAATGAAGAGTATTCATTGCTGAGGTGAAAGACTTATAATTCAGAGATAAGGACAGTTCATGCAGAGATTGTTGCTGATGACTTGCTGATGAACGTATTCAGGTTACACAAGTTAAGGAGAAGCACTGGTTCAGGGGGAGCAGTAGGTTGAATACTAATGATTTCATTGTTGGAAATATGACTGATTATTCTTGGCTATTGTGATAACTCATGCTTAAATGATGATGAATTGGTACATGATTTATTATGATGAGATGTTGATCCCTGTTTACTGAAAATTATCTTTTGTGCTCACACATGGATGAGTTGGAAGTCGTTTTATTCAGAAATAAATCATGCAAAGTTTGTTACTATGGTGGAGATCTTTTTCCTACATATGCTACTTCATGTTAAAGCTTGAAGATCTTGATGATTCTGGACCACATGGATGATTGCTTGACACATATTTGAAGATGCTGTTCTGGAATGATAATCTCTCTTGGAAAGATTGCATTGATGTTGCAAAGAGTTTGAAGACTTGGTCACTATTATGCTACAACCTTTGGATGACACTTGAAGACACAACTAAATTGTCCTATCTGTCTGCCCACACATGTTCCAGGGAAGCATTTGAATTTCACAAGTTGAAGCTGGAGTTGTCTCTGTCTGTCAGAAGAGAAAATCTACTTAAATGCAGAAGATGGCATTGGATACGCGGGTTTCCTGAAACAAAATCGCGTATATACGCGAGTTCATGCACAGAAAACCGCGTATGTCTGATTGTTGACAAATTTTTCTTGGAGTCAGCTCTCTTCAGCATAGCTGCAGTGCTATTTTATGTCTTTGATACTGTTTGATATCTCTGGTGGTGTTCCAGTTCTTATAATATTGTTTCGATCTCTGATGTTTTGATAAAGATGCCTTGATGATTTGTTGATGAAAGTGTTCAGGATGCACAAACTAAGGGGGAGCCTTAGTCATATGAAAAGGATGCTTGGATGCACAGATTGAGGGGGAGCAGTGACATTGCTGAGTATAATGCATTGTTGGCATTATGGTGGTTCTGAAATATGTTCTCTTGAGGACTTTCTGGTGTTGGTCTTAAATGGTCATTTTTGTAATTTATTGAAAAGGTCTTGTTGAGACCCATGATGTAAAATTGTAATATTCAGTCATGTAAGGACTTGTCAAATTTGTAAATCCACTTGGTTGGGTAGCTGAGTCAAATTTTGTAAACCCACTTGGTTGGGTAGCTGAGTTGCAATGTGTAAACCCACTTGCTGTAGCGAGTCTCATATGTAAATCCACTGGATGAAGTCCGGATGTAAGTATGAGTCATTTGTGATAGGAAAGTCATAGAGTTATGTACTCTTTGGGAAATATGTTTGAAGATTCGCATGAACTCATAGGGGGAGTTTGGTCACTTCAAAAGATATGCGATTAGATCACAGAACGCTCTTCCACATGAGGAGAAAAGGGGAGAGTATGTTGGCTTTTGATCCGCCCTTTGCCCTTCGATGTCAAAGGGGAGGTGACCGGGTGTTTGAATGAAGAGGAAGACATGCGACCGTTGACATGTGTTGTCTTTATGAAAATCCAATTCCTGATGAAGTTATTTTGAATTGTTGGACTTGGTAGATGATGTAAATCTGATATGAAATGATGTTTGTTAAGCAATCTGATGCTGAGTGTTGTCCTTGAATGGCAACCCACTTGATGAAGATGATGGCAAGTTACTTGATGAAGTTGTGCTTGATAGAATATGTCTTGATGAACTAAATATGATGTATCTACAGTGTGTACAGAAGGCAATGGAGAAAGGAATTCAGCATGTGCTAATTCTATGATGAAAAAGAGTATGTCTCTAGGCATACGCGGATTGGCCTAGGGGAAGTCGCGTATGCACGCGGAAAATAACGTTCCAAGTCGCGTATGGGCAAAAGCGCTCAAAAAGTGCAAAACCAGGGGTAACCACCATGGTATTGACCCATTGTATTGGGTAATGATTCGTCTAAAAGACCCTGTCCAGGAATACCATCGGAAGTAATGTAGTTTTGGGCTCATGGTATTGGTTTGGCTCATGGTATTGAAAAAGGGTAAACCTATATAAGGAGAAGAATTTCATTGTGCAAATCATGGGTGTGGGAGCAAGATGTCTGAGCTTGAATGAATACTTCTCTATGAAGTATATCTGTATGGAAAGGGTAAAGGTTTGATAATAGATCTGAATCTATGATGCACCTATGAAGAAATGATGAAGCGGAATATCTAGATCTGGAATGTACTTGTATTTGCTAGATCTGTTGATGGAGTGATTTGATCTGTGATGAGGCGAACATCTGTCTGAAGTAAAGGGTTGAATCTGAATTGAATGTCTGATCTGAAGAAGTATGCATCTCTGTAATGGTTAAAGATCCATACGCTGCTTCGCCGCAGAGGAAGCGCGTATATACGCAGCTTCGCTGAAGATAAAGCGCGTATGCGCAGTGAAATTAATACAGAGGTATACGCTGGTTGATGTGGATGGAAGCACGTATATACGCGACATCAGTGAAAGGAAAGCGCATATGCAAACTAGGGTTTGCTGAAGCATGGGGTATGAAATCTATGATATGATCTGCTCTGTTTTAGCTATCTGTTGTTGATGTTTGACTGTGCTTAAATGTATGGAGAGGGTCCAGTTTGAAAATATGATGAAATGTGGCCTGCAAGTTGTGTTCTATTGAAGTTGTTGGATCCAGTGTGAAAATTGATGAAATGTGGTCCATATTGGTGCTGAGGTTGTGGCAACTCTTCTGTGGGGTCGTGAGTTCCTTCCGTGTGAGGATAGTAAACGAGAGCAGTGGGGTCGTAGCCTTCCAGGAGAGGCTGGTAAACGAGATCAGGGGGTCGTAGCTCCCTTCCAGGAGAGGCCGGTAAACGAGTCAGGGGGTTGGAGCTCCCTTCCAGGAGAGGCTGGTAAACGAGCACAGGTGGGTGCCTGCGTGCTGGTAGGAGTCTGCACCAGCACATATGTTGTAAGATGTTTTCTCTATAATAAAATATTGAAGGCTGAGCAACTGCAGCGGTGGTTTTCTCCCGACTTGGGTTTCCACCTAAAAATCCTGGTGTTCATGTGTGATGCTTTACTCTGTTGTTACCGCACATGTTTTCTGTTAACTTAACATCAGATGATTGAATAGTGCAAAAGAACTAAGCTAATAATATCTGCATATTTAGATCTCTGCTAATACGCGAGTTGTATGAAGGATATCCGCGTATATACGTGAGTTCACTAAAGTAAAGTAGCATATGGGTTTTAGAGCATGAAAAAGTAAAAGTTTTGAGTATGTAGTAAATACTGATTCAGCCCCCCCTCTCAGTATTTTTCCCAACACTATATGCATAGTTGTTTCGGCGTCTGCAAGGGTTAAAGCTCAGGAGGGAGAGCATTATGGGAATGTGTAATTGAGTCAATGGAGGGGTCACAAACAAAGGTTGAGAGATCAAACCAAAAATAAATCAAAGCTATGTAGAAGAGGAATAATAGAGGGTGTACCAGATCTGTACAAGCTCAGGAGCGATAAAGCTTTGAAGAAGTGAGAAGACAAGAATTCTTTAATTATTACCATAGTCAATTGGGAAGTCGAGATAATTGATCCACTAGGTGATCACTGATCCAGTTTCAATTTAGGATTAGAATGGAACAATGGAAAAAGAATCAGAGTGACCAACAAAAACATTGGCTCGGAGAGGAACTAGGACTGAGAGTTGTATGACAAGCAAAAGGACTGACAAATAGGCACAACACTTAGGCATTTTTGGGTCTCAATGGAAGTCTGTCACTTAACAACACCAAGAGACAGAACTATCAACTGAAAATGTTGGGTAGGGGGGCTTCAATACTTAGCATACTTAAAAATTATGGGATATGTCACTTAAACCACAGGGATATTGGAAGTGGGCGAACCCTACCTGGAATGAATACCCTGAAAGAGTTATCATGGGGGTTTTATTGATATCCATTTTTAAAGGCATTGGGCTACGTGGAACGTCCTAAAGAATCCAATATAGTGTGCAAGTAGACCCTACCTAGAGGATTTTCCTCGACGGATTATAAGTAAAACCTCTTTCCAAAAGCTTCATACTTATACAGGTGGCCCAAAACTAACAGAGTGGGCACTACCCAGAATTTTCATTTGAGAAGTGTTTTTATTGCGACATGTTATATGTGACAAGTTATAGAAGTAGATATAACCTTTAAGTTGGATCCCTCTTAGAAGATCCTTCATGGCGGTTATAATTATGTGAGCTCTAGTTTTTTATGGGTTCTTTTAAATGGGCTCTGCATGGCAAGTGTGGCCCCAATTTGAGTGGAAGGTAGGAAGGGCTTAACCTAGAAGGGTTGTAACTATGTATAATAATAATAAGGATCAAGCCATAGCGTTGAGAATTTATCACAACGTGGTTGCGTGATATTTTGATTGTGATAATCTTGGTGTCATTGGCTATTTAGAGAAAAGAAAGGGTTGGATGACCGTAGGAAGTAAATAAGCCTTTTGGGCTTAGGGAAAATGCAAGTTATGTGAGAAACATTAGGAGAAAGGTAAAGAGGACTGAATTAGAATTAATATTGGGGCATGTGCTTTTGAATGTTGTGCGCCTGCTGTCTGTAGAGTGTCAAGACTATATAGAGGGGCATGTGTTGATTGCAAAGAAAAGGGGTTGTATGTTGAACCCTTTTGACCTCTCCCAATGTTAAATTTCATATCCCACTATAATATTTTCATAAATGGATTTATGTTCCGATAGATAGGTTTATATTGGGATTGAAGGAAGTGCCTTTTTTCTAGAAAGAGAAACTGGGCACTGTGGGTTAATAAAGCTCAAAAATTTGTCTTGCATAATATACTTTTAGTAAATTTCATTTTTTATCACCATGTTGATCTCTTAATGAAGTGAAATAAGTTAATGTTTAGAATCATCCAAATAATAAATCAAGTTCAACTTAAAAGAAAATGGAATAAAATTACTTTAACTTACCATTTTGGGTTTGTTAATAACTCCTTCATAGTGCAGGTCATGTTAAATTATCCTTGGATGGATTTGTAAGTGCGGTTGTGTAGGCTCCTACAAAACACATTAGTAAAACCGAATATAAAGAAAACCCTCTAATTAAACCCCAAGGTTGATGCAAAATGTTAACCAAAATTATATTACCTCAATGGGGTTTGATATAATATCCAAGCTAGATGTAAATTGTAGTGATAACATGAAGCAGGGTGATGGAAATGAAATTTAAATTAAAACATCCCACTTAAAGCTTGAAGACACTCACAATTTAATGATTCAACTACAAAACATCCAAGCAAGGAAATATTTTCACACCAGCAAAGAAGGAAAACCTCTCTAGATTTGTAGCTAAGACAAAAAGGCCCATAGAGGTATGCGAAAATGAGTGGGAAGCTAAACAACATGGGAGAGTTTTTCAGGATGAGGGATGAGTGGGGGAAGCATCCAATTCTCACTAATAACATACGTAATGGGACTCTAGGTCTTGTAATTTCTCTCATTAACTTTAGTGTTTATCTGTCTGTCGATGGAATGTACGATAGGATTTCCAATAAGCACTTCAATTATTCTCATCGATCTGACCTAATTCCAAAGGTTCAATAGGAAAATGGAGGAAAATAATAATTGGAAATGTTTCATGGGCATAGAACTGGAAGAGTTGTGCTTTTGAACATATTTTGGGATTGTATTTGATCTCCACAACTATGCTAATTGCCCATGTTTGATTATGCTATATGAACTGTGTCTTGGATTCTTGAACTTAATTAGGATTGGATCAAAAAATGGTGATTTTTATTTAAAAAAAAAATTACAACATACCTCTAAGTCCCAGGAACTAGAATAGTGAACCCCTTCATTCATGATCTATTGGAAGGACCAAGGAACAACTTGATCAATGTTGCTTGGGTATTTCTTTTGGTGTTATGTCTTCTCAAGAGTTTGATGAGTGAGATATAGATTCATATCTTCAAGAGTGGGAGGTAAAATGTAGGAGGGCTTGAGATTCAGAGGAAAAACATAGGAGGGTTCAAGACCGAGAGGTATGATGTAGGAGGGAATGACCAGTTTTAATAATGTCTTTTGTTTAAAGATTTTATTTTGTTTTTCTTTTTATTTTTCCTGTTTTTTAATTTTAAATTATAATAATTATTAATAATTATTAATAATAATTAAGAATTAATAATAATTTAAAATTTAATGATAATTTTATACCGTAGCTGTCGTACCAAGTTGGGAACCTAGAAGGTCCTACTCAAACTTAGGGGGTTATTTGAAGGTTTTGTATCATTAAAGTTCATGAATCATATCATCCTAGAAACCTTTTCTCTCATTACCTTGACATTGGGCATAACTACCTCATGACTTGTAACTCAACTCGAGGTCTCTTGAAGCTTAAATATAAAGGGGTCTTTCACGGAAATTTTTGAAGCCTATTCCTAGGGCTTGAACCTTTAGTGCATCTTTCCATTAAATAAAATATCCTTGCCCTACTTTAAAATTTGTCTGAGACTCACCTATGAAAAGCAGGGAATACTGGGTCTCCTCCCATCAGTGAAAATATGAGAAGACAAGGGGACTTAGGCAATGGTGATAGTGGGCCTTAGTCCGAAATTGTTGTTATGCACCCGATCCTTGGCCTACTCCCTAGGCTTCCTAGTTTTCGCAACAACAAGCCCCATTCATAGGTGACTCTATCTGGTGTCAAAGCATAATTTCTACTAATAATTAGTAAATGGAAAACCTTGGAAATTATTAGGTGAACCAAAGTTAAAATTGGAAATTATGGTATAAACGTAAATGAGCTTCTCTTTGTTTCAAGAACAATATATTATCTACTGAATAATGACAACCATGTGAAGGTGGAATCTCATATGGACCCTCCTCCCCTCACATCACTCTTAATTCCCCAATACCCAATCTATCTACTGTAATATATTTGAAAGAAACATAGTAACATTCAAACATTAAAAAATATGGAAATAAAAATTTAAGGTGAATGAAAGAGAACAAACCAACTAAAAACATATAAATACATACCTTGTAATTTTTAACATTTTGATATCATTAATATTCTTCCTTATACAACTCATCATCTACACAGGGATGTGAGAGCCATGGAGTCAAAATATTTAGCATTGTTGGTCACGATTTTGGTAGGAACACTGAACCTGGTATTAATTTTATCCTCAAGGGGAATGGCCAATCTGAATAAGAAACAAAACCTCATAATAATCATGAAAATAACCATTGTTCAAAATTCACATTAAAAGGATTCACCATATCAACATCATCATCACTACCTATATCATCATCTGGAACATGCTCTTCTACACTAATTGGTTCAACTTCTTCAAGTTCTTTATTCGAAACAATATAAATACCATCTAGTTCATCCAAATTAACATATATTCCTTGTACTTCTTCGACATCTTCCTCTGACACTACATGAACCCCATACTTTTGTACTTCATTTTCTTCATCAATTTCATCTTCTTCCACTACATCATACTTGACTCTCCTTCCTTTGGGATTGTATGTACCAACATATGACCAAACCACTTTACCTAGAATTTTTACATAAAATACCTATTCACGTTGGCTTGGAAGAACAGATGGCTCTGATCTTGGCTTAACATTCCTTGTATCAAACATCATAAATCCATTAACATGCTCAGTAATAGTTCTATGAGGGTCATGTTCATGGATTCGTAGCCTGGACCATTCGACATCAAGCACAACTAACTTGAAGGATTTAAAGTCACATTTAAGTATGTCATGAAGATACCCATAATATCCATTTTTAGAGACTTCTGAATGTTTTTCACCTCCAGATGAAACATTGATAACCTGGAAATATACAACTATCTCACTATCAAAAAATTTCATCTTTTCATCCAACCTTTTGATATGAAATTTGCGGCCATTGCACCACATTTTATTGTGGTGTTTCAATTACAATATTTCAAACACATAAAAAATTCTTTGTCAATTGATAAGCATATTTATGCTTGGAAATTTTTCAAATTAGGAAAAAACATGCCATATGCATCAATATAATTGTAGAAAAAACTTAGTACGGGTGAATATGCTTGCCTAATAATATTTTAAACCATATGCTAAATCAATTTTCCTCTATGTAAGGTTCATATCTCCACTACGTTGAGTTTCTTTGACTAATGTAGACACACCATACCATGATAACCTACCATTATTAGCTTGTTTGAATCGTTCAATCCATACCTTCATCCAATCAAGATTGTTCCCAATATATAGATGTATTGCATCCCACTCTTGACTGACCATTTTAAAATAAAATAATTGACATAAATATACAATTAGTTACCATGTTATACCTTCATAATAATGGATTATGTAGGAAGAATAAAAATTAAATAAGTTTGATATACATAAAAAAAAAAACAAGTCAAATGTACTATAAAAATCCACTATCTACTAACATCTCACTTTCCCCATTCTACCTTTCCCCAATAGTTGCTCCCCTCCAAATTTGTTCATGGAGTTGACATTGTAAATGTGATCCAATACATTAATTTGTTTCTCTTGCAACACTATATTGACGAACATAAACCATGGTTTGATATATCATATATCCCTCTACCATAGAACCCTTAGGATGTGCTCTTTGTATGACCAAAACCTTTAGTGATTTCATGTGCCTCTCAACCATCCACATTGATCTTGTGTGTACAAGTACACAATTTTCAATCTCCTCAACTTGGTGTATGAGGTAGCATTCTCGTGCATTGAAAAAATATGAAGGTAGACACTTTTTTGTTTCACACATTAGACGAGGAATGTGTTTCCTCCAATAGTTTATATCTTTTGTATCAATTTATTTTGATGTCAATCATATACAAGTGAACAAGTAGATCACAGGTTTTAACAAAAATGTATATATTACATGATGACAAGTAAAAAACATGCACTCAAATATAAGTTTCACAAAAAATTATTGAAAAAATTACACTTTGAACATAAATATCCACTTACCTCATGTATTTTCTAAGATCATATATAAATTGTTTGGCATTGTTGTCAAAGTCCTCTAGGAGAGATAGAGTTAGAACACATTTTAACAAAAATAATGATCGATCATTATTTATTCCAAAATTAGTAGAAACAAAAATGCTAATTAAAAATATTTTTCACTAATGTATAAATATATACACCAAAATAATTACCTTAATGAAAGTGCACAAATCATGAGTTTTTACCCCACCTAATTCACATTTCTTTGTTAGGATATTATTTATGTTTGAATAAAATCTAGCTGGAAATTTAATTTTTTCAATAACCTCTTTAACATCATTGTTTTGTTGCTCTATCAATAACCATGGAAGGGGTCTTATATTTTTTCCATCCCCATCACTATTTGAATGTGTCACGCTTTGTAGTGCATGACTGGCCTCCTTAATGTCATTAAAAATCTTGACATTTTTTTATTTATCTCTCCTTCCATATATTATTATCCATAAGCTCTCTGTTACATTCTTCCTTATGTGCATGTATCAAACAAATGAACAATTTTTAGGTGCTTATAGTAGGGGAGTCTATTGAATTTCGTAGGATAATTTTTCATTCCTTGTGGAAGCTCCCTGTTATTAATGCATTAATGAACTACAATGTGAATCATAGTTAAATATATTATAACAACAATATAACCTGTCAATTAGTATAGCGAAGAACATTCCATAAAAAAATAAAATAATCCAAGAATATCATGTATATTGATACATAGACAATTAAATCCATACCTTGAGAGCCTCTATTATATTGCAGCTTCCATGCACAAGGCGTCATTCGCCATGGTCTTAATCTAGTGTCTTCTTTCCCATTGGAAAGATGTTTTTCGGTTCTTTGGGATGTATGGTTCTTAGAAAGGAAGTTCTTATACTCATCAAACACTTCCTTTCCTAAAATTATTGAACAACCATATTTCATCTTAGGACCACATACTTGACAAAACAATTTACCCATTGTTTGAAGACCTAGAAGACATTAAATTTTTTTATATCAATTATTTTAAGTATGTACAATGAAGGAACTATTTAAAGAACATACATGAAATTAAATTCATAAAATTAAACACTATTAAAGTTCAGGGTAACGTTATAACGTACCACATAAATGTGTTATCCCTGGGGCATCGTGAATTGTACATACAAGCATTTCATGGAATCCAAATTCCCTTTGTGCATATACTAGTCTAAAAATATCATATATAGTGACACCATTTCATAACTCCACTAACTAATCGATAAGAGGCTCAATATATACATTAATATCTTTGACTTGGTACTTACCTCATTTATTGAACATACAATACATAGTCACTACATATATGAGTAAAGAAAAAAAATTAGACATAATTGAACATATATGAGAAAACAAAAAAATGTAAGACCTAATTATGAAACAAAAAAGACAAATGAGATGTTATTGTGTTAAAAAAATATTATAAACAAATTAATACTTGGAATAATCATTGTCAACATTATGTTATACCTCTTTATTGACATCCATAGAGGAATGTGATTTTTGATAACAAAAATGGGTCACACCGAGTAAGCAAGTTTGGGCTCTCCAAATGGATTGACATTGTCATTTTCTAATGAAATCCTATGATTACGAGGTTCTTCATTAAACTTTGGCAAGCTTTTGTCTATATTCCTAAATGTGGATCCATTTGCAGGAATTCGAATAACACCATATTCACTTTTATTCATTGCAAGGTAATTCATAATTTATGCTATGCTTTTGCACCTGAACAATTTTCACAGACATGGAATTATGGGAATATAAGGAAGAACCTTGCAAGGCACATGTTTTGTTACTTTATTGGTTTTATATCAACTCTCATCACATTTTGTGAATTTTTCTTTCAACGCATGTTATTTATAACAGATAATATAATAATTAGGACATGCATGAATAACTTGATACTCCATTGCAAAATATTTCATAATGGCATGTAAATATCGATACATATGTGGCAACACATTTGTCTATGGTAACAAAAATTCACCTAATAATATACACATAAAAAAAGGTAGTATTGTTTATTGTACTAAAAAATATTAATCATACATATGTATCCAAATGTTACAAATTAATTAAATGATCATCTACATACTATCATTAAAAGCAAAGGATGATCAAGAAAAAAATACAAAAATCAATGCAATCATGAAGCTTGTGCAATTTAAAAATAGGTTTAAGATTATGTTGAAAAGAATTAGGAAAAATCACTTGAAAATCGTCAAACCCTTTTCATTCCATCACATTTAAAAATTTACTCTAAATTTTCATCATATGTTTTCACTTATAAACTTTGAAATCAATAACCTATGAAAGAAAATTAATAGGATCCCCTTTTTTCTTTAGGCAAATGGTAGGGAACCCAATAAAAATATTTTTTATAGGAAATCCTTTTTTACCAAGGTACGACTTCAAATATCTCTCCTTATACACAGAATGAGGCATTCTTTCTTTTTGTCTACTTATTTGATTTGACCAAAATGCCAAAAACTAACTCCTTTGTACTTAGTGGTAAGTGAACGTTATATAATATAAGCATTGCGCCTACTTAAAAGGACATTTAAAATGGAATGTTATACCTTGCATGAGTGATAAGAAGTAAGCTAAATTTGGAAAAAATAACCATTGATGATTTATCAAACATTTCATTAATCTAACCTTCTCCTAGAGCTATTATAGATTTGATATTACTTCAAGTTTTCTCACAATTTACAACAAATAATACCATTATCACAAAAATAGACTCTATATAGAGAATTATTCACTGTATATCACTTGAGCTTAAAAGGTTAATTGTCATCTAAAAAATTTTGAAACACCAAGTGCAAGGTTTGTGTCCCACACTTTTTTCCTTGAAAAATGAGAAAGGGTCCCTTTTATGAGCGAAATAAATTGTGGTTTATAAAATTAAACATTTTAATAAATAAAGTAATTTCTTTTTTTATATATTTTTTTTCATAAAAATGGTTTTTTATTCATTATCGTCTTAACTAAATTAATAAAATGGACTCTTTTTATCTTTGTCCAATCATCTTTCATTATAATAATTTTTTTTTAAATCAATTTTTTTTTTAATTATTTTTTTAATGACATTTATATATTTTTATTTTTTCTTATAAAAGTTTATTACAATATATTATATAACTAGTTTCTTATTTCTGATAAAAATGTATTCAATATGTCCATGTTTTAAACTATGTGCATAATTTACTTTAAAAACTAATTAATATTTCTCCATAAAAACCCATTAACCTATAAATACTCTAGGTCCTAATTAACCCCCTAGCACATTAACCCCGTTTCCCTAAGCCCTTAAACCCCTAACCCCTAATCCATTAACCCGTAACCTCTAAACCCTTAAACAATAACCCCTTATCCCTAAGTCCATAAAGTAATTAACCCCTAACTCGACCTAGCCCCTTAATTGACCCTAACAAAAATAATCAAATAATATTTCTCCATGTCAAGATGATAACATAGGTCAATACTTCCAAAAATAATATAAAATACATTTACAATAGAAAGAAAATAAAATTTACAATACAAAGACATACAATCTCAAATACAATATACATACAATATTTTACAAAAAGAATCTGCAATACAAAGACATATAATGAATAAATTACTTATGGATGATATTCATGCTTGCCTTCAGCATGTCCATAGCTTGTACAATTTGTTTTTGTTATTTTTATTATAAGTCTCCTTATCTTCAAGCCCTTACAATTTCTACAAGGGAAATAACATTTTCTATTCTCTAAAGCCCCCGATGTTGATCCCACGTATCCTTGGCCTACATGAGGAATTTTATGTGACATTTTTTGTCACCAAAATTTTAGTGATGATTTTGTTCAAAAATTAACCTCAAAATAAGCCTACAACCTTTCAAAACAACAACAAGTAATAAAACAACTATGTCAAAGTTGTATGATGTTCACGCATATATATATATATATATATCTTATAATTATATACTATTATATTAATAAATATAATATTTATATTAATATTAATACATATTAATTATATGTCAATAATATTATATACAACTATAATATTAATATTATATTTATTATAATTAGTTAAACACAATATAAAGTTCTCCCATATTAGATGTTGTTAATGGAAAAATTCATTAATGGTGGAATTGGACGTTATACAACGGTTCATTTTCATTTGTCAGATATTGGACAACACATCAAACATTTGATATTGGACAAAACTTTGAACATTCAATGGTAAAAGAAATTTATTCAGATATTCGATGGTCATATAACTCCCATCGAATATTTAATGACCGCCATGATTTAAAAAACAAAAAATACTCTTAACTTCCAACATTTTTTCCGATTATATTCGTTTCATCATATTCTGCGATCGGAATTTTGGCCCATGTGTATTAGTGTTTTCTAAATATGGATATGTTTTAAAAATATTCAAATCATGATCAAGAATCAATTGATATGTATATGAATAGGTCTTCATTGTGAATTTATTTTCAAGTAATTTTCTTTGCAATAAGAAGAAGAATAAAATAAACGTGTTGTCACACAAGAACCAACACTTGAAATACTTATGGTTGTGTAATATCCACGGGTTGAAATTCCATGTAATAAATTGGAATTATAAACAAAAAAAATAAAACCAAGGTTATGGGACACATATTCCAAGATTAATGAATGGAAAAGCATTACATTGAGAGTCACTTGTGGTTAATTATTTCTTTATTGGCTATGGAAATTGGCATTGTTACACTAAAAAATTGTCACCTTGACATTCTGCTAACTGTATGAGCTCATTAACACTCATACATACCTCCTTTGCAAATCTTACAACATTTACTCCTCATGTAAAGCCCTAAAACAGGAGGAAAAACCCTAAAAATCTCTGAAACTTTGGGTATGCAGGTAACATGAGGCATGCCTGCGTTCCTAGCTTGGGTACGCATGTAATTCACTATTTACCTGCGTTCTAGAACGCATTTTTCCTTTGCAATGTCTGTGTACCCTCCTCAAAGTAAAAAATGCGAGAAAGTAAAGTCAAAAAAGTGGTTTGAGGTCAATTCTAGAAGGTTCTAGATGAGAATTTTTGGGGATGAGTACGCTTTGATAAGGTGCATGTATCCCTCACCTTAAGGAACTAATCCCTTGATGTGAGGAGTCTATCCCTTTGAAGGAGGATTCTATCCCTTAAAAGGTGGAATCCTAACCTCCTCATCTGCTCTATAAAAGGAGGCATTGGGTAGTCTCAAAGGGTTAAGAAGTTTTTGGAGATTGAGATTTTGGGAGATTGAGAATTGGAGTTCAAGCTTTATGTGTGATTGAGCTGAAGTGCTGTTGAGATTTAGACTTCTTTCTGTTGAGTTTTTGAGAGGAAAGATCACATACCTCTTTATGCTCCTAGAGGAAGAGTGCATGACTTATCAAAGTAGAGGAGACTCCTGCTTCGGACCCCGGGAAGGCCTTTCGAACATCAAGGCTAAGGTTGTAAGGTTCTTCTGTTATTTTTAAGATTAATAAAATCAAGTTTTGTTTTTCTCAATAAATTGTCGTTCGATTGTTTATTTCAATAAGCTGTCGTTTGATCGTTTATTTCATAGATTCCTTGATCACTATGATATATATGTTTTATAATTATTTTTTATATAGGTGCTATTTAATATTTGCTTGTTTGTGATTGCAAGTCGACGAAAGACAACACTTTCTTGCGACGAAAGAACTCTTGTTGCGACGGAAGATCTCTTGTTGCGACGGAAGGATTTTGATGCTGTTGACACCTAATCCTATGGGATGGGTGTGCACATTTAATATTGTATATTATTTAATATTAGGAAATAAGGAAGGCCAAGAGTCATTGGGAGATGAATCCCAATAGCCTCACCTCCATGTATAAATACATATGCATTTTTCAGCTAATACACACTCTGATTTGAGGAGTTACCTCCTGGTTTGACATGGTATCAGAGCCAGTCCCACTATTGGCATTTCTGCCTGTGGTGTAACTCCCTCTCCTTTGCTCAGTCAGTTTTTTATTAATATTTTTTGCTGCTCCTACTTATTGCTAGACTGTTGTTCTGCATTTTTTTATCTCTGCATAGCTCTGACATTTGCAGCTCCTGTAGCTCCTGAAGATTCTGCAATCCTGCAGTTCCTGGAACACTGCAAATTGCAGCCTCCCTCTGCAGTCCTGCAAAGATCCCATTCCAGTTTTTTGTAACGGTCTCTTGGCCTCCCTCTCTCCATCGCTCTCCTCTCCCAATGCCTTTTAACTTAACTCAACACCCCATTTCTCCACGCACCTGCATACCCCCCCCCTCACTCCCATTTCTGTCCCATTTAACATCGCGCTGTATTTGTCTGACCATAGTATTGTAACACTCCATTGTGGCCCATCAAAGTCTAACCATACTGGTTTATTCTCCATGCTCGACATTTCTTGCAGGTGCTGCCTAAGGTCATAATAGCCTGCAACACCAGATTTTAGGGGGTCATTTATCTATTGCAGCGCTCAGTCGGCTCTCCATTATATACAACACAGTCATATATTTCAAGATATTACAGCGCTGCCTGTCAATACGCTCCACAGCAGTGTCACACACCGCCCCTCTCCGCGCTATCAGTCAATACAACCACGCTACCTCTTCATCCATATAATACGCTGTTATATATGTTGTCCGCCCACGCTACCTCTGTCCATATAATACGCATGGTATATGCTGTCTGTCGATACAGCATATCAACGCTCCCACCATAGCAACGTGCTCCCACATGAATGTCAATACTCCCACCTCCAGTTATATATAATACGCCCTCCATTCAAGATAGTCTTCTCTGTGTAGTAGCGCCCTCGACCACCCTCCATTGTGTGCTCAATACTGGCTTTCCTTTCCATACAGCGATGTCCACATAACAAAACGCTATCTGCATTTGTGAAACCGCCACTCCAAAACACGAATAGCACTCTTTAATACCATACCACTCCACTTTACCACTTGTAATACCGCTCCCTCTCTTATATTTCCGCCCCTCCCTCTTTTAATACCACCTCCCCCCCTCATATATAATACTTACCAGCGCTGTCCATAATACCACCTACATTCTCAATACCGCCCCTCATTATTCCCAATACCGCCCCTTATTATATTCAATACCGCCCCTACTCATATATAATATTCCCGCCTTTTCATAATACCGCTTACATTCACAATATTGTACCCATACAATTTTTTTTTATCCAAACAATATATATATATATATATATATATATATATATATATATATATATATATATATATATATATATATATATATATATATATTTTGGTAAAATTCGCCTAAAGAATATTTTTTGTCTTTTTAAATTCAGATTATTTTCCAGCAAAGAGTTGTCCCCTTTAATTGAGCAAATCTCTGGAATTGAAAGTTTTCTAGCAGAATTATTTTTCCTCTTCAGAAGAATTTTTTCCAGCAAACTAATGCATTCTCTCATCTCTATTGTTGGGGTGGTTCTCTCTGGCAAAGAGAACTATCTTGAATGGTCTCGGAAGATTAAACACACACTCATTTTTAATGAGTTGTGGAGAGGAATATGTGAAGGACAAGAAGGAAATCCACTAGCAAAGCCCACTTCAGACAAAGAGCTCGCTATTTGGGAAAACAAGAACTGCAAGGCCTATGCCTTGATTGCAGCTTCCATAAATGAAGAGGTGAGCCGCCACATTTCATCTTTCTCAAATGCCTATGATGCCTTGAGCAAGCAAAAAGAACTCTATGACTCACATTCAGAATTAGAAAATTTTCAATTGATGATTACGCTGTTCAGTCTTGAAATGAAGAATGATGATCCCCTTGCTTTAGCTTCAGAAGTAAGATCTATAATGCATGACATTGAAAGCACCGGTGTAAAAATGGACATACCTCTCATAGCATATGTTAAGGCATTATATCCGACTTACTCACATTATCTTGAGTCTTTGCAAGCAAGTGGGAACCTTGAGCATATCACCTTTGATACACTTGAGAAAAAGTTTGCAGAAAGAGAGAAAGCTTTTGGGAAGATGACAGTCCCTTCATCTTCCGAAGAGGTTGCATACTTGGCACATAGAGAAAAGAGTCATGCTCCAGATTCATCCAGAGGAAGAGGTGGCAGAAGAGGAAGAGGAAGAAGGAACTTCACAGAAAGGGGGGGCAGACAAGCTGACAAATCCAATCTTCATTGCACACGCTGCAATAGAGATGGACATGATGCACCCAAATGCAGAACACCATGGAACAAAATTGAGCAGCACAGAAATCAAGACAAAGGTAATACCAATGACAAAGACAAAGGTAAAGCACCTGAATCCGCTCACTATGTTCTAGCACATTGTAACAATGGAGTAACTGAAAACCTCTTTGATGTTTCATTTACTTCATGGAGAGATGATTGGTTGCTATATTCAGGAGCAACATGTCACATGACATTTAGAAAAGATTTTTTTGAAGAATTCACTGACAAAGTTGATGGAGCAGTATATTTCGCAGATAAATCCAAACTCAAGCCATCAGGGCTTGGCACAGTCAGGCTTAAACTGCCTGGTCTTCCTGATCATATCCTACATGAGGTTCTATACCTCCCGAAGTTGAAGAGAAACTTGTGTCCCTGGTCGAAATCCGGCAGCAAGGACACTCAATTCACTTGTTTGATGGCAAGGCAGAGGTCAGAAAAGCATCAGATCACTCACTTGTCATGGAGGGAATAGAAGAAGGGAGACTCTTGAAGCTGAAAGGTTCATCTGTTCATGCTCAAAACTTTGCATTCAGTTCACATCATGATGAAGGTACATTCCCATCAAGTCTTTTATGGCATGCTAGATTTGGACACTTAAACTATGAAAGCCTTCGTTTGTTGAAGAAAAATGGTGTTAATGGGCTGCCTACAATTCCTAGAAAACCTAAGGAATGTGATGCTTGTATTCTAGGAAAGCATAGCAAACAACCATTTCATGATTCACACTCCAGAGCACATAGAAAACTTGAACTTGTTCATTCATATTTATGTGGCCCTATGCCTATTGCTTCTGCAAATGGAAACAAATACATGATGACATTTATTGATGACTACACCAGAATGTGTTGGATTTACTTACTGAAGAATAAGTCTGATGCTATTCAAACTTTCAAGAATTTTCATGCATGGATTGAAAATGATGCACAAACACATATTGGCTCTCTACGTACTGATAATGGAAAAGAATACACTTCAAACAAATTTGAAAATTATCTTCATCAACATGGAATCAAACATCAAACAACTGTGCCATATAATCCCCAACAGAACGGTGTAGCTAAAAGAATGAACAGAACTATTTTAAATATGGTTCGCTCCATGTTATTTTTCAAGAATGTAAAATTGATGTTTTGGGCTGATGCAGTTCTATGTGCTGTTTACATAAAGAATAGGTGTCCTTCAAGTTCGATTAGAAACAAAACTCCTTTTGAAATGTGGCATGGCCACATTCCTTCGGTAAAGCATTTCAGGGTCTTTGGGTCCACCTGTTATGCCTTGATACCCAAGGGTCAAAGGAACAAACTTGGTGCTAGAAGCAGAAAATGTATCTTCTTAGGGTACTCCAATACCTCCAAAGGATATCGTCTCTATGATGAAACAAATAAGAAGTTTGTGATAGCAAGAGATGTCATATTTCTTGAATCTTCCAAGAGTGACAAGGTTGTTGAGCGGAAACTTGATCGCCTGGATAGATTCACACATGCAAAGTCTTTCCAAGAATTTGATAATGTGATTCCACATCTTGAAGGGGGGATTCCGATATTGAATCAAACTGTGGAATCATGTCCTGAATCACTCTCTCCCCCACATGAAGAAACAACCACAAATGACACATTGGATGATGTGATTGACATAATTGGGAGATTTAATCTTGAATCAATCCCAACTCAGTCAAATGACCAGCTTGGGCCATCTTAGAAAGGTCCTCCCAAATGGCTAACAAAGACACTGGAGAATGTTCATCCTGATGAGGTTGGAAAAACAGGAACAATAAATTCCACTCAACAAATCAAAGGTGATGTAGATAATTCTGATTCCCCTGTTGATATGGATATTGCTTATAACTGTGAATTGAGTTTGTCTACAGATCATGAACCAACTTCCTTCAAAGAAGCCGCTTCTCATGATGAATGGAAAGAAGCGATGCAGAAGGAGTATGATGCCGTGATAAAGAATGGCACTTGGAAGCTGGTTGATCCGCCTTTGGGAACGAAACCAATTGGCTGTAAGTGGGTCTACAAGAACAAGTACAAAGCATATGGCTCACTTGACAAGCACAAGGCCAGGCTTGTGGCAAAAGGATTCGCACAGAAAGAAGGAGTCGATTATGAAGAAACTTTTGCTCCCACAGAAAAATGGACCACCATCCGGACTCTCTTTGCCTTAGCAGCTCAGAATGGATGGAAAGTCCATCAGATGGATGTAAAAACAACCTTCTTGAATGGAGATCTAAAGGAGAAAGTTTATATGTCCCAGCCAGAAGGATTTGTGGTAAAGGGTCAAGAAAACAAAGTTTGCAAGCTTATAAAATCATTGTATGGCCTCAAGCAAGCACCATGAGCCTGGTATGAGAAATTGACCGAGCATCTTCTGAAACTTGACTTCAAACATTTTGATCTTGATGATGCAACTTTGTTTGTTAAGAAAGTTGGAAAAACAGTTGTATATCTTGTGGTATATGTAGATGATCTTTTGATAACGGGAAACAATGAGAGCTATATTGCATCCATGAAGAAAGAGTTGAAGAAAGGTTTTGAAATGACTGATTTGGGTCATGTTCATTACTATTTGGGTATTGAAGTAATTCAACATCCTAGATTCATATTTCTTTCTCAAAAGAAGTACATTGGAGATCTCTTGAACAAATTTGGCATGGATGACTGTAATCCCCTAACCACTCCAATGGAACAAAACTTGAAGCTCACATCTATTGAAGGGAAGGAATTTGAGGATGCAACTAAGTATAGACAGCTTGTAGGAAGTCTTATCTATCTGACCACCACCAGACCTGACATCTCATTTGCTGTTGGAATCCTCTCAAGGTTCATGCAAAAAACTTGTGAAGGACATTGGTCTGCTGCAAAAAGAGTACTAAGGTACTTGAAGGGGACTCAAGACTTTGGACTCAAATATACACAGGTAGGTGACTTTAGCTTGATCGGATACTCTGATTCAGACTTTGATGTCGACAAAGAAACAGGGGTGTCTACTACAGGTTACACCATGAGTCTTGGATCAGGAGCTGTCTCATGGAGATCACGCAAACAGTTAGTTCCAGCAGATTCCACGACCGAGGCAGAATATGTGGCAGCAGCGGAAGCAACAAAGGAAATTGTGTGGCTCCGGAAGATCCTGGAAGATTTTCAGATGAAACAAATGTATTCCACTCCACTCATGATCGAAAACACTTCTCCAATAAAGTTGGCCAAGAACCCAAAGTTCCATGATCAAACAAAGCACATCAATACAAAGTACCATCTAATTCGACATCATGTTCAGGCCAAAACCATCCATCTACATCATTGTTCCACAAGTGAGCAAACTGCTGACATCTTCACCAAAGCACTTGGAAGAGAAAAGTTTGAAAATTTCAGATCGATGCTTGGACTCACCAACATCCCTTCGGATTAAAGGGGGGAATGTTGACACCTAATCCTATGGGATGGGTGTGCACATTTAATATTGTATATTATTTAATATTAGGAAATAAGGAAGGCCAAGAGTCATTTGGAGATGAATCCCAATAGCCTCACCTCCGTGTATAAATACATATGCATTCTTCAGCTAATACACATTGTGATTGGAGGAGTTACCTCCTGGTTTGACAAATGCGACGGAAGCACTATGACTGCAAATAAGCATTTGGATCTAAGGTAGGATCAACACCTTTATGACATTTATTTGTAAAACAAATATATTTAGAGAAAGACAAACTTAGTTGTTCGTTTGTTGCTAGATTGTCTTCTGACACTAGGGAGATCGGTCTTGTCCGCAAGAACAATTTATCCGACCAACAAATTGGCGACTCCACTGGGGAAAGAACTTGTTGTTTTTGGTTCTCTTTTATTTTGATTTGAGGAAAAGTTTTTCCTGGTTTTTGATTGATGGACATCTACCTGGGTAGCTTAGGTTTTCTCTGTTTTTGAAAATTTGGAGATCTTTTATGTTTTTCTCTAATTTTTCCAGGGACCGCACTTTGCCTTCTTTGCACAGTGTGGGAAGTTTCGCATCTTTGCTTGAGTAAACAGTGTGGTACCGCACCTGTTACTTCTACAAGCCTGCTGACCCTGTTAAAATTTTGAAAAAAATTAGATTTCTTTCTTTAGTTTATCTTTATTTTGATTTAGAGTTTTTGGTTTCTGCCCAGATTGATGATTGTTTCTGTCAAAAGCTTTCTGTGAATTAATCTTAGCAGTATTGGGTGTTTTGAGTCTCTTTTTTGAGAATTTCTTAATTTGATTTCCTTTGTTCGTTACTTGGAGGTTTGTCTCAGTCTTCTCAGTGTTAATCGCCTTTGAGTGTTTTTATTTTTGATCTTTGGAACTCTCACTCGATTTTCTTGGCTTGCACTTGATTGTGTTTGAGAATTCTCTTGCATAGATCACATTTGCATAATTAGAATTCTCATTTTCAGAATATGAATGAAAAATGTGCATAGATTACATTTGCATACTTTTCAAGTGAATTGTGCATAGATTACAACTACATAGTTTACATTCTGAAAAATCAATCATAAATTTAGATCAGTTTCTTTCATTTGAATTTAGATGTTTTTACGCTTGTTTTAAAAACAAAAAAATAAAAAAATGTTTTGGGATTGATTTGCATTATTTTTTCTTGATGAAATTAGTGCATTAGAGAATTTGTTATATTTTCTCTTATTTATCAATCTTTGCATTGTTAGAAGTGGATGGAAACTCTCTCCTTACTTTAGTTAGGATTCATCGAATTGAAAAGATTTCATTATCATATTCGATTGCATTCAATTTTGGGTCAGGTCATAACACCATTTGTTTCATATCCATTTACCCTTTTGAGTAACAACAGCCTAAATAACACAGCGCTTAATTAAAATTCATTTAGTAATTTTTACATTTTTAGGGCTCTTTCCACCAATCTACCTCAGGATTAGTGCTTTGGAATAGGTTGTAGTTAACTTTCCAAAGCAACAAAAACAAACAAGTAGACAAATCTTGCGGTAGGAGATAAATCCAATTGTAATTTGTATAATCTGGGAAGCTTCTCTTAAAGAAGTCAATCACGAGATCATGTCCGAACCTTTGAGACAATCAATTCTATTTAATTGGGAAAGATAGAAGATTTTGTGCACATTAGAAACGGTAAACCTCGGATTAACCATTGTCGAGGAGCCTAGGGTCACTTGTCGGTAAACCTTAGATTGACCATGTCGAGGAACCTTCAAGGGGATTGAGCTTTGTTACTCTGCCCTTGTGCGTGGAATCGGATCATAGATTGTTCCCCCAGTTGTATTTGTTACTGTTGGTAACCTTAGTGTCCATAGACTTAAGATTATTTCCTAAGGTGACAGTGAAGGAAAGATCTCACTGTACCCGGAGCAGACGTCGACTAGAATCACTTGGACTCTCTGGGAGGTTCTCTTCACTCGAGATGGTTTTGTGAAGAAACTTGTGCCAGTCTGTTTCATTAAGCAGGTTGTCGGGGTAACTGTTCCAACCGCCCTTTCTGTATTAAATTCTACGATGTTGGATTTCATCACCAACTAGTGTTTTTAGTACGGGAAGTTACTGTTTGTGTGTGGTTTGACTCCTATATTTGATAGCACGTGTTAATTTGTTTGTTTTTACTTTTAGAGACCATAGGTGTGAATTGTGAAGTGTTAATTTTAGTTTTAAATTGTTAATAAAATTCACTGAAGTTGAATATAATGGCAACTGTTCCGGAATTTACCAACCAAGGAACTCCTCTTAATGAGAATCCTAGTACTTTTCCTTGCTTTGGAAATGTTGGTCCTCCTTATATGGTTACATTTCATTACCTGGATTTACAATAGGTTTACCGATATGGTTATTTTCAACTTCGTTGGCCCCGAACACTCCAATTGTTCCACCTCAACCGGATGCTTCAACTCAACAGAGTTCACCATCTCAACATCACCAACCTTCTGTTGACCCTTTACCTTCTTCGCCTAATATTTCTTCCTCCATTTCTTCCTCTTCGCTTGGTAAAAGTCTTGACGCTAGTAACCAGGTCGCTAAGAAGAAGAAGAAAGGGAAGAAGAAGAAGAAGAAGAAGCAAGATAAGAAAGAAGTCAACCAACCAACCATGGCTGTAAGTGTTAGTTGTGTTGAGGAAACCTCCAACATGCATCATAAACCCAAATACCCTTGCAGGATTTGTAAGGGTGACCACTTCCTTATCAATTGTCCCGGTATTCCAAAGGTCTTGGAAGTATGGTCAGAAAAATCTCATCAACTTTCCGTTGATCCATCAACCAGTGATAGTCAGGTTCCTGGGAAAAAGGGTAAAGTTAGGTTTCCTTGTAATTTATGCAAAGGGAGTCATCAAACTCACATTTTCCCTCACATGGATGAAGCCTCAAAATTGTTGGAAAAAATTACTGTTCCACAGCAAGAATTTCCAACTGGTTACCGTAAACTTTCTCCCAACCTACCGTCAACTGACGGAGTGATTGATCTAATTTCAAGTACAGTCGATCCCACTCTTCCATTGGAGAGTGAAACTCATATCACTCAGGTTGATGATCCATTTGTTGATCAAGTGGTCGATTTGATTTCACATTCGGTTTATCCCACTCTCCTTGAAGAGAGTGAACTTCATACTTCTCAGGTTCTTCTTGTTACATCAGATTCTTCTACGCTGGGGGGCATTTCACCTGTTTCTATAAAACCCCCTCCAAGTACTGAGGTCTTTTCCTTTGATTGGAATAGACTGACAGAACCTCGTCTTCCTTCCTCCATACCTTTCCAAATAATTGTGAAGTTGGGTGGTAGGGACATACACCACACACAGGTAGATGAAGGTGCTTCTGTTAGTATTTTATCCTCAACTGCTTGGAAAGCTTTGGGTTCCCCTCAGCTTGTGCCTATTACGCAAAATATGAAAGCTTTTAACAGAACCATTAGTGAACCTTTAGGGATCCTTCCTAAGTTTTCTATTACTTTGGAAGGTAAAATTGTATGTATTGATCTTATGGTAGTTCGAGGTCCCTTGGATTTCAATTTACTCCTTGGGTGAGACTATGTTTATGCAATGAAAGCTGTCGTATCGACACTCTTTCGCGTGATGTCTTTCCCTCACAATGGCAATATTGTGACTGTAGAACAGCTTTCATTCCCTAGTCTTGTTTCGACTACCAATAATCCGACATCCCTAAATGTTCCTAATTCACAAGTAGTATCTACCCCGCCACGGGTTAATTATGTGGCAACTAGTCCCATGATTTTAGTTACCGATGCAAGCGAGCCTCTCACTGTTTGCTCGTCTTCCTTTGACTTAGATCCGGTAATTGACATGGAAAACTCTATGGGATTACTTGAACACGATGTTCTTATCCCTTTTGAGTCCCTTGACATGTGTTTCTTCCAGAGGACTGTTCTTCCTTCTGATGAAGACCTCTTGGAGGCCATGATCGAGGTGTGTCCATTGACATGTATTTCTTCCAGTTGGAAGCCATAGTCAAGTTTCCGAGGATAGTTCCTTTTACTGTGTCAACCTCGTTAAAAAATGAACTAGTGAGTGAGGATAGTTCCTTTTACTGTGTCAACCTCGTTAAAAAATGAATCATTGAGTCTGAGGAGAGTTCCTTTTACTGTGTCAACCTCATTAAAAAAATGAATCAGTGGCTGGTGAGGAGAGTTCCTTTTACTGTGTCAACCTCGTTAAAAAATGAATCAGTCGGCGATGAGGACAGTTCTTTTCCTGTGTCAACCTCATTAAAAAATGAATCAGTAGGTTATGTAGGTAGATTAGAAATAAGTTGGTCTGAGGATAGTTCCTTTTACTGTGTCAACCTCGTTAAAAAATGAATCAGTAGTTTCCGAGGATAGTTCCTTTTACTGTGTCAACCTCGTTAAAAAATGAATCAGTCGGCGATGAGGACAGTTCTTTTCCTGTGTCAACCTCATTAAAAAATGAATCAGTAGGTATATTGTAGAAAGTAGGCTGATAGATTAGATGAGGATGGTTCCTGTTACTGAGTCAACCTCGTTAAAAAATGAATCAGTTGGTCCGAGGAGAGTTCCTGTTATTGAGTCAACCTCATTAAAAAATGAATCAGGTATGAGGACAGTTCTTTTCCTGTGTCAACATCATTAAAAAATGAATCGGCAGGTAGATTGTAGAGGGTAGATTAATAGATTAGAAATAAGTAGTTTCTGAGGATAGTTCCTGTTATTGAGTCAACCTCGTTAAAAAATGAATCAGGTATGAGGACAGTTCTTTTCCTGTGTCAACCTCGTTAAAAAATGAATCAGTTAGTCAGAGGATAGTTCCTGTTACTGAGTCAACCTCGTTAAAAAATGAATCAGGTATGAGGACAGTTCTTTTCCTGTGTAAACCTCATTAAAAAATGAATAAGTATGCTATATAGGTAGATTGTAGAGAGTAGATACGAGGATAGTTTCTTTTACAGTGTCAACCTCGTTAAAAAATGAAACACGTTGCCATGAGCATAGTTCTTTTCCTGTGTCAAGCTCGTTAAAAAATGAAACAAATCCTCCCCTAATTGAGTCGAGTCTTTGAATAGATCTCGTAAATGTTAAGTCATATATTTAGGTTAGTTATTTCAGTTTTTGCATAATTTTCTTACAGTTTTAGGTCGGGTCTTTCATATGATCTCGTAAATGAACCTTCATTCCATCCATCTATTAATTACCAACAGTGTACTTAGTTGAATGAAATGAAGCTGGGGGGCATGCACTCTAGCAGTTACCCTTAGGGGGCATCAAGCACAGTTTTATCTCTATTTCAAGCTTGTGTAAAAATGAAACCACTCTGAAGCATAGTTTTCTCTCTGTTTCAAGCTTGTGTAAAAATGAAACCTATCTTGAGTCAATTTCGGTTATTTTCGAGACTTGTTAAACTCGTGAAAATCCCGAGATTATTTTGCTATCTTTCATTCTCATAAAACACATGAAAACATGAAAATGCCGAGTTATTTCCGTCTTTTCCTACTCGTAAATTAAATTGAAAGTCGGCCACAGGAGTACATTTTTATCCCTTTTTCGAACTCGTTAAAATTTACAGAAAAAGCGAAACTACTGAGTATACTTTTATCACTTTTTTGGACTCTTGAAAATTACGAAAAAGCAAAACCCTAGAGTCCTCTTTTAAGCCCTTTTTAGACTCTATAAACATGAAAAAATTGTCGAGCACTTGATTATTCGAACTCGTTAAAATAAATGAATGATCGTCCCTTCAGGATAAGTTTACCCCTTTTACGGACTGAAATGGACTATTTATGAAAAAGGTATACGTTGACTAAATACGGTCAATATAGTTCTCTCCCACATTATTTTATCCTTTTTCAGGCTTGAGAGACTAAATTTATGAAAAAGTACACCCATGGAGTTTTCTTAAGTTTTTTCTTCTGACTCCCTAAAATTGAAAAACACCGAGTTTCTCCTATACTCGACTCGTTAAAATTTAACAGTAAAGGACCTGTTCAATTTCAAACAGGAACGAACCACTCCTTCTTAGGGTTCAAATTTTAAAATAAGTTGGACTCATCCGAAGG
The DNA here is from genome assembly GCA_034641835.2 of Pinus albicaulis. NCBI lineage: Eukaryota > Viridiplantae > Streptophyta > Pinopsida > Pinales > Pinaceae > Pinus > Pinus albicaulis. The sequence continues at coordinate 805,271,326 of CM076581.1, read as the reverse complement.
ATGAGCTTATAAACAAGAAAATGTTATCCTCCTCAAGCTTGTCAAAAATAAAGAGGTACTTGCCAGAAATGGTGGGGGAAAAGAGAGAAAAATGAACTTGTTTGTTGTATTTTGATTTTTCAAAAATCTAGTTAACCACTCTTGAACACGACAATTTCAATCATCTGGGTTGGGAAATCCTTTGCCTAACAGTTAATCAAACCACATTGAAAGTATTTAGCCGGTTTCTGGGTATTAGCTTTGGGTCAATTTTCACCAAGCCATCTACAGTGTCGTTATGTGTTCAAGAGGACAGTTCAAATAAACCATTCATTTGTGAAATATTTGTCATCCATTTTGACCATCCCCGAGTCAGTCCTTGCCGATATATTTCTTCAAAACTTGATCTATGATTTCGTGTTGTGGGCTTGCCTATGACAGATCACTTTCTATCGACTACAACTCATTATCTAGGAAGTTGATCCAGAAATCGTCAGTACCTTGAAATCTGCATGCCTGAATGGCAGGTTTCTCGCCTTTGACGACAGGTTGCATCATTGACCTTCGATTGAATGATTCCGTGGCATGTTTGACTTCAGCTCATTCATTCACATTTCATGGATTGTACTGAGTACTTTAAGAGCCATTGACATTACTAGTGGTTACTCTCACACTTGTTAACAGTTTACATTATTGACTGGTAATCAAGTGGTTTCTACCATGTTCGACTTCAACACATTTAATTGCATGGATAGAATCGTACTAGTTCGGGAAGCAGAAATCAAGACCCTGGATCTAGTTTCCACCATCCAGGCTACGAGGAATTTTGTTATCATTTATACTGTGGACTATTTATAAACAGATGGCTGCGTCCATGCTGTGTCTACATATGTCTATACTGTTGATGTATTGAAAATCATTCCTGTATCAGAACAATTTAGATTAGTTTCTAGTTAGTTTTGATCTGGGTATGGGAATGCCTACCTCAACGATGATATGATTACATATATATTCTGCATTGAATGTTTTTACAGGTTCCGACTGGGGTGTCCACGGGATGATCCTTGAAATGATAAAGTACTTCACTCTTCATATATGACAGACTTCATCTTCATCTATTCCAGACTTCGCACTTTAGGGGGCAATCTGTTACACTAAAAAATTGTCACCTTGACATTCTGCTAACTGTATGAGCTCATTAACACTCATACATACCTCCTTTGAAAGTCTTACAACCTTTACCCCTCATGTCAAGCCTTGAAATAGGAGGAAAAACCCTAAAAATCTCTGAATCTTGGGGTACGCATGTAACATGAGGCATGCCTGCATTCCTAGCTTGGGTACGCAGGTAATGCATGACTTACCTACGTTCTAGAATGTGGTTTCCCTTTGGAATGCCTGCGTACCCTCCTCAAAGTAAAAAAGGCGAGAAATTAAAGTCAAATAAGTGGTTTGAGGTCAATTCTAGAAGGTTCTAGATGTGATTTTTTGGGGATGAGTATGCTTTGATAAGGTGCATGTATCCCTCACCTTAAGGAACTAATCCCTTGATGTGAGGAGTCTATCCCTTTGAGGGAGGATTCTATCCCTACAAAGGTGCAATCTTAACCTCCTCATCTGCTCTATAAAAGGAGGCATTGGGTAGTCTCAAATGGTTAAGATTTTTGGGTTAAGAATTTTTTGGAGATTGAGATTTTGGAGATTAAGAATTGGAGTTCAAGCTTTATGTGTGATTGAGTCAAAGTGATGTTGAGATTTAGTCTTCTTTCTGCTAATCTTTTGGGAGGAAAGATCACATACCTCTTTATGCTCCTGGAGGAAGAGTGCAAGACTTATCAAAGTAGAGGAGATTCCTGTTACGGACCCCGGGAAGGCCTTTAGAACATCAAGGCTAAGGTTGTAAGGTTCTTCTGCATATTTTAAGATTAATACAGTCAAGTTCTATTTTTCTCAATAAATTGTTGTTCGATTGTTTATTTCAATAAGATGTCGTTTGATCGTTTATTTCATAGATTCCTTGATCACTATGATAGATATGTTTTATAATTATTTGTTATACAGGTGCTATTTAATATTTTCTTGTTTGTGATTGCAGGTCGACGAAAGACAACACTTTCTTGCGACGAAAGAACTCTTGTTGCAACGGAAGATCTCTTGTTGCGACGGAAGGATTTTGATGAGACGGAAGCACTACGACTGAAAATAGGCATTTGGATCTAAGGTAGGATCGACACCTTTATAACATTTATTTGTAAAACAAATATATTTAGAGAAAGACAAACTTAGTTGTTCGTTTGTTGCTAGATTGTCTTCTGACACTAGGGAGATCGGTCTTGTCCGCAAGAACGATTTATCCGGCCAACAGGCATTGGCATTAACAAAAGGAAAAGGACATAAATGAAAATTTATTAAATATATAAAGGAAAATAAGAAAAAAGGAAGATGAAGAGACAAGAATACACATGCTAGGGAAATTTAAGAAAAAGGAAAAGAAAAGAAAAGAGGAGAGGAGAGAACATTCGAAGGCACTTTGAGACATTATAGCATTCACTTGGACAAGAAGAGGAAAGAGAGAGAGTCGTTTGACACAAGGAAGACACAAGTAACCAAGTAAAGGACAAGTAAAGAAAATCAAGGGAACACAAGAAGAATATTGGACAACAGTAATGAAGGGAAGAAATCAAGCAAAGGAAGAGAAACCAACAAGAGGATTTTACAGGTAACAAGCTACATATTTGATTATCTTGTTGGGATGTGAATGCCTGGTTTAAGTTACATCAATTTTTGGTCATCTAACCTATTATCATTAGATGGACCCAAGTACACCATGTAAGACCAATTTTACCCTAAGTAAAATTGCTTTCACTATGTAAAATAACTTAATAAAACACATTTATTAGGTTGTTTATGGTCTAAACAAGAAACCCCAAAGGGAAATATTAAACAAATCTATATTTGTTTGATTTTCCTCATGGAATAATTAATTAAACAATTATTTAATTATTATTCCTGGTCATATTTAACCCAAAACAAGGAAATTAATTAGATAAATCCTTATTTATCTTATTATTTTCTAGGAATAATTATTTAAATCTTATTTAAATAATATTCCTTATTAAATATGACTAAATCATTTATAAATAATTAAATAAATCATTATTTATTTAATTATCATTCAACCACTTCCTTAAAATAATAAATAAATCATTTATTTATTTATTATTTACAAATAAAAGGATTTGACCCAAGTCAAATTCTTTTTCCCTCCCACAAATATAATAAAATATTCCATAAAAGGTGGATCTAGATTTGATTAATATTATTTTAATCATGCACCAAGATCTAGAATGACCTAATATTTTGTTATAAATAGAAGGGTTTTCCCATTCATTTGTCACATTTTGTTGCCTATTAGATCACTCTGGATCTATGCTCTTGGTCTGACTTTGAGCCATTATCATTGTCAAATTTTCTATTATTTCACTTTGTGAGCTCCCTTTGAGTTCTATGTTTGTCTGGGTTTTCTACACCAACAAGAGAGAGAAATGATATATCTGAAGCGTTGAGGACTTTCAAGAACCCATTCCATTGAGGAGAATTGGAAACACCTTTCTTGTTTTCCTCTCAGGTGCCCTTAATATAAAATTCTTTCAAAAATATTGTTCTTGTCTTGTCTATTGGATGTATGGAGCAAAACCTTATTTTTACTGCTTAATGTCTTTTTATGCATAGATTTGGATTTGTGTAGCATTTGTCTTGACCAACTAACTACAGATCTAAAGATATTGGCAACCATATTTGATGTTAGGGCTATAAGTTATGCGTAGCTAAAGTGGTCTATTAGCCGATGCCCTCTCTCATCACATCCTCCATCTGCATGTTTGGTTAGATTCCCTACTTCTTGTCATGCAACTCAATGGTGTCTATCGTGTGCATAATCCTATCCTTTTTAGATGATATTTATGAATGAAACTTTTGATACGTGAATTTAGAATCATTACTTTTAGTCATGTACCTCGAGAACAAAATCACTACGTAGACAACATTGCAAACCATGTTCTAGATTGGCATTTATCACACACATTTCCTACAAGACAATAACATTCAAAATCATCAAAATGATGCATATCCATAATATGTGTCGTACAACATGTTTTTAGAATCCATCTACTCTGATACATATGACATGCCCATAGCATGTTACAAAAAACAAAACTAAAAACTGGGGGGCACCACTTGCCCCTACATACACACTAGGGGGCACCACCTGCCCCACATCTAATCACTATCTGGAGGATCCCGAGCCAATGGCTCTGCTCCCGTAGCTTGTAGCTCACGCACAGTCTGATCGGCCATCGCCATGTGCCGCATGACATCTCGCCATTCCGAGGGTAGACCAATACATAGCTCTATGTATTGGTCGTCTAAGTCTTGCCAACCCCACTCTGAAACACCGGTCAACAACCCCTCACATCTATGACGGATGTCCTCCAGGAGGGCAGTCATATCCTCATTCTGTGCCGTTCTCGATCCACTAGCACCTCCAGCAACTGATACTACATGTCATCCTATATATCCGGCCGGTTTTACCGGAGTTATATCTGAATACCAAAAGTATAAGAATCAGTACCATATATACTATTCACAAACTTTAACATGCACATAAAAGATTAGTCACTTTTCACTTACCATCGGCCCCCCATACTCGACCAAGCGGAAGTGGCAAGTCTGAATCTCCACAATAACTCATCCTACTATAGGGATAGTTGTCTATGTACAACAGCATCTAATCCCAATGGGCAAAGAACTCTGGTCGAAACACCCGTCCGACCGCCCCTCCTCCTCCTCTACATAGTAGTTGCCCCCACCGACGCATCCTGGGTTCTCTTGGACCCCCATCTAGTAGCTGTACATGAGGTCGCAAGGTCGGGATCTTCTCAAAAAAGAAGGAGCACAATACGGTCCTATACGAGCAATCATGGTTCACTTTCCGCTTGCAAAGTGACAACTGTCGTTTCAATGACACCAACATCATCTGGGCCCACCCATAGTAGGTCCCACTCAACACTTTCTCCATGATCATCATCTTCCCCCGAGTGATGTGGTGGAGCGCCTGGCTGCCCAGGATCCCCAACACCGCTGCGGCTACTGCACAGGTCTCTAATCTCTCTAGGTCCCCGATCGGTATCAGAGTCCCTTTGACTTGGAGGCCTGGTCGGCAATGTCACTCTACAAACTCCATGATGTTACGCCCCCGCGATAACACTGGCTGTGTATTTCCCACCATCCCAAGTGGCGGGAGACTAGTCAGAAAATATAGCTCTTAGATTTTCAACTCTATCCTGTGCCCTTGCACTATAAAAACCTCATGATCTGGATCCCAATAACTGGCAATTCGAGCCAATAAGGGCTCCCGAACTCTCATCAAAGGGTTCTCCAAAAACTTCAGAACCCTAAACCTGGCCAATGCACAATGGACACCCTAATCCCCTTGGATCTCCGCCCGTAATGTGCCCAAGTCCCTCTCTCTCCAGTTGATCCATATCTTTGCCATATCTGCACAAGAACATCATATTTGTCAGTATACTGATAGGAAAAAACTATATCCAACCACAAGAACCCAAATATTAGCCCAAAACAGCACTGAAATCATCTCCATTTGACAGGTCGCACTTTATGACGAAATCCTGGGATAGGTCGCACTTTTCAAGCCAAAACCTGCTTCCTAGGTCACGGTTTTTGGCCCAGATAGTGTGACCCAGGCTTGAAGATGAGGGAAGGTATGTTCCTGAGATTTAGGACCCTAATATGAACTTTCAATCCATCAAAAAGAAAGATTAGGATTAGGCCTCTTACCTGCAACTGACGGATATCAATTCCAATAGTTGGTTTGTCCGCTACGATCGCAGCAAGATTTAGGGCCTTCTCTCCTCTCTACATTCACCATAGCTACACAAGAAAATGAATGCATTTGGAGGGAAAATGCCCTATTAGAAGAGAAACCCCCAATTTTTCTTTCGCCCGCTACGGCCAAACCGTAGCTCCGTTTGACCAACCGTCTGCACCGTTGGAAAGCTCTCACCGAGAACTTAAATGGGTATCTATTTGTTTTTCATGATTTCATACTTCACTAGGACACATTTTGTACATGAAGGGTCTATTCACCTCTCCTCCAAATCGGATTTCCTCACTTACAACACTTGTACTTGGGGCACCACTTTTCCTCCTTACTTGTCCCTGTTCGTGTTGATTTTTATCATGAGATACCCTCTTGTACTCATGTTTTTATGGTTCCCCATTGGACCTTCACTGTGTGGAAGCACCATCGAATCGCCCTTGTTTAAAGCATCCGAGTGGAGTCATCATCGCATTTATGGAGTCTATCCCGAGTCCCTTTTTATCCCGCTATAGTCCTCCATCCTTCAGTGCTTGGTCCCTCTCTCGTGTCGCACATTATGGCCTTCACTCCCACTGTCCCCTATCCCTCATGATATTGTGTCAGTTGCTGCCAGGTCATCCATGCCCTTTATGATTTAACAAGGGAAGTCGACCATTCACTACTTAGACAGTGACCGAAAAGGAATTCTTGGTCGTCATTTATGCTATAAATAAATTTAGACATTACATAATTAAATATAAAGTATTTCTATATACCGATCATTCTGTCATTAGGTATTTAGCTAACAAGCCTATTACAAATGGGAGAGTGACTCATTGGTTGTTTCTTTTACAAGAGTTCGATATTAACTATTAAGGACCATCTAGGGAAGGAGAACGTAGTTTCAGATATCTTATCTCAAGTCCCAAAGACAAATGACCCACTGGAGGTAGATGATCAATTCCCTGATGAGAAATGTTTTTCATGGCAGTAAAAACACCATGGTACACAGATGTAGCAAATTATCTGACAGTAGGGAAACTGCTAAGACTCTTGACAACAAAGGAACGGAAGTTGATTTTTCAACGTAGTGCTAGATTCTCTTGGATTGGTAGATACCTTTTCCACACAGGAGCTGATATGCACATACATAGATGCATTCGAGAAGATGAGATCCATGACATATTGAAGGCCTACCATGATGAACCATGTGGCGGACATTTTTCAGATCGCAAGACAGGGCACAAATTATTACAAATGGGCCAATATTGGCCCACAATTTTTAAGGATGCAAAGAAATATATGCAAGCCTGCAATAGTTTCCAAAGAATGGGTCGCCCTGGCCAATTTGACAAGATGACATTACAACAACAGTTGGTAGTAGAACCTTTCGAACGATGGGCATTGGAATTTGTTGGGCCATTCAATCTGTCATCAAATCAAAAGGCCTACATACTGGTTGCCACAAAATACATGACGATAAGGGTAGAAACAATAGCTTTACCAAAATCTACAGAAGATTCTGTGATTCATTTTCTTTTTAAGCTATTTGTACGGTATTTCTTACCTAGGGAAGTGATAACTGATGGAGGGGCATAGTTTGTAGGACATAAAATTATAGCCACTCTATGGAACCACCATGTCACACATAGAGTCACCTCTCCCTACCACTCGCAGGCGAACGATCAGGTTGAAAGTACCAATAAAGTCATTGAGGAAATTCTCACTAAAATAATCTCGATGCATCGCCGGGATTAGGCTACTAGACTACCGGGGGCCTTGTGGGCTTATCGCACAACTTGGAGAAACAATACTGGATATTATTTGTACCACCAGGTATTTGGAAAGGAACCAATTTTCGCCATTGAATTTGAGATAAAGACTCTTAGAAAAACCCAGGAAGTGGGGATGGATTTGAAAAAGGCCCAAGTTAAAATAGATAAATGAATTAGATGAAGCATGGATACTTTCTCTACAGCGCACTGCAAATATTCAACAACAACGGGCTAAGTGGCATGACATCCTCATAAAAAAGAATACATTCCAGAAAGGAGATTGGGCACTCCTCTATGAATCCAGATTCTAAGGCTTCCCAGAGAAATTACAAACAAATTGACTCGGACCATATGAAATTCAAGAAGTGCACAACAATGGTACCATTAATTTGACCACTATAGATGTATATAGCTCTACCTTTTGATTAAATGTACACAGGGTGTGACTCTATCATAAACCACTCACAAAAGAGTCCTTCTACCAACAAGTGTGTGACGATCCCACAATCCAAATCTTAGATGCAGGGAGTAATGACCCCATAACTTCAATTTCATAAAAATATGTTTTTTCTTTTTAGGTGTAAATAGTGTATATATCTCCCTACATTTGATTGTATTTACAGTTTTTTTCATCATTGTATAAAAGAATTCCATTTTCTGTCTCTTTTGTTTTGTTTTGATGTTCAATCAATTAAAACAACTGTTGTTCAATCAACTGAACAACTGTTGTTCAATCGACTGAACAACTGTTGTTCAAAGTAAAAGAACAACCACATTTTTTCCTTTTGTGTGTTCTTATTTTTGCTATTCAATTTATTGAATAGTTGCTATTCAATCTATTGAACAATTGAAGTTCAATCGATTGAACAGTTGTTGTTCAAAGAAAATGAACAACCACATTTTTTTCCTTTCGTGTGTTTTTATTTTTCTTGTTCAATCAATTGAACAATTGATGTTCAATTGATTGAACAGCTATTGTTCAAAGCAAATGAACAACCTCATTTTTTTTCCTTTCGTGTGTTTTTTTTTTGTTCAATCTATTATCACTTGGTAATTTCTCAAGGTTAAAGAAATAATTTACCGAGGTAACCACAGACCTACTTTTAAGCTTTAGGATCTAGCATTCCTAAGGCTCAGAGAGGGCTCTCTCTATAAGATTTAACTTTGCTTTTATATCTAATTTTAGGCTAGTTGTATAGGGAAAATTGGTTTTGAGGTTTTGATTTGTTTTGGTGGGAAAGTCACTTAATGAGATGGATAGCTGAGGATATGAAATCCATTGGGTAGATGGAGTCAATGTGTCAAGCAGAAATATTAGGATCAAGGTCTAAAGTCAAATTTTTAAAGGGAAAGATAGTAGAGTCACTTAGGATCTTTCAAAGGCTGATGGTGAAATGGTTTTAATTGGGATAAAGAGCAATGAAGGAGTATTTAATCCAGATAAGGAGAGAAGAGGCATAGGTCAATCGAAATTAGGGAGAAATTAAGGGTTCCCTAGTTTGGATATTAGCATAAAACATTAAAATGAAAACCAGTCAATAACATAGTTCTTTTAACAAATTCTGATATAAAAATTCCCGATTTCACATTAAAATTTAGAACACATTTATGAATAAATGTAAAACATAAGAAAATTGACAAATGACATAAGAGAATACTTCACTTCAGTGGCCCAACACATGAATCTAGTAATATGATGCTTTATTCCTTGAAATCCAATCTTCTGAATTGAGCTTGATACAAAAAAACCCTAGGTTCAGAATGCTACAGCTATAGAAATCTTCAGTAATTATCCACACTCAATACTTCAAATGATGAAGTATTTATACAAATTTTAAACTAGAATATCTTGAAAAAATATCAAGATTGGTTTACAAATATCTAAAATTATTTTACATAAATAGAAATTAATAAAATGACACTAAAAAATAATGAATATATTTGGCACTATTTTTATGGATTTATGGTGAAAAAAGAAGAGAAATTCAAATCTGATATCAACTCTTAATTGATGATGAGGCTTCCAAGTCACTAACTGTCTCCTTCCTTTGTGCATTTTGCTCCAGAAATTATGCAAAATTAGGGTCCAGTGATACCTTTTTATATCTCAATAAGAGATATATATGTAAACATTGAAAGAGGTTATTATTGATAAACATGTTGTTGAGATAAACCTCTCACATTTTCCTAAAATTCTTCTCCAATTGTTCACAATAGGCTCTGCAAAAATATGTGTAAAACTGAATTTTGCACAACTTGAAGATTAGGCTGTGCAGATGTGCATGTATCTTCCATTCTGTAATACCTGTGTAAAAAGTGAGATAGGTTTTTGTAGATTGGACTCTTAGGAATACAAAAATCCTCCATTTTTTCAAAATTCATCTTGGATTGGTCACAATATTTTCTGCAAAACTATGACTTAAAGAGGGAATTTCTGGAAAATGTCCCTTCCTACTTTGTTTTCATCTTTTAACATTTTTGTTCTTTTAACTGTTTTTTCTTTTATTTTGGATAAAATTCATTGTTGTTGGTGAAAGTGTTTTCATCTCTTTTTAACCATTGATGCCTCTGTATTTACTTTTATTTTTTTACCTTGACTGTTCTATTACCTTTTCAGTTTTACCATTCACTGTGCAAATTTATCTCTCTCTACATAAATGACTTCTTTCTGTTTTGCTGCCTCGAATATTTTGTTAAGGAATATCATTTAAAATTCATTTATTTCTAACTTTTTTAGGAGTAAATAACTTTTAACTAGTATTAAACTGTTTATCACAATTCTCCTTTTGTTACTAACCTGCAAAACAAAACATTAATTAATGAGACAGAGGTCTGCAAGGAGCAATTATGGCTTTGATGATGGGAAAATATTGTAAAAAATTGTTTGAACTGCAGTGGGGTTTTCTGGGTTAGCGAAAAGTTTTCTGAGGCTATGATGGTCCTTATAGTACTCAGAGGTCTCCCTCAACGTTCATAGCAGTCGAAATAGGTTGGTTCTGTTCAATTTAGGCTTAAACTGGAGTCGGCAGCATTTTCTCATGATGGAAATGATCTTTTTGTGCGAAATTCTAACAAACAAGAGGAAAAACAATGTAGGTGGGTGTTTTTATTGGTTTTTATTTAACATTAAAATTCATTAATGCACAGTCTTATCACATGGATGGAAGGTTTGGCATGCAAGAGGGAAAAACCGTCGGTGGTTTTCGCAACATTAGAGGGCGGTTTAGTGTTTTACTTGGAAGGATGTGATCCAATGTTGAGTGGACGCGTGGAGGAGAGAGAGCAGGCAAAAACCATTGATATCATAAATAAAAAATGGATTAACAACTGCGCTATTTAATTTGCAATATGGATGATGTGCAGTCAGATCTATTGGGTGGATGTGAATGGTCACGATTTATCGATGAAGTTAAAGGGTAATGGGCATGGGGCCCATGGTTCTTTATGCGACAGGGTTTAAGTTTTATACGTTTAAAAAATAATTTAAATTTAAAATCTTATGTTTAACGGGATAGGAAGAATAATCATTTTACAAGGAAACTAGGCTACATACAGATGTAAAGTAACCTTTGGGCGGGTTAATATAAAATATATGTCTTAAACCTAGGGGGGAGCGGAGAATATATCACGTGGAGTATTTAAACGGTGGGATAACATAAAAATGTGGATTTGGGATATTTATATAAATTAATTAATATAATACGGGATAAGGGAATATATGGGAATTAATACATTAATTGAAATGTTAATATGAAATGTATTTGCGAAAAGACCAAATATACTAAGCATAGTGTAAAACATATGTTTTTTAAGCGGGATTTCATCATTGTGAGGCCCAACATAACATTTAACACTTATACTTAGGCAAAAATCATTTTTGTGGGTATTTTTGTATGAAAGGGGAATTATTCAAGGGGGTTTTACTTCTCCTAGATAAAAAGTGCTTTAAACTTAGGAAAAGGGATTTTATTAGGGTAAAATGAATGATCAAGGAGAAGGTTTTTTAATGAGGTTAAATCAAATACCTTGGTGCCAGTTAGTCATTAAGCCATGGGTTCGGTCCCACCAAAAGTTAGAGAAATGCTCTAAGCCTTTATGACTGAAGCTTTTAGTACTAGAACACATTTCGGGGAGGGAAATTAGTAATATTCCAATTGATGTTTATCCATGCCTTGTGAAACTGCTTTCTTCCTACCCATCATTTATTGTACCTTTTTTTCCTTTATTTGCATGGGTGCATTTGAGCTTGCAAACCCTTATTCACTTTTCTTTTAAAACACGAAGCTATCTAATTCTAACCTTATTTCATCCAAGGGCTCAGATTAAACTGTTGAGCTCCTTATTATTCTATATTTTAATTATTGATCTGCCAAGTTTAGACTGTTTGGCTAGATCTTTATTCTCTATCTAGCAACATGAAATTTAAAGCATGAGAGGTCAAATTTAAGTTGTTTGACCCTCATGGATTGTGGCATTTAGGACAAGCTTCACACAATCTGATTTGCAAATGTAAACTAAAGTAGTAGCATTTAAATTTGCAACACTTTCATGATCTATTTTTTATGGGGTTCATATTTAATATTCTTTTTATCTTTGTTTCTTTTTGTCCTTTGATTATTCTTTTAGGACATACTCTCTTTTCATTTTTTAATTTGGGAATACATTTGCAGAAAGAAAAGGTATGTACAATATTTCAAGATTTTAATAGAGTCAATTCAAAATTATGAATCTTATATTTATAGGACCCTAATAGTGGCTTCACATGGGGATGACATATCCTTGTGAGATGTCAAGAGCATCGTCGACTAGTAGCTTGATCCTATGAGCCAATCCCAAACATGAATTTTCTTTGTTATAAAATCTCTGTGACTGAAACTCTTGAATTGAAAATTTACACCCTTTTCTGCAAACTAAAATCTTGTCTGGGACTAAAAGGTGTTGCAACCTTTAAACCAAACTACTAAATCATCAATATCTTAGGGCATTTTCCTTGGCTTCAAATATTAATGAATTATTCAAAACTAGCTGAAAACTGAAAACTGAAATAAGCTGAAGTCCTACCTACTTACTCTAATAAGATGTCCAACTGCTGGTTAGGTAAAATGAAATAGGCAATGCAACCATTCAAGCATTATGTACTTATATAGACTTTGCTGCATTTTCTTGTTGATTCTGAAAACTGTAATTTTGCAACCTATTAGAAACTTGTCAACAAATGAGAGGATAAGGAAATACTTGATTTCCTTTGTTGACTCTAGAAAAATTTCAAAATTATCTTCCAAGATATATACACTAATGTTTAACTGATCTAAACAACTATACATTTGTTCTGGATGGCCTCCATGCCATGAAATTGAAATGTTATTTTCATCTTAATCTCCTCGCAAACTTTCATATAAGATTTGTGATGATATTCCTATTGATTGTAATGTTTGACTGGTGAATCCTTTATCATCTTGATTATGAAACTCATAGTTAGTTAATGGAGGCAGGCTTTGAATGCATTCAATATCCAACATATTTTCTATTCGATCATGAAAAACTTGGGAAAATTGTTGCTACCTATGGTATATAGGATTCCATGGAACTTCATAAACTTCAACAAGTTGCTCATCCTTTTCTTTAAAGATGTTATACCACATTTCCTTTAAAAGCTGAAATGATTCAAAACATAGTTGTATGGAACTTTATTTTATCATTTGATGAGATGTTTCAATAAAATTTGATAACTGTACTTGTGAAACTAAAAAATCTTGATCAAGAGTTTCATTATATTCTTTGTTGTCAATCACAATACCTAAAGACTACTGATTATTGATGGCTTTAAATTTGTTTCTAATAAACTGAAATGAAGCAAAACAAAGAGGTAAAGAACCTTCACTTATTTCCAAATTTGGTGCTTTTTCTTCCTCACTCTCATAGCTGATATGTATTGGTTGATCATTGTATTCTGGCTACTGAAACTGAGTTTCCTCATCCCACAAAATAGCTTTTGATTGCTCTGTAAAGTTAGCTTGAGTTTGGAGAACATAACTATCATCATAATGATCATACTTAGGCAAATCATCAAAAGAAGGAATTTCATCAGACATACACATTAAATCGATAGATTCCTCTTCCACATATTGATTTGTAAATCCATTTTTTGATCTATGATAGATGGGATAAGCAGGAATTTTTTCATGGCTATCAACCTCTTCTATTCCTTCATGGTGATTTTGAACAAAAAATTCATCTTTCATGGTGATATTCTGTATTATTTCTTCTATTTTACTTACCAAAATGTTGAGTTTTACCTTTGCAATGTTGCTCTTCTCTCCTTCTGCTTTCAACTTTTCCTTTCTTATTTACAAATTAACTTCTACATAAATTGCAATATTATTCATATGTACAAGTGTTTATGAATCTCTTTCTCTTAATTGAAATTCTATTTCTGGATCAAAAGCACTTGGATAATGCAAGAGAGATGAATCATGAGGAGGCCTTATATTTTATGGCATTGAATACTAAACTTAATTAAATCTGTCAGAAAATTGTTGTATTGTTTCATTTGAATGTCTTTTTAACTGATTATATTCTTATATGATCACAAAAGATCGACTTTAATTATCCATCTGTCAAGAAATTTTTTGACAAACTGCTGCAAATTTGAGATGCTTGCATTAGGCAGATTCTTGAACCAACTCTTTATTCTCTTTTGCAAAGAAAGAGAAAAGAAGTATGATTCTAAAAGCATCTTCATCAATCTCAAATAGGTCCAGATAATTCTTAAAACCTTGAATGTGTTTTTGGGCAGTGATGTTATTATTTTCTCCAACAAACCTAGGTAGAAATTTGTAATAGTTATTAGGGAAATCATGGAGTATATAAGGTAAAATGAGGGGATTATATCTATCAGGAACTTTACAAGGTATAGGAATATGCACAGGGATTGTAAGATTAGTCTTGATTATTTGAGGTTTCTTAATTGGAAAATGATTATCATAAGATTCAAAAGAAAGCTGCTTGAAGGGATTAGGAGAATTAGTATTTACAATCTTTAAAGGAAAAAAATTAAAAACTAATCTAAGATCTTCTATAAAATATAATATACATTGAAAATTTTTCTTAATGAGAATGAACATGATGTCTTGGATTAAGATCCAAGTTGAAAGCCTGATCTTTCCATATTGTTCTTTCAGGTTCATTCCCTCAGTGGAGTCTTTATTATGAAATTGATTTGGAGTTTCCAGGTGGATGATTTTAACCTCTGTGTGGCTGATCACTGTCCACCATCATATATCAGATCTGAACCTATAAAACATTTCTGAAGAAAATGTTAGTTTCCCCAGCAGAGTCGCCAATATGTTATGACTCAGTAATTTCTCAAGGTTAAAGAAATAATTTACCGAGGTAACCATAGACCTACTTTTAAGCTTTAGGATTTAGCCTTCCGAAGGCTCAGAGAGGGCTCTCTCTATAAGATTTAACTTTGTTTTTATATCTTATTTTAGGCTAGTTGTATAGGGAAAATTGGTTTTGAGGTTTTGATTTGTTTTTGTGGGCAAATCACTTAATTAGATGGATAGATGAGGATCTGAAATCCATTGGGCAGATGGAGTCAATGTGTCAAGCATAAAGATTAGGATCAAGGTCTAAAGTCAAATTTTTAAAGGGAAAGATAGTAGAGTCACTTAAGATCTTTCAAAGGCTGATGGTGAAATGGTTTTAATCGGGATAAAGAGAAATGAAGGATTCTTTAATCCATATAAGGAGAGAAGAGGCAGGGGTCAATCGAAATTAGGGAGAAATTAAGGGTTCCCTAGTCTAGATATCAGCAAAAAACATTAAAATGAAAACCAGTCAATAAAAAAGTGCTTTTAACAAATTCTAATATAAAAATTCTTGATTTCACATTAAAATTTAGAACAAATTTATGAATGAATGTAAAACATAAGAAAATTGACAAATGACATAAGATAATACTTCACTTCAATGGCCCAACACATGAATCCAGTAATATGATGCTTTATTGCTTGAAATCCAGTCTTCTGACTTGAGCTTGATACAAAAAAACCTTAGGTTCATAATGCTACATCTATAGAAATCTTCAACAATTATCCACACTCAATACTTCAAATAATGAAGTATTTATACAAATTCTAAACTAGAATACCTTGAAAAAATATCAAAATTGGTTTACAGATATCTCAAATTGTTTTACATAAATAAAACTTAATAAAACGACACTTAAAACTAATGAATATATTTGGCACTATTTTTATGGATTGATGGTGACAAAATAAGGTAAATTCAAATTTGATATCAACTCTTAGTTCATGATGAGGCTTCCAGGTCAACTACTGTCTCCTTCCTTTGTGCATTTTGCTCCAGAAATTCTGCAAACTTAGGGTCCAATGATTCCTTTGTATATCTCAATCCGAGATATATATGTAAAAATTGAAAGAGGTTATTATTTATAAATATGATTTTGAGATAAAATTCTCTCAGTTTCCGAAACTTCCACTCCAATTGTTCACAATAGGCTCTGAAACAAGATGTGTAAAACAACATTTTTCACAATTTGAAAATTAGGCTATGAAGATGTGAATTTATCTCTCATTATCTAATACCTATGTAAAAAGTGAGATAGGTTTTTGTAGAATGGCCTCTTAGGAACACAAACCTCCTCCACGTTTTCAAAATTCATCTTGGATTGGTCACAATATGTTCTAAAAAACTATGACTTAAACATGAATTTCTGGAAAATGTCCATTCCTACTCTGTTTTCATCTTTTAACCTTTTTGTTCTTTTAATTGTTTTTTCTTTTAATTTGGATAAATTCATTTTTTTTAGTGAAAGTGTTTTCATTTCTTTTTAACCATTACTGCCTCTTTATTTACTTTCACTGTTTTACCTTGACTGCTCTGTTACCTTTTCACTTTTACCATTCATTGTGCAAATTTATCTCTCTCTGCATAAATGAATTCTTTATGTTCTACTTCCTAGAATCTTTTGTTAAGGAATATCATTTAAAATTCATTTCTTTGTAAGTTTTTTAGGAGTAAATAGCTTTAAATAGTATTAAACTATTTATCCCAATTCTCCTTTTGTTACTAACCTACAAAAAAAAATCAATTAATGAGATAGAGGTCTGCAAGGAGGGATTATGGCTTTGATGATGGGAAAAGTCTGTAAAAAATGGTTTGAACTACAGTGGGGTTTTATGGGTTAGCGAAAAGCTTTCTGAGGCTATGCTGGTCCTTGTAGTACTTGGAGGTCTCCCTCAACATTCATAGTAGTCGAAATAGGTTGGTTTTGTTCAATTTAGGCTTAAACTGGAGTTAGCAGTGTTTCCTCAGGCTAGAAATGACTCTTTTTGTGTGAAATTATAACAAACAAGAGGAAAAACAGTGCAAGCGGGTGTTTTTATTGGTTTTTATTTAACATTAAAATTAATTAATGCACAGTCTTATCACATGGATGGAAGGTTTGGCGTGCAGGAGGGAAAAACCACCAGTGGTTTTCACAACGTTGGAGGGCAGTTTATGATTTTACTCAAAAGAATGCGATCCAATGTTGAATGGATGCATGGAGGAGAGAGAGAGGGAGAAAACCACTCATATCGTAAATCCAAAATGGATTAACAACTGTGCCATTTAATTTGCAATATGGATGATGGGCCATCAGATCTGTTGGGCGGATACGAACAGTCATGATTTATCGATGAAGTTAAAGGGTAATGAGCATGGGGCCCGAGGTTCTTTATGCGACGGGGTTTAAGTTTTATACGCTTAAAACATAGTTTAAACGTAAAATCTTATGTTTAATGGGACAGGCAGAATAATCACTTTATAAGGCAAATAGGCTATATACAGATGCAAAGTAACCTTTGGCTAGGTTAATATAAAATATATGTCTTAAACCTATGGGGGAGTGGAGAATATGTCACATGGAGTATTTAAACCATAGGATAACATAAAAATGTGGATTGGGGATATTTATATAAATAAATTAATATAATACTGGATAAGGGAATATATGGGAATTAATACATTAAGTTAAATGTTAAGATGAAATGTATTTCCAGAAAGACCAAATACACAAATAATAGTGTAAAACATATGTTTTTTAAGCGATATTTCATCATTGTGAAGCCCAAAATAACATTTAACACTTATACTTAGACAAAAGCATTTTTCTAGGTTTTTTAGGTAATTTTGTATGAAAGGGGAATTAGTCAAGGGGGTTTTACTTTTCCTATATAAAAAGTGCTTTGAACTTAGGAAAAGGGATTTATTAGGGTAAAATGAATGATGAATGGGAAGGGTTTTTAATGAGGTGAAATCCAATACCTTGGTGCCAATTAGTCATTAAGCTGTGGATCTAGTCCCACCAAAAGTAAGAGAAATTCTCTGAGCCTTTATCACTGAAGCTTTTAGTACTAGAACACATTACAGGGAGGGAAATTAGTAATATGCCAAATGATGTTTATCCATGCATTGTGAAATTGTTTTCTTCCTACCCATCATTTATTCTACCATTTTTTCCTTTATATGCACGGATGCATTTGAGCTTGCAAACCCGTATTAACTTTTATTTTAAAACAGGAAAATATTTAATTATAACCTTATTTCATCCAAGGGCTCAAATTAAACTATTGAGCTCCTTATTATTCTCTATTTTAACTATTGATGTGCCAAGTTTAGACTGTTTGGTTAGATCTTTATTCTCTATCTAACAACATGAAATTTAAAGCATGAGAGGTCAAGTTTAAGCTGTTTGACCC
The DNA here is from genome assembly GCA_034641835.2 of Pinus albicaulis. Taxonomy (NCBI): domain Eukaryota; kingdom Viridiplantae; phylum Streptophyta; class Pinopsida; order Pinales; family Pinaceae; genus Pinus; species Pinus albicaulis. Next base: position 805,252,925 of record CM076581.1, on the reverse strand, counting down.
TCATGGATTGTGGCATTTAGGACAAGCTACACACAATATTATTTGAAAAAGTAAACTAAAGCAGTGGTATTTAAAATTGCAACACTTTCATGATCTATTTTTGATGAGGTTCATGTTTAATATTCTTTTGATATGTGTTTCTTTTTTTCCTTTGACTGTTCTTTTAGGACGTACCCTCTTTTCATTTTTTAATTTGGGAATACATTTGCAGAAAGAAAATGTATGTATAATATTTCAAGATTTTAACAAATTCAATTCAAAATTATGAATCTTATATTTATAGGACCCTAACACAATCAATTGAACAATTGATGTTCAATCGATTGAAAAACTGTTGTTCGAACCAAATGAACAACTATTTTTCGGCATGTTTTAAAAATAAAATAATAATAATAATATTTATTGGTTTTGTTTTTCAATCCATTGAACAATTTTTGTTCATTCGATTGAACAACTGCTATTCGAACCAATTGGACAACTACATTTTTTGTTGTTGTGTGTTTTTAAAAGTTTGTTGTTCAAAGTAGAAAACTTTTGTTCTTTGTTTTTGCTGATTTTATTTTAAAAAATATTATCCACTCTTCCTTTACACATTCTTGCCATAAAAACCATTTTTATTGAATTAGGAATTTACACCTAAAGTATATAAAAGCAGTGATATTACTAATATTATGTTTTTTAGAAATTTTGATGGAAATATTTGCTTTGGAAGCTAACATGGTTAATCTATATAATGATTGGCTGGATATCCCCTATTTAGTCATACTATCACACAATTCATTATATTAATCTTATGTTGGTTTATCTTTTTACACTCTCAAGTGGTAAGTCTCTTTGGCATGAGGATATGGGAATACGGGCATCATTTTTATTGGCATTTTTTTCTACTTCTTACACCATCCCTAACTCTTAAGAAGTTAATGAGCCTCTCTCCATTTATAAAAAAGAAAAATATATCTCTATGTGAAAAATTTTAAAAATAGAGGATAGGGGGTCTCATTATGAGCCAGTCTACCATGATCATGAGGATATAACAGGTGACTTTCCCACAATGGCCACCACACTAGGGTAGTGACCTTCTTGACAACTAAAACTATTTGAAGGACAAGAGGTCTCATCACTAGCTGGCCTGATCACTCTATTAAATCCCCATGAATGGCACTATGACTATCGGCCACCACACCAGCATAGTGGTCTCTGTACAAAACAAGTGTCTATTTTTAAATAGATGATTCTGGCTCATTTTTGGGTTAAAACAACAACCCCGTCGAGGCTATGGATGCTTGCTGGCAGCAGTGGCTCTACATTTTGGTATTGGAGTATTTTTAACAACAACCAATTATTTTACATGCCCCTATCTCCTATTAATCCATTCCTGAAGTGGAATGCACTTTTTGACTAAGTGTTATCATTATAATAAACCAATATGCATAATCAACTTTGATTTTATATGAATTATTTTAGTTATGCCGAATTGAGTGATAACAACATCCATCATAATATGTTACCTATCACGCTTTCATCATGTTATGCCGTCAAAATAGAAAACCCTTTTCATAATAATTTCTCCTCTGCTTTTCTCCTTTTTTGGTCATTTCCATATGATGTAAAATTTCGATGATTTCCAATCTCTGACTTCTATTTCATGTGAATTTATGATTTATGCCACATTTCCTCTTTTCTTGTGCTAAAAGGTCGTGGATGCCCTTCTCTCATTAGAGGGGGTTACGAATATCTATGATCAACAAGCATGCGAATTAACTATGAGACTCCATTCGGATGGGTTGATTGGACATTAAAATCATTGCATTAACGTCATACAGTCACCTTTCTAATAATAAATATTATAAGAGTTGCATGCAGTATTTGTGTTGTTTTTAATTAATAGAGCCGAAAGAAGCGAATGCAGAAGGGTGAAGAAATCAATTTCGAAAAAACAGTAGCCATGGGTGGATACTTTGTTTGCAATGAACCCACAATCCTTCAGGTGACAGAATTGGATTTCACTATTCTCCAGCAATCTGGTTGGAATTCATATTTGAATAGGCTACAAGGGTTAAATACGGAGATAGCAATTGAGTTCCTATAGAACACGCGGGAAGGGCATACCATAGTTAAAGGTAGAGTTATGCCAGCCTTCGAAGAAGTAATTGCTGAGGTCTCCAGACTTCCAATGGAAGGGAAAAAGTGGATTGATAAACATGTCCTCATATAAGAAGAAGTTTCAATATATCAAGACCTAGATGAGCAATTGGATGGAAAAGGGAAAGGTATTTACCTTGCATCCTTGAAGCAACCCTAGCGAGAACTGGCAGTCATCATCTAGAAGTATATCACATGTGATGGATGCCAGGATGGTAAAATATCTCCAAATCCAATTGTTAGTTGTACTCATACAAAATATTTCAATTAATTTGCCTTTTTTCTTGAATTCTACATTGCATGACATTACTGTTCGGATTAGGAAAGATAGAAACCCTCAGGAAGTTGTCAAACATCATGGCCAAGTAAAATTAATTATTGTTCATGAATTAAACAAACATCAGCTAGCATGGTATATATTTTTCAATCCTGCCCTGTCTGCCCCTGAAGAAAACCCTGATAGAGCAGGAATTGAGCATTCAAGAAGAGACATACCAATCCCTAAGAAAGCTAGAGGGAAGAGAACACGCGTCTCGATCTTAGGTCCAGTAAAATGGAGATGGCCCGAAAGAATAAAACTACAAAAAAATACCTCGACATTTCCAGATGATACAGGGCCATCCTATACGCCCCCTTCGAGCCCTCAAAATGCACCTTTACGTGATTATGAGGAGGAAATGGCTCATGTATTAGAACATATGAGATCATATTGTGAAGCTAGGAACCCATTTGAACATTCTGAGGAACAGAGGGATCTTTCGAACCAGTCTACCTCTGCTGGCAGTTCTGGTCACACGAAAATTATACCTTCCATTGATGAATTGCAAGGTTTGAGGGATTTATCTCTCTCTGATAATGAATGTTTTAATAAGGAAGGTTAGATAGAGAGAACCTCTAAGTCTGAAAATTAGTCAGGGGATACTTTTTTATTAGACTAGGACACAAATTTTGATACAACTCCTGTGACACCTGAAAAAAAATCAATGTCGACACAACCTCTTTAGTGCTCGAAGAAAACATTATTTCATTAAATGATAACCCTAATAATAGCACAAACCCACCTGAACCTGAAGCTGTTGATGCACCTTCTCCTGCCAGGACCCCTTTAAAGGAAAAATCAGCTTGGGCTATGTTGAGGAGAATGCACATGAAATGCAGAGAATTGAGAAAAATTGTGGAACAATTAAAGGGATGGTTGAAATAGGTGGATGAGGCTTGGAAGCCTAAAAAGGAATTAGATATTGTGGGGACCCAAACAGAAATATGTTTTGCAGAATAAATTGGCATTCAAACTAAACCAAAGGAAACCCAAATAGATCCTGACACAAAAACTATAGATGTTGTTGTACAAGCTAATAATTGCAGTCCCCAAGAGACAAATGAAGTCTCTGTGCAGACCGATTTGGTACCTGCAGATGAAAATAAAACCCAAAAGGAGGAAACACCTGCTTATACCTCTTTGGTACGAATATTTTCCAATCAAAAGCTTCACAATGAATTGATTCAAATTCAGCAAGAATTGGTCCAGTATAGGAAGGAAGTAGTGCCTTTGCAGGAACATTAGGCATTCCTAAAATGATTTAATGACCTTATTTCAACTGAATATGAAACCTTTTCCCAACTTAGGGAAGAAAGAGTGAAAGTGAAAAGGGCACAGGCTCAACTAGAACAGACTAGGGAACAAACCAGTGTTGTTTGTTCTCTTTACACAGATGTCTTATCTTGCAGATCATTGGCCACCAATTATGCCTTATTTATACTGGAAAGGTATTTTTTGTTGAATATCAAAGTTGTTAGAGAAGGGAAGCCTACTACGTTTAATTCCACTGTAGAATTTTTCTAACGTTGTAATGAAGAGGATGAACAGGTACAATGCCTTTTGTGCGAATTGTACTTGCACAATCTATTTTTAGAAGATGAAAGAGATAGTAAGCCCAATCCCTTCATTGGGTACATTCAATTTCAATATTTTCTGTCTTTTGCTAAAAACCATATTAGATGGGCTAAGGCCTACAATATCTTCGAGAAAAGGGAACATGGGTTAGACTTATGGGTCAGAGGGGAACCTACAAAATCCCTACATTTATTCATTCAACATAAGAGTTTTATGCAATAGAGAGGAGTGATAGCCAAGCTAGGGCCAATTCAAAAAGATATTGTACATAATGGAATAGCATACTTCTAGGATATTCAAGGATATTATTTATTAGAAGCTAAGCAAATATGGCAAGCCTCTACCAATAATGTTAAGAATAGAGAGCCAATTGGTTATAGGAATTTTAAAGTTGTTGCTTCTCATTTTCTTATGTATAGCAATTTAATTTTAAACATGGGCCCTACATGGATACGATGCAGATATGGATGTGCCACCATATGGTACCCTCCTAAATATTACCACCATGATTATGAATTGCCAGAGGGGCATACAAACTTGGCATTTGCAAAAGTGAAACAAAAGCATGGTTTTAGATTTTACAGGGAAGAGGTATATCTTGCCTATTCCTTAACTCAACTACACCTCAATTTTCTATTTGCATAAGGACATGTAAAAAGGTAAGCAAGTGAGTATGTTGGGCCATGGAAAAGGCACATTTTAACCCCATCTTTAGCTTGATTTATTATTAACTTTTATATGTTTTTCCTTCATTTTAAAAATAAATCAAAAGATAATAGTGTAAAAGTAGGGTAAAACAAATTCTTAATAAATAGTGTGTCTAATAGTATAAAAAATAATTTTTGTTGTCTTTTTTGATAGTAAATACAAACCGACTAATTGTTGACAAAACAACCAAACAACAACAATCAAGAAAAGCAAATGAAATCATGTCTAGTTCCTGAGAATCAGAAAAAGATGGAATGACATGTCTATTATTGAAGCATTCGGCTGATCGCTGCTAATCCTCGGGATTTCTTAATCCCAAGGATTCTCTATTCTCTGTTTTGTTTCTCCTTATAGTTATAAAAGGTTGTAGATGAAAGGGAACGGAGAGATTTTTCCGTATATTGTAATTCTCTGTAATAAACATTTATTCAGACAGAGTCTTTCAACTCGTGATGTTGTAATTGTTTTATTTATTAATGAAAGTGTTAGCGTTTTCGTTATAAGCAAATTTTGAGTATTTCTTAGAAAAATACTTCTCGAACGTTTGGGCTCAGTCCCTGGGAGTTATCTTGCTATTTTGTGTTATATGTTTATTTCTTTATTCTCACAAATTAGTTATTCTTACACTTTGTTGAGTTACGATTCAATTTAGTAATTGCAAGTGTGGTGTGTTATGATTTTCTTTTCAATTAGATTGATTTATCATTAATATTCCTTTACTATTGAGTGATTTTTTCCATTTATGAGATTGATTTCAGCGTGGTTAAGATGTTGATGTTCAATTCTGCACATTGTTATTTCTTGACGTTTTTCCATTGCAAGTGTGAACGTATGGTTTGTTGTTCAATTCTGAAGGTTGTTATTAATTGAATTATTGAGAATTCCATTGCAAAATTTCAATAGGTGATTGTTATTCAATTTATTAAGTATTTCTTTTCTATTATTTATCAATTAATTAAGATTGTTGTTCAATTGCAAAAGATCTTTAATTTTACCATTTGAGTGTTTACTTTCTGCATAAGTTCATACTAGAATTTCATTCTTTCATTGATTTGAAGTATTTCACGACTTACTTTTGAATTTATTGATTTAACTTTGAGAATTAGATAGTATCTCTTGCAACGATTTAGAGTATTTAACCTCTAATTTCACTCGCATATACTTTTCTTGCACTCTTGAAATAAACAAACTTTCCTTGGGTTGATGGTTAATGTGAAGCATTAAGGTTACCTTTAACAGTCATATTTTTGAACCAACAACAACCTCAACCAAATAAGATTTAAATCTTGAATGAAAATATTGAAAAGCTTCATTTCAACATCATTATTTTCCTTGACTATTATAAGCACAATATTATTGCTAGAGTTAATGAGTCTCTTATTTTTTCCAGCATTTACAAGTGAAATATTTATTTTTTTTCGATGTGCTCTAACAATGTACTCTATACCATCTTTGAACAAGTGATACTTGTTTTCATGGCGATGGAAAATATATTTTCTGTCATACAAATATGGGCTTCCCAAAACAATTTCAAAAATATCTAGTGGTACTACATCAAGTTCAACTTCATCAAGAAAGTTCGTTGTAATTGCAACTTTAAAGAAGCATTTCCTCGTAACTTGTAAGTTTTATTTCTTGCAAATCCAGCCTAAAGGATAAGATCTTGAATGAAGAATGGTATTTAATTTTAGTTTGTTGACTAAATCTTCGGAAATCAAATTTGCTTGTGAACCACTATCAAAGAGTGTATCAATTTTTGTGTGTTTTGAAATAACCCAAATATGGAAAAGTTCAATTCTAGTTTTCTCATATTGAGTATCATTAAGACAACTTGAAGAGCTAGTGCTTTCTATGTCCTTAACTTTCATTCCCACTATTGTTATCTTTGTTTCATCTCCCGAATAAGAGCCTAAGTCATGTTGTGTAGTTGCAGTTGTCTTTTGCTTCCCTTTGTTGTTAAACTTATTTGGTTTCATCTCAGGATGAAGCTTCCAATAATGAGCTTCAACATGACCCTCTTTGGAACAATTTTTTCATGTTAGTTTTTCTCCTTCCTTTTTTATGGATGTGTTCTTCTTTCCCTTTCCTTTGAAATTGCTCTTACCCTTGTCTCCATTTGTGAATGGCTTCTTGCTACCCTCTTGTGGATTTTTTTCCCCTCTTGCTTCAATATGAGTTTCCTAGACAAAAACCTCATCTAAAGTTGTAGGATTAAACATAAGCATAGTATGTCATAAATAACTATGTAAACCCCCAATATATTTCAAAAAAGTGTCTTGTGAATTCAAGTATACACCTAATATCAAGAACCTTATTCTAAATTATTGAGTATATATTTCAACACTTTGACCCTTAGTTGTCTAAAATTTTGCCAATCCATAATAGCCTTTTGCATATAGTCTCATGGATAAAATTGTCTTCTAAGTGCAGCAATAAAATCTATCCAAGAGGTGGAGCCCTTACCATACTTTTTCATATCCTCTTGTCTTTTGGCTTCCCACAAAATAAAAGCAGCACTTTCCAACCTCAATGAATCCAATTGAATATTTGTTTCATGCTCTTTGATGTTTTGTATATTTCAATAAACTTCAAGTTGACGAACCCAAATATCAATTCTTTCAGCATTCACTTCACCATTATACATCGGAAGTTCGAATTTAATATCAAGTTTTAATAAGGAATTTTTTCCATGCACCCTTAAGGTATGTGGAGGTGTTTGAGTAATAATGGTTGTGGAAGAGGAATAAGATGAAGATGAGGATGGAGGTGAATATGATCATGGAGAAGAGGGAAGTTTGTCACTATTTCCCTTTGAATTCTTGTCATCATCTCCTCATTTCATTCCAGATGAACCCCCTCCTTTTGAAGACTTGGAACTTTCACCCTACAATATTGAAGTCCTCTCTTCATAGAGAACCTTCACCATTTCAGTCATGTCAAAGAAAGTTTTTTTGAAATTCCTTGCTTCATCTAACATGTTCTCAACTACTCCTTCATGAGACATGCTTGTTGAATCTTCAATTGCAATTTGAGGAAGAATTTGTGGTGGAGCTTGAGGAAAATTTTCTCTCCTTGTCCTTGACTTAACTTGAGTACTTGCAACCACAAGCTTTCTTTCTCCTCTCTTGAGTTTCAACCTTGTAAGCATCACATACACTTTCAAACAATTAAATACTCATAGCAGTAAAGAAAAAAAAAATTCTGATACCAAACTTTATCTATATGAGATCTTAATAAAATTTCACTTGAGGGTTTGCAAATTACAAGTGTTTAAATTGATTTTTTGAGAGCTTTTATGTTAAATTTTAAACACATAAATAATGTAAATAGAATCTAAATATACAAAAAAATAGACAAATGCACCATAATAATAACCATAACATAGCAAATGATGAAGGAGTTCACCCCTCCTGGATTACGTCTCCTTGGTCTAGCTTCCAATGGCTTGGGCCTCTTTCATTATGCTCAAAATGGTCATTACATAAATTTATAGTACTCCAATGGCTTCCAAACCTGTTCCATCGTCTTCAGAATGCCCAAAAATTCTTTTCTAGCCTCTTTCTAATCCGAAATTGGTAAAAAACCGAAGAAGTTATGAGCCTACCTAGTTTTTCTGCTAACCGCTCCACAATTTCCCCAAAAATCCAAACTGGTCCTACAAATTTTCCCAATTTTCAGCTAACATAGTAACAATTTTCTGGAATTCTAGGCGAAATTTTTAGAACATTAATTTTCACAATAACTCCTTAATTTCAAATTTTAAACCATATCATATGGCGCATTAAAAACATTTTTTAAGAAAATAAAATACGACAGTTAAGTTTTAACAATAGGCGGTTAGGGTCGATCAGTTACATGGTGATTAATATGGGTGCATATCCTCCCTATCCCTAGTCTCAACGTTTTTTCATATGTAAAACATGTATGGGGGGTCGGGGCCAAGCCTTAGCCCCCTTTCCCGCAACTTCACCATCAATAATGTTTAAATATAGTTCCAGGCCATAGTTTTAACAAGTGACTTGGTGGCCTGATGGTAATGTTGTGTGTTGATTTATGCTTGGCCTCAGTTTCAAATCTCATGAGGTGCAGCTTGGAACATAAACATAATTTTGGTGGCTCCCGCACTGCCACTTGTCAACCTCTAGTTGGGCCATGTGGCAGGATGTGGTTGGCCACCAACCGACCAATAAAAATTTTCCCACAGTAACCAATAGAAATTTGATAAGTGGCGAAGCTTAACAGGATAAAAAAATACCTTTTGACCAACCAGAAGTGGCCACGTGGTAGCCTACCATTGGCCCAAATGTTTTCCCTTTCAGCTATCATTTTTGGAAAATTTTCCTGTTTGGGAAAGCGAACAGAACATGCTTCTGAGAGCATATGGTGTCATATTTCCACAAAATGAGTTGTACCATATTCATAATGATGAGATAAACGTGGCCATTCAGGTTCCACACCATTCCAAAAACATTCATTTTTTAGCATAATTTTGAGCACCTGATCAATGGTGGATCTAGTCTCGAGGGAGATCACAAAGATCACTACTAAAGTTTTTTCATGATACAAAGTTGAAGTCCCTTGACTGATCCATCATATAATTTTAAGGGAAGGGAATTCATGGTGTTTTTGGGAAAAAATCCCTAAATTTATAGGAAGGATCAGATAGGTTTATCCCTTTGTAGATCAGAACCTTATGTAGGAAAGCTTTTGATTGGAGTTACCGAATTCTCCTCTTGCAATTTGGTTAGAGGAAAACTGATGAGGACTATTTGCCGGGTCCACGTAGTTGGGTGAATATCCAAAATGTTTAAGTTCAGGGGTCAAGAGGTTAGGAGGAAGGTGAGTGATGAGCTCTACGATATGTCGACCCCGACGGATGTCAGGAGGTCAGAATTCAGGAGGTGAGTTAGCGCTCTGAAGTACAGAGATGTGTATGCCTTGACAACTCGCTCACCTATTAGTTGGAGGAGCTCACGATGAACCACCATGTCGTAGCATGGAATTAGTGACCACCGTTCCCTATGCCCAAGAGAGAGAAATAAGGAAATACAGAGAAGTGAATGAATTTAAGGGAAAAATAAAAACTGAGGGTGCGACCCTCCTAATCCCATTTCCAAGAGGAGGAAACAAGGATTGGATTTTCAAGTATCAACTCTCTTACCTAGGTAAACGAAGGAGGTATGTTACATGTACCTCCTTAATGGCATGAGTTACATTTCCTAAATGGGCATGGGTTACACCCCTATTGGCATGTGAGTTACTCCTCCTTTATGGACTGGATTAGTTTATCCTATATATATGTGCCTCATTCTTTCTCCCCTCTCTACTTGTGCACTGCGAAAGAAGAATTTGAACATGAGAAAAAGTATGAGCATAACTTGGTGAGCCAAGGTTGATTTAGTGTTTTCATTTTTTAGTGTTGATTCAGTTGAAGGGAATGTTGATTCAGTGTGTGCATCTACTACTACTACCAGTGAACATCATGCTACAACTTTTATAGATTTGGGTGAACTTACTCATTCTCTTGATCTCTTATTGTACTATGTTTCTTTTTTTATAATTGATTTATAATAGAAGAAGAATCTAGTTGGATTTTCCCCTTCTAGGTTTTTCCCTATTCATTGGACCTAAATTAGTTTTGTCACATTGTATTCTTGGTTGTCTTCTATTGTGTATTTTATTTATGTTCTATCTAAAATTGTTTATCTAATATTTCAACATAAAGAAGTTTTGTAATAAGTGATTGTTACAACGTAGAACATCAAAATTTCAACAAATCTTCCTTTCAAATTAAAAAAGACTCTAAAATAAAAGGTTGAATAATTACTAACTGATATGAAAAAATCAAGGATCAATAAGGGATTTACTTTACTTATTATTCTGTAAAAATTAAATTTATATTTTCTCACTAAATTTTTCCTTAAATTTTTATCAATTAGAGTAACCCCAACAATTTTAATTACATCTCAATTTTTAGGATCAAATATTTTTACTAAAGCATCCCTTAACCAAAGTTCATTATGCCCTCGCAATGATTCCTTTATTATGCCCTTGCAATGATTCCTTTATTAACTCATGCTTAACCTTGATTATACCTAATCTTCAATTTATTTTATCTCATAACCTAACTAATTCCTTATCCTCATTTGTATCAATGGAATGGATTAACCATTTCTCAATTTCTCGTTGAGGGAATTAAATGAGAGTATTTAATTCATTTCCTCAAGAGATTCAAGGTATACGTAATTTTCCTTGTATTTGGTATTTTTTAGCATAGCATCGATTATTAAGTGGTTTCCCTCCAATTCTTTTTTTACAACAAGTTTTAAAAACAATTTAATTCCCATTTTGCTAATATTGTCACATTAATAAATAATTTGATAAGGAATTTTAACCCTATTTAGCCAACATACTTCCATTTCCTTTAGTCAAGTCTCTGATTGAATATTTTTCTATCTTATATAAGTATACTTCATACTTTAAAAAATTTACCGCTTAAGGTGAATACACATTTTTTTATAAAAGTATTCATTATTTTCCAAGTTCTTTTGCAAATATTCTTTAAAATTTGAAACTCTTGCAAAAAGAAATGATTAAGCTAGTAGAAAACTCCCAAATTTATTTTCTTAACTATAACTATGAAATTTTGTATTAAAAATTTCCAAAATGCAAGCAATAGTACATCATTGTAGCAAAAATTTGAATTTTATTCCCTGCAATCTTTGTTATTTCAATAAAGGCCAAACATTTAAAAAAGCATTTTCCTATATACATAAAAAGCTTACTAACACCACTATATGTGTAGAATTTCCAAAAAAATACCATATGCATAAAAAAATTCATTCTATAAAAACCATTCTTATTTTTTTGTGCCTTTAATATATGAAGAATCCATCTTAACCAACATTTCCATAGCGTGTCTTGTAGTTTCAGTGGTCTAGTATTCTCCATATTATTATGCTAACAGAGAGATAAGTTTATTGGCTACCCTGAGCTATATTGTAACAATCTCACCTCCCACCCCCCCATCCACACCATATCCCATAATAAGGGTAAAGAAAGTGTTACTATCATTGACCCAACCTCCATAGTCCTATCATGGAAATGGGGTCTTAAAACTTCATTATTCTTTTCGAACTCCAAAAAAATCAAGGTAAGAATTGCCATTGTGTCTGGCTCATCAAGATATTTCTAACAACACAAAATTTTCCTCAATTTGGCTCATCTACTAAAATATATGGCCATCTAGATCTTTTCCCAATAACCTCTTTCCATGTCATTGGCTCTGCCACATGGCAACATAGACCCCACATGGTGTCCATGTGGCATCCCATCTCATTGCCATATCATTGCACTGACATGTCCACATAATTTTTTGTCTTAAACTAGGCCAACATGGCATAAGCCATGTCACCATATGTGACCCCCTCTGGACCCCCTTTTAAGAATTTAAATGTGTGATTTTCATGTTTAAATAAGAAACTAGTCCTCGATGGAATCTCGAGTATACAATGGATTTTATGGGGTAAGATAGAAATCCATCCCCATTTCCTAGAAAGATTATTTTCCGGTCTCGACCCCTCACCCTTGGCCTTTTTACATCAGTGTCATGTAGCCCCCTTATAATAAATCCTAAGCTTGAGATTCCAATTAAATTGTCATCAATCGTTGTAAACTTTTTCCTATCTTAGGACGTAACCTCACCCCTTTTCCCAGTGTTTCGTGCTATGTGGAATTGAGATGACATTAGCAATGAGATGGCCCACTTTCACATTAAATGACCAGAATTATCTCCATATCGGGACATAAATCTTGGTCATTTCTCATTTCCACCCCATTGGAACTACCAAGATGATGTCAGTGGTGAGATAACATCATCACCCTCATGGCCTCCTCTAGGAATGCTACATGTCACCTATTTTTAGATCTTGGGCCCACTAAAAATCCACTAACACATGCCGCGTAGTGGCCCTCCTAGATTTCATGTCACAATTAATTCAAATCATCGGATACGTAGGTTAGGTCCCACCAAGGTCTTGCCTTTGCACAAAGCCTAAAAATACCGTGATAAAATAATTTAGTGTTTCAAAGGTCTTACTAACCCTCATGTCCAAGACATGATTTTTTTGTTATTCTTGATGGCATTTCCATCCATCTCTCTCCCGCAATTCTTTGTATGCGCAATAAAAAAATCCCAAGATCCGTTCCACCCAATGGTTGTGATTATTCAAGGTAAGCAATGGTTCAAATTAGAATGAGGAAGCCCCCTCCCCCTCCCCCCCTATGACATCATAGTGGGGGGGGGAGGTGTTGACTCACGCATGGTTCCAGTCTTGGTTCCATGCTATTAAATCAATGACTTGTACTCCTCCACTTCAAATTGATTGAATGAAGGGGGTACTCTTCCCATAATGTACATAGAGAAAGGGGGTCCCTCGACAGTGTTGCAACATATATGGTTTTTCCTCCAACCTATTATTTAGCTTGAAAATTTATATGAGGGCATGCTATTAAGAATCAGTAAGTAATTGAGTTTCAATCAACAAGAAATATTTTCCCATCTCAATTCCTAAGTAAGTTTACACTAATATCAGATTCGTAATGTCATATAAATTTACACATATGATATATTTAGGAAATTAGGATGATGGTAGGCTCAAGAATTAAATCATTCCTCGAAAATTACATATGAAATCAAAATTCTATATTCTTGATCACATTCCTAAATATTAATATAAGCATCTAATCAACATAAGAAACATATACATAATATTCAAATGCACAATAACATGAATGACCAATTACCTTATGCAGATTCCTAGAAACTAAGATTCAGACTTCAACTCTCCACCCAACCTTAGGAATATTCCATTGCACTCTTTCTTTTAGTTAACCACCCTCAAACAAAATTTTGATTTAAAGGAGGTAGTTTATTCAACAAATCCCATCCATTGAACCATAATGGCTTTTAATTCAACAACAAAATCGAGAGTCTCAGTTATGTTTTTGGAGAGGAAGGTAAGGAAATATGGAGGTTTCTCAGCTACGTTGTATGATAGCAATAAGAGCACACTTGTCAGTAGCTTCTCATCAGTGCTCACACCTATGTTCTCAGCCCCCTTATACTACAACGAGTGTTATAATCCATCTATCTCTAGGGTGTCTCAACATCTCATTAATTCTCAACTAGCATAGCCTCCAGTGTTTTTATTAGCCTCAGGAACATAGTCCATGGATTTGGTGAATTCTTAGCTAGAAATTCTCATGGGTTTCTTAGCATGGATATCCTAGAGAATCCATAGTCCACTAAAATCTATTTTGAAATTAATCACATGACATGCTTAGGCCTCACCAACTCACAATCACATTAAATACATCTCCAAAGGATAGGGATTCCACCAGCACTAATGAAAACCATTTTTCTAAAATATGAAAAGGAGATTAGAATGCCACTCTCTTCCTTTTTCCTTGTCCTATCGACCATGAGTCATATTGTGTGTTGAAATTGTCAACACGGCCCATAACGTGGCCTATGGAATCATTCTATAATTAGGATCTCGTGTCTTCCATTAACTACTTGCAAGAAACACATCTCTTCCAATGGGGAATTTTGGTGATAACTTAAATGCATATTTGTCTTACAAGCAAATCCTCCTCCTATATACCTCTGAATCCACGTCCCATATCATCCAGTAATAAGTATTATTAATTAACCATCATTATTATGAATTTAGAATCCATAATAATATTCACAAGAGGGTTGAAAAAATGGTTATCACATATCTAAACTTGCAATTCTTCCATTTGGTTCCTAATAAACCTAAATTCATCTTCCATCATGTTGATATAAGATTTTTGATCTATGATTTTCATTAAGGAAGAAAGCAAATGATTTTATGTTATGGCATACCAATTTCTAGTGTGGATAGAGGCAATATCCCTAGGTTCAAATACTAACCCTCGTAACAAACAGATAAGCAATAAAATATTTCCTTAAGTTTATCTATACTGAATCATAAACTAGAATCGTAAGAGATGGAATCCATACCTTTTATGACATTAATGATGAAGATCCCACTATGGATTTATGCATATCCCCAAATGTTTAAAGATCAGATCTGGGCCCTGATGATGTGAGGCTCCTCCCAATGATCAACAATCTCCTCCTTGGATGATAAGCTCTCCAACCTTATTTGAGTAGCATAAGTCTACCTTCATTAATCTCCCAAAAACCTCTAGCATGTGGTTTATTTATAGGAAAAGAGGAGGAGGTTTCAAATCCTTATCCCAAGGATGAGATCCACTAAAGGTGGGAATAGGGTTCCTTGAAGAATGGGACTTAGCTCCATGATCAGAGGGGTTAGGGTCGAATAAGGATGACCTCGAAATTTTCAGTTGGGATATATTCACCCAACAAAGCTTCTATATTTCACTTTTTATTTTACTTTTTGTTGAGTCATGTGCATAGTCCATAGTGGATAACAAAGCACTCTTCTGTGTGAGATTTAATGGTAAGAGTTGCGTATGCATAGAAAATGGATAGGAAACTGTGCACATGACCAAAATTAGGTTTTTGTACCTTGTTACTCATAATTCTTAGTTTCTTCAAGATGTTTAAGTTTAAGACTTGCAAAGGAATGTTGTGGAACACATTGATGGATAGCAAAAGATCCAGTTTAACGATCAATTTTCCATGGTGACAAAATGACATGTAACATTGTAGTGGAGATTGAGCAACATGATATCTACAAGGTCTTCATTCCCTCCTTCTTGCACCATGGATTTCCTCATGTATAGCCTAAAAATTTCCCCAATGTTTTCCTATAAAAACACCTTTAAAAATACATGAAAATCAAGATTCTTGACCTTACAAACTTACTCTCCAACAAACTTGCAATTACTGCTACAATTTGAGATTTGTGCCCTCTAAAATTTTATAAAACCCTAAATATGTAGAGGATATCACACTCAAAAACTGCTTGTAAGAAGTATGCAAAGAAAAAATCCAATAAACATCGAAAATGGATGTTGGAGTAGGTGAATTAATTAAATTAACACTTTAGAGTACTTTTGATTGAGTGATTTTAACTGTTGTCATGATTCAAAATGGAATTTGGTCATTACAACGAGCATCATCCACCTAAAAACACTGCAAAATAATATTTCTGATGATAGAGTACATACTCTGAAGTAAATCAAAAAATTTCCCCTCATTTTCCATGACCTGATCAATCATTTGTGGTTCAATATAACCTGCTTCCACTTAATGAGTAAAAAAGTCCAACTTCATTCTCCTCTGATCACTATGATTATAGGTGCCAAAAAAACAATAATTTTTGTATTGGGTGACCTTATCCTACCTATCATTGATAATGATGGAACATATGGGATCAACACATTCCCCTTACAAGCAGATTGTAACCTTTTTTTTTCAACATGAGAAGTAAGCTAGTGGAAAGAGTTTCTCCGTTGAACCCAAAAACACCATGGGTCCTTGGTTGCATTACACAATTTTCCACCTTATCAAACTTCCTTGATGATCTTGGACACTTGCCCAAGAGAGAGGAACCCAAATGTAGTTATTTTGAGGGATGTTATTCATTAAGGGATTGAATATTTTTTTTTCTCTTTTTAATCAAGATATATTCTTGTTGCAACCTAGTACCATAATTTTTTAAGTGGTCTTCATCAAAATTATTATGCCCAAGGACATAAAAAACCATATAGATTTCAAAGTGATGCAATAATCCTTAAATTATATAAATTCTTATGTCCTCACACCCTTTAGGGGAATTTCGAGGTGAAAATGGGCCTCAAAAGAAAGAATGTACTAGCAAAATTAGATTTGAAAGAAAAAATAGGACTCAAGATGATGATATCATCCCCAAGGGTAAATATTTTGGAGGGAAAAGAAGAAAATTGGTTTCTTTTTTTTTGTATTTTGGGCTTATCTCTTTATGGGTTTACTTAAATGTAAAGTGTATACATCTATTGGATGCGAGATTAAATTTCACATCTAACATGTACCCACTCTCCATACTTCTGAGTAGACCCACATTGAAAAAAAATGAAAATACATTAAAAAAACATGTTGAACACAATTTTTTCATGTATTTTCAATTTGTTTTTTGATGTGGGTCTACTCAAAAGTATATAGTGTGAGTACCCAATGGATGTGGAATTTAATTCCACATCTGATGGGTGTCTACACTTGATATTTGAGTAAACTCATAAGGAGATAAGCAAAAAATACAATTAAAAAAAGCAGTTTCCATTCTTTCTTTATTAAAAATTCATAATTATTATTTTATTATTTTCCTTAGGAGGCCCATTTTAGACCTAAAATTACCCTAATGATGAACCACACTCACAATGATAGTAAGAATACAAGAGCCTCCCACAATAATAATTTTGTAAACATCGAGAAAGGAGGCATTGATACAAACTATAAACCTCATCTTGGTTATTTGATGATTCTATATGTCCCTATGAAAAAAAAATTCCCATGTTTCCTCCAAGGTAAGAGATAAACCCCCTCATTGTGCCACCCAAGTAATTCCAAATTCTTAAGGATTAAAAAAATCCTTTTATTTATGTTATCTATGAAATGTTTTCTTATCATATTCAACAAAATATAAGCTCCATTTAATATTGAACTTGATTTGGGTGTGTTTTCAAATCTTTCAAGCAGTTTTACAATAGATATTGGCTCTTGAAATAATGGTTTATCAAATGGATCATCATCTAATTCTTTTATCTATTTATTCAACATTAAATTTACCTTTTCTTGTTCATTAATAGAATATTTCAAAACATTCTCTATAGCTTAATTAAATTCAAAAACCTTTGAAGGATTAACACCTACAATGTTTATCTCATAATTCCATTTCTCTATGAACTTTTATTTTTTAAATTGACATTTTCAATTTTCAATTTTTTAGAGATTTTATCAAAGGAGTCATAATGTATTGTGATTGATCCTTCTTCAAAAAATATTGGCTTCTTAGAAGACAATTCGTCAAATTTATTCTTCCTTTTAAAAAACATGTTTTTGTTTCAATTATATAGTTTATATTTCCATATCTTCAACTTTTATTCCACGTTCCTAAACATCTTAAATCGTTCTTTAAAAAATAGCTACTTCTTCTTTTGGAATTTCTAGAAGTAATATGTGATTAGGAGGATACTCTCACCTCCCTTACAAGTCACTTACATCTCTACATATCAATTTCCTTTTTTGACTAGTATTATTATGACTTTTACTTCGATATATTGAAAATTTTCTATCAGAAAAATGTTAAGAGACAATCTCATTGTTGGTTTTAGTCTTTCCTCTTTATTTGTATTGGTCATTTGTGCTTACTAAAATATCAACATCATATTGTAGAGATAATGCTCGACCTTTAACAAAATTATCTTGGGGATTTTGATTATCTGCTCCCACCCTCATTCAATTGTTGTGCTCTATTAAAGAATGAAAGATAATAAATGGGAAACATGTAAACTGAGAAAAGAATGTCTGGGTCAAAATATTCGTAAGATTAGACTTAATCATCTTAAAAAGAATCAAAGTAAGAATCAAAATCATCTAAATGAGCTATTGTTTTGACATTAATATCTCCAATTCTTATGTGCAATGGGATGAATTTATTTTTTAGTTCCTCATTAAATAAATGATTCCAAGATTATATCATCTACATAATTTTACTATGAAGAAATTATTAGAAACATAATGAAGGGGAAGGAGAGGATTTCCTTGAAACCCAAACAATATAATGAAGCATAATTCATTGTGACACTAAAAAAATTTCCTTTTGAAATAAGAAAAGCCAAAGGTTCTCTTTAAAACATGTCTATAATAGAACCAATAATCATTTTCTAAAATGTTGAAAGAAAGAAATTTTGGATTTGATAGAATTAGAATGGAACCTTAGGCCTCCACAATGTTGAATTCCATAATTTTACTAGATCCTTGTTGAAATTAGTGTTCATCAACTAAGGAAAATCTTAGAATACATTAAAATAAACAAGAGCATACACCAAATAAGAAATCATAAAGAACTTCCTTATTTTTGAAAATTTCATTACTAATAAGATTTCTTGGTAGCGATAATTTGATAAAGATAAAATATAAAAAAATTCATGTACATAGTAGTAAAAGACATAAAGGATTTGTTTTGGCATATGACCAATGGAATCTTGTATGAAAATTCTAGCAAATAAGCATGCAATTTATTTATACATACATGTCAGCAAACATATTTCAATTAGTGTAGAATTCATTAAATCATTATTTGGCATAATTTTTAAAAGAACAACTCCTTTTCCTTGCATATCCAAAAAATCATATTCCTCAAAGATCTTGAATGTTTTACTTAAAGTTGGTAGATTTTTTTTTTTTTTTAAACTTGGCATCAAGGGAATAGGATTTTTACGGCTTCCATCAAGTGACATTAGCCTTTTCTTTGTGTTGATATTTTCTACACACCAAGAAACTAGTTCCTGAAGTGGAATGATTTTAGAATACATACAAATATTGATATTCTTGAATTATAGATATTTTTCAAACTCTTCTCCTTGAGCATGATCCTTCGGTACCCATTATAAGCTTCAAAACTTTGAAAAATACAATCATCATGTCCTAGAGTATTGATAGTGTCTCCACAATATAAATATTTTCCTTTAATATACATCCTCATACCATAAGTTTCATAAAAATCCATTGGTCTTATAAAATAATATCCCATTTAATGAGGATATGAGTATATTAAGTGATATTAAATTCACAAATAATTCATCGTACTATCTCTTGTACAAATATTTAGTTCATTAATATCAAATTCCACTTGGATTCAACATATTACTTTAGCATTAGGAACTTGTCCTTAATGTTGGAGTTAATGCTTACATTCTATATTTTAGAAATAGGTTTGTGATGGTTGAGAAATTCTCTCAACATATCTATCTAAATTAGGAATAAGTTGGATCTCAGAAACTCTATTTAATAGAGTGATATGATTGTAATGTGTGTGTGTGAGTGTGTTTACACATACACCATTTGTGCATAATATATGATTGTGTTTCTATGATTGTGTGATTTTAGCTATTTCAATCATGGTATCAAAGTGCAGGATTAGAGGCATGTGTGTTTTGTTGTGAGAAAATTCCTAGACTATATTTGTATTAGTTTTATATGAAATGTGGCCAGTGATGAGAGTGCGATCATAATGAGAGGAGTAGGCGTGAGATGGATACACAGACCTGCTTTCTACGGTGTGTGCGACAGCGTGAGGAGATGAGCATGGAATGAGCACCGTCATCTGCATCTGAGACTGTTTAATTCAAACTTCCAGGTCGTCGATTGAATGCGTTGGAGACCAATTTATGCAGACAAAATTTTTCATCAACTTCTGCGGCATGCATAAACACTGTAACATGCAAGGCATGTTACTTTCAATGGTGTTACAAATATTTACGAAATGCCTTGACCCCTTCACACAGTGCCAGGTCAACCACGAACAGAGGTAAAAAAAAGTGAACAGAACTTTATTGGTTTGTTTTAGGGGACAAAGCCAATTTCCATTAGCGAAAATCGTTCCGGGCTCTATTCTTGCCGCAACAAAGGTATCGTGTATCGTTCATGGAGGGAAAGAGAAAAATGTTGCATAAATCGAATGTTGGACCGATAGTGGGATGGACTGAAGCGCCCTACAAAATGATCAGAGGTGCCATGGAGGATATTTCTGTCAAAAGACAGATCAAGCAGAGGAAGAGACTGCTAATGTCAGGGAAGTATCTCTAATCCGCTTTAAACTTGTGGCCACGGGTGCTAAAAAGACCTGTTGGGATCTTTGTTTAAGGTGCTGTGAAAATGTATGACCCGAATTGTCTTGCGGTATTGCGTGAGATCTGTGACGTGAAGCTTGAGATCTGTGTTTTCTAGAAGTGAAAACACGACGACGGATGGGAGTAGTTGTGTAAAGGCCAATTCCAAACCAATGAATAGATCGAGCCATCGGTGGGTGTAACGTTCTTCCGTGGAGCGAAGAATGGATTTTTTTCACCACTTCCAATTTGTTGTGGTTAAGTAGTTTTTTATGAATTGTTTGAAAGGATGAATTTTCAAAATCTTATAAAAATGTTCTGATGTAATAGTTGAATCTAGATACATTTTGTATTTAGAGGACTCTTCTATATAACTAGCAAATATAGCAGTTTTCACCCATGTATCTCGGTAGATGGGAGCTCGTCCATAAAATGACTAGCAGTTCAACTATGTGTCTGAAGCCAGTACTTAAAAGATCGAGTGGCAGTAAGGCTCAACATGGATGGTTGTCCAAATAGTATGGCAGTTGCAGATCTAGGGAAGGATCCCTCGTTAGTGGTAGACGTGGAAGTGGTATCCTAACGAGGTTATGCGACAGATTGGGATGTTGTCCAGTAATTGACTTCGAGAGGTCCTTGATTTGGGAGTTGAGGAAGCGAACTCGGGAATCCAACTTGCCAACTACACCTTTCCGAGGGTTATGAGGCAACTTGATGGAGCATCTACTGATAAGCTTGATTATTTTGTTATTTTCATGTAATGTAATCATTAAGGGGGGATGTTGGAGTTAATGCTTACATTCCATATTTTAGAAATTGGTTTTTGATGGTTAAGAAATTCTCTCAACCTCTCTATCTAAATTAGGAATAAGTTGGATCTCAGAAACTCTATTTAGTAGAGTGTTCTGAATGTAATGTGTGTGTGTGTGAGTGTGTTTATGCATACGCCATTTGTGCATAATATATGATTGTGTTTCTGTAATTGTGTGATTTTAGCTATTTCTATCACTTAATAATATCAAATCAAATTTGTAAATGGCATAGTGGTGGTGGGACTTTAATTACCTTAGAACATACTGGTTATGCAAGGTCCTAAATGGAAAATCAATTATAAAATGTGAAAATTGAAGGATGTAAAAGACAATTTGAGGATTGTGGAAATGTGAGTTCAGGATACATAATGCTCCTTTGGAGTTTTCACTGACATACAAGAGATCCCACAAATGAGACATTGACCAAGTATAAAAATGAGTAATAATAATGTACTTTGTGAATATAGTGATACAAGAACAAGGTAATGGGAGGATAGAGTAATGTGAGACCCCAAATGTGTGAAAGAGTAAATGAAAAGAGACTATGTTGCAATCATGTGTGTTTTCCAGACTTGAATGTTTTGGTGTGTGGAAATAGAAGTAAACTTTTCATACATGTCACAAATGACAAAAATTTATAAGTATCAATGCATAGAGGATGAAGTGCCCCACATTAAGTTGAAAATAAATAAGTGAATATGATGTCACTATGGTATGTGACAAATTTACTAGAAAATAAAAGGTAGCACTAAGTATCATGAAAAGGAACCTTAATAAAAAAGGTAGTGGGTGGTAAGCTAGGTAGAGTTTCTATAGTGATTGGTATTTGCACAGTGATAAATATAATTTCGCTAATACAAGGAAGGAAGATGGAAAATCAATAAACCGTGTTAGTCAAAAACCTTACATAAGATGAAAAAAATATAATGCATCATTCAAAATTAAAGATCACATTGTCTCAAAGTTCAACAATAATACTTTGAACTCATTAGTTAATATTTTTTTTGATAAAATTAATTTAAATTTTATAAATATTTAAAAAATTAAATATTTCATTTTGCCTATGTCTATCATTGAACACATGGGCTCCCCACTTAATGAACTTATGACATTTCACTTGCATTCATGGAATATTAAATATTACCTTTAATCTCATTAGATATTGATAAATATCTTCCAGAATATTTTTATTGAGGGCATAGTCTAACTTATAAACGAAATAACCTTTTTCACTAGAATCTGGCGATACAATTTCAAGCAAGAACATGATTTTTTGATGTTCAAAATACATTTTTGAATGCATAAATGGATTCAACACCCTGAAATACCCCTAGGGCACTAGAATTCTATAAATCAAACAACTTAAACTGAAGTTTTTAAAAATATTTGCCATATTTTGGTTAAAATTAACCTGAAAAAATGTCATGAAAAATGTCATTTCATACATAAGTTAGACTATGCCTTTATTGAACACCTCTCCCAACATATATTTTCAATTGAAAAACATTAATATTTGCGCCAAGAGATGATGTCCAACCTAGTATGGAAGAGATGTTGTAATGTAAACGTAAACATTTTGACTCGGTCAAGTAAAAATAAATAAAATAAAATAAAATAATAAGATAAATAATTTACCATTGGTGGTTTTTGGGCTCTAGGTTTTGACAACCCAAAACCATGTTATTTGTCCATTGTATTTGTTATGATAAAGCCTATTTAAAAACTTGAGGAAATCCATTATGGAATGCAAAGTATCAGTTTAGATCCATATTAACTTTGGACTTGATTCCTATTGCACTTAACA
The DNA here is from genome assembly GCA_034641835.2 of Pinus albicaulis. Classification (NCBI taxonomy): domain Eukaryota; kingdom Viridiplantae; phylum Streptophyta; class Pinopsida; order Pinales; family Pinaceae; genus Pinus; species Pinus albicaulis. The sequence continues at coordinate 805,229,740 of CM076581.1, read as the reverse complement.
AATTAAGATTTAAAATAAATTTAAGTTGGTTATTAGAGATTTCATTTTTTTATTAAAAACCTCTTTCTATATATCTGCATAACTTTTAAAAACAATATTAACTTTATTTTTCATAATTTTAAAACTTAGTTTATAAATAATTATTATAAAATAATAACATAACTAAAACATAAAAACATAACAACCAAACATAAAAAAAATAATAATAAAATACCAAGAAAATAACAAAAACATAAAAACATAAGTACCAAAAGTGATGATGAAATAATTAATAATCTAACATATTATATTAATTGTATTAATATAATAATAATAAAATAACTTTTAAAACCCTCTTGTATTATTTTAATTATAATATAATAACAAAATGCATTATAATTAGGTTAAATATAATATCACAATAAATTATTTCACTTTTATAAAAAAAATTAAGTCAAATTAATTGTTATATTTTAATGGCTAGTTAAATCTTCTCTATTTTTAAACTTGTTTTTTTAATGTAATTTCTCATCTTCCAAATAAGATAAATCACACTAATTAATTCAATACAATTCATAATAATATGTCATTATCTCTCTCTCATATATATATATATATATTACAACCATATGAAATATGTACATAAGGAAAGTCCAAATAAGATAACAATGCGTAATATCCCATATTTTCATGGAACACCGTAAATCTTTATTTAATCTTAAAACATTTGGATATCCTACACTATAGGGGTCTTCTCAAACATTAGGGAAAAGTGTAGTCAACTCAATCACAAGAAACCTAATGTCGTTAGAGTTCGTAACCCTTAAACTACTTTATAGTGTAACGATGGTTACAGGTTCATACAAATTAATTAAATTAAGATAGGGAGATGCTATTTAATTTATTGGCCATTCTTTATTCTTTGGAGTGGGTGAAGCCGGTATGGCCAGAGAAGTTGTATAAATCGAAGCGGAGTGATATTTCATTTTTATTTTATTATATAATAAATTTTAATTTAATATAATTTTTTTAATTTAGAAATAAGGGAAAATAATTATACATAAAAAAATTAATTGGATTTTAAAAAGTTATTAGTTCAAATTTAAAATGGAAAATAATTTTTTAGTAGTTAAATGATAGGACAAAAAGTTTAAATATTTTATATTTTGAATTTTTTCTTTTATAAATTGGAAGTGGTATATATTTTTCAATTAAGTTTTGAACTGGTAATGTTTGTGCAAAGAGTATTTTAACAATATATTATGTTATCTTTTATTGTATTTATTATAAGATATTTTAATTTTTTTTAATGCAAGTATACTATTGAATAGTTACAATTAGTGCAGTAAAAAAATAAATATAAATAATACATTAAAGATATGTAATGTTTTATATTTTTGTATATGGAAGTGATGTTGTAATGGTCAAATTACATAAAAATAAAATAAAAATAAAATTAAATAAATAATTAATTAGAATTATTAATAAAACATTTTTATTTTCTCAAATTCAATAAAATTAAAATTAATAATAATAATTATATTTATATTTATAATTGAAATTATAATTAATAATTAACGAATGTAGATCCATCTTAACTTTGGATTTATGAAAGGTCTTAGGGGGATCAAATCTCTTTTCACTCTTAAAAAGGTATGCACCTCAAGAGTTTTGATCCCTCTTAGAGCTTGGTAGATTCAAAATTAAGATAGGTCTAGGATCATTTAATTAAAGCTAAGATGAGTCTAAGATAATTTAATTATTATTATTATTATTATTATTATTATTAATTTCATTTTTATTTTTATGTTTATAATTTTTTGTATCAAGAACCATGATAGAATATTGTAATGTCTTATCTTGTTCTATAAACAAAAATAACCAACCTAGATCTATCTTAACTCTGCATCTACCAAGCACCAAGAGCGATCAAAACTCTTTTAGTAGATTTAGAGTTAAGATGGATCTAGGCTTATTAATTATTAATTACGTTGTAAGGTGTTCCTCTTTGAAAACAACTCTCCTAGTTGCCACTGTGTACTAGTTTAGAACATCAGATCAAATGTTAGACAATTGAAGATTTATGTACAGTAAAATTAATAATTAAGAAAAATAATAATTAAAATAATAGTAGTTAAAAAACGGTATACAACCCCACTAACAGTTTGGGCAAAACTTGTATATAGCCCTTCCTCACAATAGAAAGACGGATATGGAAAAAAAAGGGGGAGAATCAAATAAGACACTATAAATTCAAGAAGATGTCGAGTAGAAAATGAAATATCTCAGGTGGAATGAAAATCTCTCTCGTGAAGAACACGACAGTCCTCTGGTGTGCCACTTGGAAAAGGTAGTTTTGGTGAAACGACAAGTCTATCATCATCTTCTGGTGAGATTGCTAGAGCAACATCTTCTTCCAAGAAACAAATTCGAGTCATGCTGCCTCATGCTCGTAAGGGTTTGAGAAATATTTCATTTGTTGATCAATTCATTTCATTTTCATGGTAACAATTTTTACATTAAAGTCATTTTCTCAAAAGTGAAATACAGGTACCAATTAATTATGTAAATCTTTGAATAAAAATACATAACTTATCTCACATGTCCCAAAAGAGCTTCGAAATCTGGTTAAATTGGTTTCATTGTAAGATTTTGTTCCCTCTATATAATTTAACCTGTGATTTCTTAAGTGTATGGAAGAATAAAAAACTTAAAACCATAAGCTTGAAATTTTTGACATATAATAAATCTAAGATTATGCATGACTATTAAAAAAAAAAAAAATTGAAAATAGTTTTCCCATCATTAAAAAAACACTATATAAAAACATTAAATATGAGCTTCTTACGACGCTGAGCTTGCCTGCCAGCGTGGGTAAGGTGCGCCTAGTGCCCGTAGGGTTATAAAATTTTATATTTTACATCATTTATGAGAGTTCAGGTCCCTCTAAAAATTACTAGCATCATTCTCTAACAACTGCTAGCATCATTGTATTTTATTTATTTATTTATTTTGTATTTAGGTTGTTCTAAATTTATTTATTTTTTAGTCATATATTTACAGAAGTGTAATATTTTTAGTTTTATAATTTATATATTTTTATGAAATATTTTTGGTTGAATGAAGTTGTCACATGTATGTACAAACATTACCACAATAATAATTTTTTTTTTTAACTATTACACTATAATCACCATGAATTATATCTACTTAACATAACACAGCTTTCAACCAGCTATACATATATATTATACAAGACTATGATACAACTCAGATTGATGATCTATGAGCGGAATTATATTCAAGCATAAATTAGACTACAGGATAAGGTACGCACGGGTTTTAAATGTCAATAAACCATCACAACAAATCCCACTTTTTACTGTATGACAGAATTTAATGATAGAGTATTTGAGATCATAGGATATCCGCCGAGGAGATCTCCTCGATTCCCCAACAAAGCTACTCATTAATTGATTATCACATAAAGGAATTTTATCATCCGGCCATATGGCTTCTTGCACTACGCGCCGGGTACAGGTGTCAACCCCAGAGTTCTCCTGTTGTACAAGGAGTTAAAGCGGGAAACAACTGTGCAATCAAGCCTCTACGCTCTCGAAGATAGTGAGGGAAAATCAACGGATGGCTTTGTTTTCATTGCTATTCCTCCTTCTGCTAACCTCGTTCATGGCACGTTCTCAACTTGGCATTCCTCCGGATTTACCCGACTTACCTGGCTTTAGGTGAGCATGTCACGGCTATGCTCCAATTAACTTCCAGTTACACTTCTATATGTAGTTCTGAATTTCTTCTTTTGTTTGGCTCATGCGTAGCCCTGAGTAAGGGTTTATAACATATAATTTTTTGTTTGTTTGTTCTTATGCAGACATACTCACATACAGGCGCAAATCCTCGCGCTTCTGCTTGGATGCAATTCTTCAGCTCTGCCCCACCAAGGGGTTCACTGGGTGAGTTCTCGCTTCTCCAACATACACTCTATATTATGGAACTAATATCTCTCGGTTTCAGGGTTAAGTTATTCTAATCCCCTTGTCGCATTCTGCGGATTTGGACAGGTTGACGAATGTAAACCCTCCTACTAGGTGTGTTTAATTACCCCGCCTTTCTTATTTGGCTAGACTTCCACTCATCCTTGGTTTATCTAACATCTTCTCTTTTTATTTATCATGTTGAGCAGGTGGGGAAACCCCTCGTTGAGCCACTTCATTTGCTATTCGATAACTCAGTTTGTTTGGCTGTTGAAGTGACTAAGAACAATCTCTTTTCACAGGTATTCTGCCAATCTTGCGAGCATGAAGTTATGGCATGGTTGACAGAATGTATACTCTCTGTATCACAGAGTCATACAGCCTAGGGTGTCGAGAAATCTTTTAGAATTTTAACTATTCCTTTTTGAGCCTCGTCTCAGTAGTATTTATGAAATTTCCGAAGTAAAACTCCTGCTTTTTATGTCGTGAGATTAAACTCTGTTGACTCTGCTATGGCAGTTTGATTATAATACTGGAACAACAATATTCTGATAATAATTTACCTTACGGCATGGTAAATACTGCCTTTCTTCTGTTTGTCGACAGTATACCCTTAAAGGGTTTCAAGAACTATGCATGTTTAATTGGAATCATAGTTTGCTTGTTTCGGAGTCTTTACTAACTTGTATAACAAGTGAGAATTGCAGGAAGGCTGCTCTCGGCTTTTCCTCCTGGGTTTTGTATTTGGAATTTGAATGTAGTATATTTCTTTGCTTTATATTACTTATCTGGTTCTCGGCCATACCCTATGGGCCGCGAATTTCTTTAATATATTTACGTTTGATGTGCATGTCCCCTAAGTGATTTCGTTTATTCGTTTCATACAACATAGTCTTATGATTCACCATAGTGATATTTTACTCTGGTTTAATAGTCTTATCAGAATCTTCGGCACCGACCGCCATTATCTTGGCCGAGTATAGCTATCTAAACAAAAGGACAGAGGTAGGGTAGGGTTTCCACCCTGCCCAGCCCTACAAGTTCTTTCTAGAATATTTCTCTCGACTAGTAACAAGAAAAGAAAGAAAAATAGTAAAACGAAGTACATGACCTTCTTTTCTGGGTATTATGTTTATCAATGTTCATCGCTGTTTGCATGTCAATATCTCTGTCTTATATCAATATTCCTGTACCATCGAATTACGCCCTACTTTAGCTTGAGAATCGATGCTACATTTATACTACTGGGTTTCTTGTTAATAGACCCATTTCAGTTAACTCGTGTTTCCTCTATTTATATATTATGATAAATGTAGCATTGACATTTCTGTATATTTCTTGACTATCTATGCTGTGATGCATTACTGAGCATAAAGAATGTTCCTTTCATGTAGTTTTCGTTTTTCCAGATTAGCTGTCAATTCACTGAATAGTTGCTAGTACAATATTTACACCTATAAAACTTACTTGCAAAGATTTCTACTATTCCAAGCTAAAGGAAACTTTAGAGTAATCTATTTTTTTTTAAGCAAATACTAACTATAACCAGAGTTCCATTAACTTAGAGTCTAGGTCTTTCTGTGTTACTTATCTGATAGGAGAACAATAACTCTTAAACCGTGGTCCTCCCAACCATCAAGGGAGGCAATAACGTCCTCCTCTTGCCCCCTAGCTCCAGAATATCAATCGGTGCCGCGGGAACAAAGAATAAACCTTCTGTTGTGACCTATGGATGGCCAATCCAGCCACAGAAAGACAGTTATGGCTATATGGTTTAAAGTGACTGCTCTCCACTGGTCTTTCACCCAGCTCTAGAGATTACTGCACTTACCCTTTTTTCCAGAAACTCACAGAACCCCTATCCCTCTCCTGGGATTTTCTTTTATCCCTGGAGGGTAGGTAACTGTGTTCTAACTGTTCCCAACCACCTATTCTTAGATACTTTACCAACAGTTTAAGAGATTCCCTTTTTATTTTCTAACTCAGTAATTCCAAGCAAAATGGTGTTTTTGAATTTCTTTTACCAAAATAAAGTAAACAAATAATAAAATAAACAAATTGTCTTTTGAGCTTATTCATGCTAATTAACTCTTAATGAGGCTGTCACATCTTCCCCCCCTGGAAGTAACACCATCTTCGGTGTTTTCAGCCCATCTCTGCAAAGAGTTCTGGGTAAGCTTCCTGCACAAACTTTTCATCCTCCCAAGTAGCTTCGTCAGGTCCAAAGTGCTTCCACTGCACTTTCACCTGGGAAACTACTCTTTTACGGAGTTCAATTTCCCTACGATCAAGTATGCGTAGCGGCTCTACCAGAAATTCTCCGTCCGGTTCTACCCAAAAGGAAACAACAGGATTACCAATCAGTAGATTCAAGTTTTGATTCAATATTTCAGTTAGGACTTATTTCCATTCTATCTTCCTACCTGAATTTTTTGCCAATGAATTACGTGTTTTTCATCATGCACATATCGCTTTAACAAGGACACGTGGAACACGTTGTGGACTCTAATATGACTAGGCAAAGCCAGCCTATAGGCTACTGGTCCCACCCTTTCCAGAATTTGGAAGGGTCCGCAGTAACGAGGGGCTAACTTGGCGCAAGAAGTCCACCTTAAGGTACTTCTTTTAGGCTTAATCCTGACATACACGTGGTCACCCACTCCAAATTCGCGATAAGATCTTTTCTTATCTACAAAGATCTTTTGTCAGTCCTGCGCGGCCTTCAAATTCTGCCTTATTCTTTTTACTTCAGCTTCTAGCTCAGCCAACATTAATTTTGTCTCTGTACTGCTCCAGTTAATTGGTGTACGGCACTGCCGTCCATATAACGCTTCAAAGGGACTCATTTTTAGAGATTCCTGATATCCGTTGTTATATGCAAACTCCACTAGGCGCAGGTAGTCTTCCCATTTAGCTAGCTGTCGCATTACATACATGCGCAGCATATCCTCCAAAAATTGATTCACTCGTTCTGTCTGCCCATCAGTTTGAGGGTGATAGGCAGTACTGAAGTGTATTTGAGTTCCTAAACCTGAAAACAAGGTTTTCCAAAATGCGGAGGTAAACTTAACATCCCGATCTGAAATCATGGTCTTAGGTATGCCATGCAACCTAAAGATTTCCCTCATAAATATGTCTGCAATCTGCACTGTCTTGTAAGTGGACTGCACAGGTATGAAGTGGGCAGATTTACTTAATTTGTCCACCACTACCATGATTGAATCATTTTGCTTCCTTGTTCGAGGTAAGCCTGTGATGAAATCTAAAGAGATCACTTCCCATTTCCATTCAGGAATGGGTATGGGCTGCAGTAGTCCCGCTGGGTGCCGATGCTCCACTTTAACCTGCTGGCACTCTAAACACTTACTCAGATATTCCGCAATGTCTCTGCGCATACCGGGCCAATAATATATCTTTCTAATTGCCGAAAGCATCTTCTGATAACCAGGATGACTAGCGTAGTTGCTGCGATGGTACTCGTCCAGGATTAACTCCTTGAGACTTGCACGATTAGGAACATAGGTCCTTCCGCGAAAAGTTAACATTTGTTCCTCATTGCTTCCATACTCGGATGGCTTACCTTGCTTATGATCTTCTTCCATCTGTTGCCACAAAAATTGGTATTCTGGGTCCTTCCTGGCCTCTTCCCTTATTTGTTCTGACAGCTAGCTTACAGGTTGGCTGTAATACATTGCATAGATCCCATGCAATTTCCTGCTCAGGGCGTCTGCAACTTGATTTTCTTTTCCTTTAACATGTTGTATGTCCATGTCAAATTCGCTCAAAAAGGCGATCCACCTTGCTTGCCTAGAGTTTAAATCTGTCTGCTTAAAATAGTTAGTCAAACTGCTATGGTCTGTTTTAAGTATGAACCTTTTGCCCAGTAGATAATGCCTCCACATTCGGAGAGCATGCACTACTGTTGTGAGTTCTAGATCATAAGCAGAGTACTTTTGTTCATGTTCTCTCAATTTCCTGGACTCATAGGCTATTACCTTGCCTTCTTGCGTTAATACTGCACCCACTCCCTCCTTGCTGGCATCAGTACACACCACATAATCTTTGCTGGGGTCAGCAACCTTCAGCACTGGTGCTGTGGTTAAGAGTTGTTTTAGCTTCTCAAAGCTGTTCTGACATTCATTCATCCATTTGAAAGGTCTTCCTTTCTTTTGTAAGGATGTAATAGGATAGGCAATCTTAGAAAACCCTTCGATGAACCGCCTGTAATATCCTGCCAGACCCATAAATGATCTGATATTTGCCACATTCTGTGGTACTCGCCATTCCATGATAGTTTTAATCTTTTCGGGGTCCACCGCTATTCCTTCAGCTGTCACAACATGACCCAAATACTGGATTTCTGATTTAAAGAAATCGTACTTGCTGAATTTAGCGTACAACTGATGCTTCCTCAGTATTTCCAATACTATTCTCAGATGCTCCTTATGTTCTTCCTCGCTCTTTGAGTAGATCAGTATGTCGTCTATAAAGACCAGTACAAAGCGATCTAAAAACTGATGGAAAATGCCATTCATCAACCTCATAAAGGTTGCTGGCGCATTTGTCAACCCGAAAGGCAATACTACAAACTCATAATGTCCATATCTGGTGCGGAATGCTGTCTTGCAAACATCCTCATCCTTGATTCAAATTTGATGATATCCAGACCGCAAATCTATTTTGGAAAACACTTTGGCACCTCTCACCTGATCGAATAAATCATCGATTCTGGGTAAAGGATATTTATTCTTAACTGTCAGCTTGTTGAGTTGTCGGTAGTCCATACACATGCGTAAGGTTCCATCCTTCTTTTTAACAAAAAGGACTGGTGCTCCCCAAGGTGATACACTTGGGCGAATATATCCTTTATCTAACAACTCCTGTAACTGCATCTTTAATTCTGTTAATTCTGGTATACTCATTCTGTAAGGTGCTCTTGACACAGGAGAGGCTCCGGGTAGTAATTCAATATTGAAATCAATATCTCTTTTAGGTGGAAGTCCTGGGATGTTTTCTGGAAATACATCCAGGAAATCCTATACTACAGGAATATATTTTATATATGTAGTCTTTCCTTCAGGATCAGCATACCCTACTTGAATTGCGTACAACTGACATCCTTTTCGGATACACTTGCTCATTTGAGACGCCGTTATGGGGCGCAATTGCACAGGCTTTTTAATTCCTTTAATTTCCTTATGTGTACCATCCTGCGCTCTATAATAAATCATCTTTTCCTTACAGTCCACTAAGGTCCAGTGTTTCTCCAACCAGTCCATTCCTAGTAATACATCATACGATCCCAATGGTAGAATATTTAAGTCTACCTGCAGCTGCTGTTCTGCAACTTCCAAAGTGCAATTTGAAATTTTCGCAGTCACTTTGCGTTTAGCTCCGGTGGCTAGCTGAACTAACCAGGAGTTTTTAAATTTCTTTTCTTTTAAATTGCACATTTCCACTAGTTTAGGACTTACATAACTTAAACTAGCACCAAGATCTATTAAAATCGAGACAGGTTTAGATAGCATAGTACCTTCCAGTTCAATCATTGTGGGCTAGAAATCATCCTGTTGATCCTCCAAGGCTGCGTTTATACGTGGTATGTTTCGCCCCACGTCCCCCACGGTTGATGCCTCCTGCAAGTTTGCCACATTTTCATTCCTTTTTCATTGTGGACAATTCTTATAGTAGTGTGCTTCCCCATAGCCCCAACACTGTAAGGGAGGTTTAGAATTCTGCCCTTGCTCTGGTTTGCTTGATGCTTCTGTGGGTTTTTCTTCAGCTGGCCACTTGATCCTTTGATGGTTTCTGTTAAACTGTTTGCTGCCAGCGTTCCGTCCTATCCATTTAAAGTGGTTGCTTTTGCTGCTTTTAAAAGTAGAGGAATTATTTTGATTTTTCTTGGGCTGCCAACCCTTTCCACCATCCCCTTTGATCTTATACTGCTGGTAACACATGCGTGCTTTCCGGACAGCTTCATCCATCGTTTGGGGGTTAAAAAACTCTATTCTTTCTCTCATAGGAGCAGGAAAACTACTCAGAAATCTCTGTACCTTGGCCTTTTCTTCTCTGAGGTAAGGTACATAGTGTAGCAGGGAAGTAAATTTCGTGACATACTCATCCATGGTCATTTGGCCCAGCTGAAGATCATGGAATTCCTTGGCTTTATCATCGTAAAATCTTTCTGTTAGATATTTATCTTTGAAGTACTGCTGGAACAATTCCCATGTAATGTCCCGTTCATCAATGCTGCGAACATTCTTTACCTCCTCCCACCACAGGGTGGCTTTCTCTCGCAGCTGGTATATAGCCAATCTAGCCTTCAGATTGCTGCTATACTCATATACCTGAAAGTATTTATTGATGTTAATTAACCATGCTTCAGCTGCCTCTTCTGCCTCGCCATCAAACATTGGTGGCTTAATCTTACGAAACTCCCCTTGCAGTTCAATTCTCTGCCTCTTATGATCCTGTTGATCGGACGGATTTCCCGATTCTGCCTCGTTATAATTATGGTTTTTTCTCCTGTGAGAGAAACTCTTTTCTGTCTTCCCGGTGGTGTTGTTTCTGGTTTGCTGGTCTTCTGATTCCATTGATAATTCTCTTTCTGCACTAGGCTTCCGCATTTCCTGATTCTGTTTATCAGATATACTCTTCAGGATCCTTTCCTGGTCTAGCAATAACCTTTCATTGTCCTTCCGGACTCTAATCATCTCCTCTTGTAACTGCTGTACTGTATTTAGCAAAGAAGCAGTTTGCTGTCGTTGTTCTTCCAGCATTTTACTTGTCTTTTGGTGTTGCTCCACAGTTAGTTGAACCCACATTTCTGGGTTCATAACTGTTGGGCCTTGAGTCTCGTTCGGTTGTGACTGAGATGCCATATCTTCCCTTAAGTCTTTTACCTCTTCTCAGTGCACTAATACACACACAGCTTTGTTAGTAGACCCTTAGGTTTCCAGTGTAGTAACCGGCTCTGATACCACTTGTCACATGTATGTACAAACATTACCACAATAATAATTTTTTTTTTAACTATTACACTATAATCACCATGAATTATATCTACTTAACATAACACAGCTTTCAACCAGCTATACATATATATTATACAAGTCTATGATACAACTCAGATTGATAATCTATGAGCGGAATTATATTCAAGCATAAATTAGACTACAGGATAAGGTACGCACGGGTTTTAAATGTCAATAAACCATCACAACAAATCCCACTTTTTACTGTATGACAGAATTTAATGATAGAGTATTTGAGATCATAGGATATCCGCCGAGGAGATCTCCTCGATTCCCCAACAAAGCTATTCATTAATTGATTATCACATAAAGGAATTTTATCATCCGGCCATATGGCTTCTTGCACTATGCGCCGGGTACAGGTGTCAACCCCAGAGTTCTCCTGCTGTACAAGGAGTTAAAGCGGGAAACAACTGTGCAATCAAGCCTCTATGCTCTCGAAGACAGTGAGGGAAAATCAATGGATGGCTTTGTTTTCATTGCTATTCCTCCTTCTGCTAACCTCGTTCATGGTGCGTTCTCAACTTGGCATTCCTTCGGATTTACCCGACTTACCTGGCTTTAGGTGAGCATGTCACGGCTATGCTCCAGTTAACTTCCAGTTACACTTCTATATGTAGTTCTGAATTTCTTCTTTTGTTTGGCTCATGCGTAGCCCTGAGTAAGGGTTTATAACATATAATTTTTTTTTGTTTTGTTCTTATGCAGACATACTCACATACAGGCGCAAATCCTCACGCTTCTGCTCGGATGCAATTCTTCAGCTCCGCCCCACCAAGGGGTTCACTGGGTGAGTTCTCGCTTCTCCAACATACACTCTATATTATGGAACTAATATCTCTCGGTTTCAGGGTTAAGTTATTCTAATCCCCTTGTCGCATTCTGTGGATTTGGACAGGTTGACGAACGTAAACCCTCCTACCAGGTGTGTTTAATTACCCCGCCTTTCTTATTTGGCTAGACTTCCGCTCATCCTTGGTTTATCTAACATCTTCTCTTTTTATTTATCATGTTGAGCAGGTGGGGAAACCCCTCGTTGAGCCACTTCATTTGCTATTCGATAACTCAGTTTGTTTGGCTGTTGAAGTGACTAAGAACAATCTCTTTTCACAGGTATTCTGCCAATCTTGCGAGCATGAAGTTATGGCATGGTTGACAGAATGTATACTCTCTGTATCACAGAGTCATACAGCCTAGGGTGTCGAGAAATCTTTTAGAATTTTAACTATTCCTTTTTGAGCCTCGTCTCAGTAGTATTTATGAAATTTCCGAAGTAAAACTCCTGCTTTTTATGTCGTGAGATTAAACTCTGTTGACTCTGCTATGGCAGTTTGATTATAATACTGGAACAACAATATTCTGATAATAATTTACCTTACGGCATGGTAAATACTGCCTTTCTTCTGTTTGTCGACAGTATACCCTTAAAGGGTTTCAAGAACTATGCATGTTTAATTGGAATCATAGTTTGCTTGTTTCGGAGTCTTTACTAACTTGTATAACAAGTGAGAATTGCAGGAAGGCTGCTCTCGGCTTTTCCTCCTGGGTTTTGTATTTGGAATTTGAATGTAGTATATTTCTTTGCTTTATATTACTTATCTGGTTCTCGGCCATACCCTATGGGCCGCGAATTTCTTTAATATATTTACGTTTGATGTGCATGTCCCCTAAGTGATTTCGTTTATTCGTTTCATACAACATAGTCTTATGATTCACCATAGTGATATTTTACTCTGGTTTAATAGTCTTATCAGAATCTTCGGCACCGACCGCCATTATCTTGGCCGAGTATAGCTATCTAAACAAAAGGACAGAGGTAGGGTAGGGTTTCCACCCTGCCCAGCCCTACAAGTTCTTTCTAGAATATTTCTCTCGACTAGTAACAAGAAAAGAAAGAAAAATAGTAAAACGAAGTACATGACCTTCTTTTCTGGGTATTATGTTTATCAATGTTCATCGCTGTTTGCATGTCAATATCTCTGTCTTATATCAATATTCCTGTACCATCGAATTACGCCCTACTTTAGCTTGAGAATCGATGTTACATTTATACTACTGGGTTTCTTGTTAATAGACCCATTTCAGTTAACTCATGTTTCCTCTATTTATATATTATGATAAATGCAACATTGACATTTCTGTATATTTCTTGACTATCTATGCTGTGATGCATTATTGAGCATAAAGAATGTTCCTTTCATGTAGTTTTCGCTTTTCCAGATTAGCTGTCAATTCACTGAATAGTTGCTAGTACAATATTTACACCTATAAAACTTACTTGCAAAGATTTCTACTATTCCAAGCTAAAGGAAACTTTAGAGTAATCTATTTTTTTTTTAAGAAAATACTAACCATAACCAGAGTTCCATTAACTTAGAGTCTAGGTCTTTCTGTGTTACTTATCTGATAGGAGAACAATAACTCTTAAACCGTGGTCCTCCCAACCATCAAGGGAGGCAATAACGTCCTCGTCTTGCCCCCTAGCTCCAGAATATCAATCGGTGCCGCGGGAACAAAGAATAAACCTTCTGTTGCGACCTCTGGATGGCCAATCCAGCCACAGACAGACAGTTCTGGCTATATGGTTTACAGTGACTGCTCTCCACTGGTCTTTCACCTAGCTCTAGAGATTACTGCACTTACCCTTTTTTCCAGAAACTCACAGAACCCCTATCCCTCTCCTGGGATTTTCTTTTATCCCTGGAGGGTAGGTAACTGTGTTCTAACTGTTCCCAACCACCTATTCTTAGATACTTTACCAACAGTTTAAGAGATTCCTTTTTTATTTTCTAACTCTGTAATTCCAAGCAAAATGGTGTTTCCGAATTTTTTTTACCAAAATCAAGTAAACAAATAATAAAATAAACAAATTGTCTTTTCAGCTTATTCATGCTAATTAACTCTTAATGAGGCTGTCACAGAAGTAACAAAAAGATTATATTTCTAAATAAAAATAAAAATATAAAATATTCCCATTTTTTCTAATTATAATAAAAAATTATAGAAAATATTAATATAAAAATATTTTTTTTTATTTAGTTAAAAATAAATATATGACTTAAATATAAATATTATTAAACATACATTTAAAATATTATTAAACATTAAATTTAAAAATCATTATAAAGCCTTACTATTCTTAGTATAAATTATTAATGGTATATTTTATTAAGAATTATCATTATTTTTTATATGAAAATAAATTTTCAAAAAATATAATCATTATTATTATAAAAAAAAAAATTGAGAATGATTTAAAAAAAAACACACTATTTATAAAAATATTAAATATATAAAATAAGAAAAAAAATACATCTAAATATTAATTATTTTTAAAAAAATCATTTAAATATTAATTTATTTTAAAATTTTAATAAATATATTTAATTAATTATTGGTTAGTATTTTAAAAAATCTAATATCCTAATATTAATTTATTAAGGAAAAATTTGATTTTGTTCTTATTATTATTGTGATTATAATGTTGATAGAAGAAACAAATATTTAATTATTTAATTATAGTATAAATATTATAAGATTGATGGTTATTAAATATATTTTTCTTATAAATTTTTAAGATATATTAAAAATATATTTTATAGTATTATTTTCATAAAATTCATTCTCTCCAGTTAAATATTTCGTTATTAATTTTATTTTTATTATAAACTTTTAAGATATATTAAAAGAAATATATTTTATAGTATCATTTTCATAAAATTGAGAGGTTTTCATTGCTTGTATGACTATGGTTAAATATTTAATGTAAAAAACAAGATAAAAAAATGTAAATGACAAGAAAGTTCCAAAGTTATTTTCAACTCAAAGTATAACCATTAGCTTCTTAAGCTAAGATTGACAAATATGCCAAGAACGTGACTAAATCTTTAGGGAATTGATGAAGATGACATCTTGCAATACACTAGTAATATTAAAAGTATTATTACATATGTTTTAAAGGAGATTTTAGTGCAATAAAGAGCAAGAAAATCAAACAAAGATAAAATAAGACAAGGAAATGGTCCATCTTTATCCAAGAAAACAAAACTAAGATAACTTTGTTTTTACTAGCATTAACCATTAGCTTCTTAAGCCAAATTGACAAAAATGCCAAGATATGACTAAATCTTTAGTGAATACATGAAGATGATATCTTGAAATACATTGGTAATATTATAAGTATTATTACATTTGTTTAAAAAATGGTGCAATAACAAGTTAGAAAATAAAACAAAGACAAAATACTACAAGAAAATGGTCCATCTTTATCTAGAAAATTGAAACTAAAATTACTTTCTTGTTTTGACTAACATAAAAACAAAATCAACTTCCCTAAAATATGAACCAACTCCCTTTAACTTTTTAGTGAAAGTAAAGATTGAACATTTTAAAAACATTTTGGGATGTAGGAAACTATTATTTTTAGTACACCTAAAAGATTGAAGACTAAACAATTTTTTTTTAGAGTTTTCTAAATAAACACAAATAAAAATATTATTTTAAAATATTCCTAATAAAATATTTATTAGAAATATGGTTGACATTCCAAACGTTATACGTCACTAAAATTATAATTCTCAAAAAAATATTTTCAACTCAAAATATAACCATTACTAAAATTACTTTTTGGTTTTGACTCACATAAAAATAAAATCAACTTCCATGAAATATAAACCAAATCCTTAGATAAAAATCACACTGAATTGAAAAAGAAGGAGTTGCAGCTCACAGGTGAGTACTGCACCTGGAGACTGCACTCAAACAAAGAGATCACTCTCAGTTCAATCTTCTATTCATGAATGAGAAATTACATCATTAAGTACATTACTAAGAATCAGGAAGTTGCAACCAAACTCCTAAATTGTAGGAACTAATCCTAAACTAAGGAGATACGTTACAACTTGTGTAACCATTTCTCCATTAATATAAAATAATATTAATTATTTTCAACTCCCCCCCTTAATGGAGAAAGGATTATCCTGAACTCCTAGCATCCTTCGAAACAATTCAAACTTTACACGCCTAAGAGGCTTAGTAAAAATATCAGCCATATTATCACAAGTTTTACAATATTCAACAAATATCTCTTTTGACTGTAGTTTCTCTCGAACAAAATGGAACTGAGTGTCGATGTGCTTGGTATTTTTATGAAAGACTGGATTGTATGCAAGCTTGATGGTACTCTGGTTGTCATTTTTGATGATAGTTGATTCTTTCTGTTCTTCTCCTGCATCGTTGAGAAGTCTTCTCAACCAGATAGCTTCACATGTGGCTGCACACAATGCTTGGTACTCAGTTTCACATGAAGATAAAGCTACAGTGCTTTGCTTTTTGTTGCTCCATGTTATGACCCCGAATCCAATGCTAAATGCGTAACCTGTGATAGACCTTCGATCATCCAAGTTACTTGCCCAATCTGAATCTGAAAAACCTGCTAGAGTAACATTAGAAGTGTCAGTGTACAAAATACCATAATTACTAGTACCACTAAGATACGTAAACACACTTTTTCCTGCGACCCAGTGACTTTCGAGTGGTTTTGACATGAACTGGCTCAACATACTAACAGAGTATGCCAAATCTAGTCTAGTTGTAGTAAGATATATCAAACTCCCAACTAGATGTCTATACATAGTGGCATCCACCTCTTTAGTACCGTCGTCACTGCTCAACTTTAAGTTCTGTTGCAATGGTGTTGTTGCTGATCTACACTGCTCCATTCTGAACCTTTCCAACAAGCTTCTGGCATACTTCCCTTGAGTAAGAAAAGATTGTCCAGAATCTCTCCATACTTCCAATCCTAAACAGTAATGGAGATTTTCGAGATCTTTCATCTCAAACACTTGTGACATCTGTTGTTTGATTTCTTTGATCAGATTGTTAGCATTCCCTGTTATGATCATATCATCTACATACAAAGAAATCAAAATAATTTTCCTCTGTTTATTAAACTTGGTATACAGATTTGGATCATTCAAGCTCCTATGAAAGCCATGCTGTACAAAAAATGAATCAATCTTCTCATACCAAGACCTGGGTGCCTGTTTTAAACCATAAAGTGCCTTTTTCAATTTACAAACAAGATGTTCCTGCCCCTTTTTCACAAACCCTTCAGGCTGTACTAAATAAATTTCTTCTTTCAAGTCACCATTCAAAAATGCAGACTTAACATCTAGCTGGTGTAGCTCCCATTTATGTTTTGTTGCTAAGGAAATTAGAATTCTAATAGTGTTTAATTTGGCTACAGGAGCAAAGGTGTCATCGAAATCTATTCCCTCTTGCTGTGAGTAACCCTTTGCTACCAGTCTAGCTTTAAGTTTCTCTACACTCCCATCTGCATTTATTTTAGGTTTATACAACCATTTGCATCCTATGGGGGCTTTACCTTCAGGAAGTTCAACCAAATCCCAAGTATGGTTTCTATTAATTGATTCAATTTCCTCATGCATGGCAGCCCTCCATGCATCAGATTTACTTGCTTCTTCATAATTTGCAGGTTCTACAATGTTTAAAATGTTTGACATTAATGCATAGTCTTTCAATCTGGATGGTAATCGAGTCTTCCTACTTGATCTCCTTGGTAGGGGACTTACCTAAAATCTGTATGTTTCAGCCTTCTCCGGGCTTGCATCATTGATTTCATTACCTGTTACTTCTTCTTCTTGTTTCTGCTCTTGCACTTCATCATCCTCACTGTTTTCTTCCATTAGTAATGGAATGTGCCAATCATTGTTACAGTCATCCTTTCCTTCTTCAACATGTTCATGAAATATGACATCTTTGCTTGCAAAAACCTTATGAGTCACAGGACTAAATAACTTATATGCTTTGAACTCAGTGCCATATCCAACAAATATACATTTCAGGGCTTTAGGATCTAACTTCTTCCTATCTGCCTTAGGTGTATGAGCATAAGCTTTTGACCCAAATATTCTTAAATGACTCACTACTGGTTTGAATCCAAATAATGCTTCAAAAGGGGTTTTGAAGCCTAGACACTTAGTAGGACTCCTATTCTTTAAGTAGACAGCAGTGTTAATAGCTTCTGCCCAAAAACCATTTGATAGACCCTTACCTTGAAGCATGCTCCTTGCGCACTCCACAAGAGTTCTGTTCTTTCGTTCTGCCACTCCATTCTGCTGAGGAGTGTGGGGCACTGTAAACTGTTGAAAAATCCCATGCTGCTTGCAGAAATTAATGAATTCTCCCAACCTGTATTCTCCCCCTTGATCTGAGCAGAGAATTCTTATCTTTTTTCCTGTCTGGTTTTCTACCATAGATTTAAACTCTTTAAAATACTGAAAGGTTTGACTCTTTTTACTCAGAAAGTATATCCAAGAGAACCTAGTGCAATCATCTATAAATAAGAGAAAGTAATATGCACCTCCTAGTGACCTAGTCTGCATAGGTCCGCATATGTCTGTATGCACCAGTTCTAAAATATCCCTTTCCTTGTTATTAACATGCAGAGGGAACTCTTCTCTGTGCATTTTCCCTAATGCACATCCATCACAATCCAACTGAACATTATGGAAAATAGGGAGTCCATCGACCATACCTTTTCTCTGAAGTAGGATGAGGTCTTGCAGATTAAGATGGTTGAATCTCTGGTGCCAGAGATTTTCGGTTGTCGATCCAGTTGCGACCATGGCTTGCTGTAGCATAATTTTCACATCTAGTCTGTACAAGCTCCCTACACGCACTCCTGTTGCAACTGTTTCCATCTGGATATCATTTATGACACAGTTAGTCTTGAAGAATTGAACTTGTATGTCCTGATTAGTTATCATTGAGACAGAGATCAAATTTTTCTTAATTCTGGGCACATACAGTACATTTTTAAGGCATATAATGTCACCGCTAGGTAACTTTACCAGAATGTCACCATATCCTTTGATCTCATATCCGCTATCATCTCCTAAATAAATTTTTGATCGACATGAGGTTTCCTCAAGAAATTCAAACCATTCCTTCTTACCTGTCATATGTGAGGATGCACCAGAATCGACATACCATATGTCATCCTCATCTCCCTTTGAAGCTGAAAGGGCACAATCGACTGTAAATAGTTGCAGTTTGTGGCTATGGTCCTCATCTTCCTCAACAAAGTAACCTTTGTGCTTTCTCTGTTTATTTCTTGCTTCGTCTGCCTGCCTCTTATAACATTCTTTAATCTGATGACCAGGTTTTCCACAGTAAAAACATTTCTTGCTGGGAAAATTATTAGCAGACATACCTTTAAGTGGTCTCTTTTGAAATGTGTTGGCTCCTTTCTACTGCTGCTGCGGTTGCTGTTGTTGTTGTGGCTACTTCCCTCTATACTGTCGCCTTTTCGCCATCAGAGCAAGATCATTGCTCTGTGATTTCAAATTTTGTCGTCGCTCTTCTTCTTGTAGCAAAATCCTTGTCAGTTATTCAAAAGCAGGGGCTTTCTCTCTTGCTGCCAATCCTGTGATGAACATCTGATATTCATCTGTCATTCCTTTCAACGTGATCGTGACCAGATATGAATTAGAAACTTTCTCTCCGATATCTCCCAATCTGTCCTTCAGGTCTTTGACTCTAGCAATGAATCCAGCAGCAGACTCATTCTCCTCCATCTTCATCGCAAACAGCTTGCCTTTGACTGACAAGACACGGTTTGTATTCTGCGTCTGGTATAGGTTTTTTATTGTTGTCCAAATGTCAGTGGACGATTTACAGTCTCTAATATGTGGGATAATATTGTCCTTGACGGAAATCTTCAGTATGACCTTTGTTTTGGTCTCCCTTTTATCCCAGTCTTGTTCTTGTGCAGCTGTTCCTGGTTTCAGCTAATTTCCTATAACGATCGACCACGCATTTGCGCTTTCAAGTAAAGTCTGTATCTTGAATTTCCAGTTGGAGAAATTAGATCCATCGAGTTTGCCAGACTCGTGGAGATACGATTCTATACTATTATTCATATTGGACTAATAAAATTTCTGATCCTCTGATGAATAATTCTACCCAACTAAACAATTACAGGACACAAAAAAAAATCACCACATACCAGATCCTGACCACTGTTTTGCTGAAAAAAAAATTGTACCTTCAATGTGCCACCACCGGGCAATCCGATCTGCTTTCTCCGGGTGAATCAGAAACTTAAATGCACCACCACCAGGTAAGTCCGATGTGTTGCCACTGAGCAAATCAGGAACTTCAATACGCCACCACCGGGAAAGTTCGATCTGCTGCCACCGAGAAAATCAGAAACTTCAATGTGCCACCACTGGGCAAGTCCGATCTGCTGCCACCGAGAAAATCAGGAACTTCAATGCGCCACCACCGGGCAAGTTCGATCTGCTGCCACCGAGAAAATCAGGAACTTCAATGCGCCAACACCGGGCAAGTCTGATCTGCTTCCACTGAGCAGATCAGGAACTTCAATGTGCCACCACTGGGCAAGTCTGATCTGCTGCCACCAATAAAATCAGGAAATTCAATGTGCCACCACCGGGCAGGGCCGATCTGCAAAAAAAATTGCAGACCTCCCAAAGAGAAAGAGGCTGGCGCTTCTTGAAGGCAAAAAATCCATGCCCAAATCAGAATGCACACGTCTCTCGAAATTGGCGCGACTATGGCGTGTATCTCCATGCCAATAGCTTATTTTGGCGCGCTGGCGTGACTATCTCCCTCAAACTCGCGCCAATGGCGCGACTGTTCGCGAAGAAACCACGCCAACCCTTTCTTCTGCTCAGAGATGATCAGTCATCTGAGACCTATGCTTCAGGTGTTATTGCAGTCCACCTGATTCTACGAAAGCTTCTGTATACACCTCCACCACTACAGTTTTGTAATCAATGATGCTAAAAAAAAATAAGGCTCTCCCTACTCTATGCTCTGATACCAAGATAAAAATCACACTGAATTGAAAAAGAAGGAGTTGCAACTCACAGGTGAGTACTGCACCTGGAGACTGCACTCAAACAAAGAGATCACTCTCAGTTCAATCTTCTGTTCATGAATGAGAAATTACATCATTAAGTACATTACTAAGAATCATGAAGTTGCAACCAAACTCCTAAATTGTAGGAACTAATCCTAAACTAAGGAGATATGTTACAACTTGTGTAACCATTTCTCCATTAATATAAAATAATATTAATTATTTTCAACTTCCTTTTCAAACATTTTGGGATGTAGGAACCTGTTATCTTTAGTACACATAAAATATTGAAGACTAAACACAATTTTGTTAGAGTTTTATAAATATAAACAAATAAAAATATTATTTTAAAATATTTATTAAGAAGATGGTTGACATTCCAAACTTTATAAGTCACTAAAATTATAATTCTCAAAAAAATATTTTCAACTCAAAATATAACCATTAGTTTTTTAAGCGAAGATTGACATAGATGCCAAGATATGACTAAATGTTTAGGGAATACATGAAGAAGCCATCTTGCACTACACTGGTAATATTAAAAGTACTATAACACTTGTTTTAAAAAATAAAATTGATTCAATAACAAGTTAGAAAATTAAAAGAAGATAAAATACTACAAGAAAATGGTCCATCTTTGTCTAGAAAATGGAAACTAAAATTACTTTTTTTGTTTTGACTAACATAAAAAGAAAACCAACTTCCCTAAAATATGAACCAACTCCCTTTAACTTTTTAGTGAAAGTGAAGCTTGGACAATTCTAGAAAGGCTTTGGGATGTAGGAACATGTTATCTTTATTACACCTAAAAGATTAAAGACTAAACACACTTTTTGTTGGTGTTTTCTAAATATATAAATATAAAGCATTATTTTAAAATTATTATTACAATGATGGTTGACTTTCCACACTTTATAAATCACCAATTCTCAAAAAATTATTTTCAACTCAAATTATAACCATTAGCTTCTTAGCCCAAGATAGACAAAAAAAGCTAAGATATGACTAAAACTTTAGGGAATACATGAGGATTCCATATTGATGGTAATATTAAAAATATTATTAAATTTGTTTCTAAAACAAGTTTTTGGTGCAATAACAAGTTAGAAAATTGGATGAAAGAAAATGGTCCATCTTATTTAGAAAATCCAAACTAATTTTTTTTTAATTAAAATAAGAAGAAAATCAACTTCGCTAAAATATGAACCAACTCCCTCTAACTTTTCTAAAAACGTTTTGGGATGTAGGAACCTTCTATTTTTATTACACCTAAATTATTGAAGACTAAACACACTTTCGTTTGAGTTTTCTAAACATACACAAATAAAAATATTATTTTATAAAATTTATTATAAAGATGGTTGACTTTCCAAACTTTATAAATCACCAAATTTATATATATTTTTTAATTTTATTAATATATATTGAACATAATTTTTTTTTTTGGGGATAAATTTACATATTGATGTACTTTTAAAATTTTATAAATCAGTTAGTCATTGGAGCAACTCAATTTGCAATAGTCATGCTCTGAAGCATTATGTAAACTATGAAATCAAAGTTCAAGTATTGTACAAACCATCAAATCAAGGTTCAAATCCCTATGAATCAAACCAAAAAAATTAATAAAGTATATGAATCAATTATAAAATAAATGTTAATAATTATATATCTGTATATATGTGTGTGTGTGTGTGTGTGTGTGTGTGTGTGTGTTTTCTCAATTTTATTTAACAACCTAGTTATAAAAATTAAACCATTTTTTTTAACTACACAACTTCTAATTCACATGTTCCATCACATGTGTCATCGAAAAGGTCTCTTTGTTATCTAATAATAAACTAAAGAGTACACATAAAACTAACATATTTTTCCTTAGCATAAAAAATATACATTCTTCAATGAGTATATGTTAACACGTATTTAGAATGAGTATGATAATCATCCTTATATATATATATATATATATATATATTATAGTTTTTTTTAAACTACCTAATTATATCAATTAAATCCCTTGTCAACAACATAACTTTTAAATGACAGGTGTCATCGAAATATAAGGTGTGTCTATGCTATCTAATAAGTGACCATAAAACTAAGATATTTGACCTTCACCTAACACATATACATTCTACAATGAGTATATATATTTAGAATGAGTATATAAAACAATCACAATTAAGGATTTTTTTGTCATTTTATTCAATTAAGGAACATAAAACTTAGGTGCATGATTGTGTTTCAGTACAAAGGAAAAGACCCTCTAGCGGATGTTTTTGAGGAACCCATTATAAAAATAGGCCAGACATCTGTTTGTTGCAGAGGTTACTAAATGAGGCTTGTGTGTGGATGTTTTTTCAGATGTTTTTTGTCCTATGCATTTCTCATCCTACACTGCACCAGTGTGTTCCACTAGAAAAGCTCTAGTGCGTACTACAAATTGGCACACCAGGACACAGTGCTCTTCATAAAAACTCGCCCGGTGCATCTAATTACTGTAGATTCATCCCTGGTGCATCCTAAAAACCTGCACCAAAACTAAAACAACCCAGTGTGGTTGGAAGAAACCGCTCGGTGCTCCTCAAAAACCTGCACACCAGAACTGAGTTAAATAAAATAAATTACGGCCAAAAATTTGCATTTTTCACTTTTTAGTGCTCTAAAGCTTTCAAGAACCAGTGAAAATTTACCTTGTGTGAGGCACCCTGCCATTGGTGCTCTCATTGCATGCACTGTTGTTGTCCATTGCCCACCATCTTCATTTTGAATTTTGCAAAATGGTGGGAAGATTTAGTTTTGCAAATTCTACAACAAATATGCCTCCTCAACGCCCAAATGTACAAGTATTTTACTTGTTTCTCCATAATTAAACTTTTTAGTAGATTAGTTTTCTAAAATAACTTAAAATACACCATTTAAAAAAAAAATCCCGCGCGGTGTGCTTGAGCCTTTCAGCTCGCACCGGTTCATGGTGCTGCTTGTAAATTTATAGGCTACACTGTGACCGGTGCTAACAGTATCCGCACTGGTTCCGGTGCAGTATAAAAATGACGCACCTTGCTTTTTGAAAATTATATCAATTGTGGTGCGGTTGGTTCCCTAGCCGTACCGTTGACCATGTCCAAGTTCGGGAGGGTGGTGCGTTGACCAAAATATGTGCCTTGGGGCAGATATTTCAGTCAATGCACTTCCCTCCCAAACTTGGATACAGTCAATGGTGCAGTCATGTAAACGACTGCACCGTTGACCATGTAGTGATGTCAGGAGGGCGATGTGGTGCCTAAACTATACGCCCCTGGGTGCATAGTTTGGTCAACGCACCGCCCTCCCGATACTGGTACATAGTCAACGGTGCAGTCGGTTATACCGCCACACCATTGACCATGTAATGATGCCAGGAGGGCGGTGCGCTGATGAAACTATCTGCCTCAGGGCGAGTAGTTTGGTCAGCGCACTGCCTTCCAGAATTTGTACATAGTCAATGGTGCGATCAGTTAAACAACCACACCGTTGACCATTAAATGATGTTTGGTGATGCATTGACGAAATTAGCTGCCCCAGAATGGATATTTTAGTTAACGCATCGCTTGATAAATTATAGGTCATGATGTGCAGTGCGCTGCAAATTTCCAGGTGCACCAACTATTTTTTATTTTTTTTGCTGTATATATATATATATATTTGCAAATACATATCTCATTTAATTAAAAAAAAATATTTAATATGTAAATCATTCAGTGACGTCAAAGGAGATAAGAGAGGGAACAACAACAACATATGGCAGACCAGTATAATGTGGTTTTCCTGTGGGAGGCACAAGAGAGGGAGAGAGATATGTACCCTCCCCCTATTACAACAACCGCCCAGGCGCTCCTAAGGGAGGTAGGCCTCCTCAAGTTCTATGAGGAGACTACATCCCTAAAGGGCCATGGTGGGTTATTGCGATAACTTATCTTCTTCAGGTTGGTCCTAACTAGTGGTACGTGCCCACTGAGGAGGACACCTATTTTATTACTGGCCTATGAAGGAGAGGGCAGGATTTTCCCTCGTTCCCAGAGCTCCCCGTCGGCTATGTAGCAGGGAGTCAGTTTGTATACTCCTGAAGATACATTAGTGTCGATATACTGTCTCCTGCATATTTTCAGGTCTCCAGTGGTTAGTTACATATTGCTTCATTTGGTGGAGAGGAGGTGAAGTCCCTCTCACTACTAATTTCAACCATTCCACACCATACCAATGACGAGAAATGCATTAGTTGCCTGCTTTTATTTTATTTTGATTATTTATTACAGGCGCCATGACTTGTGAGGTGGTCTGCGATTTTTTTGTGAATATTTTGTACAACTTTAGATAGATGTCTTGATCAGGAAGAAGGGAGGGTGAACTTCCCCTTTTATTCAGAGGAATTTTGCTTATTTCTTAATAGGTTTCCAGAGACGAGGCCTAATTTTTTTCGAAAACCTCGTAGGCTGATGCTACATGTACATATGTAGATGTGAGGATAGATGATGCCCAAGAGAGGCGAGTCATACTTTTTCGTGAGGATATCGCATGATGCACTATAGTTGCTAGCCAGTGTTGATGAGCATGCCTTCATTATGGTCTCCTGTTCATATGTTGGTTTGGATTAGTGAGGGTGTGCCAAGATCCTCTTCAAAGATGATGAGCTGTCAGATGATAGATGTAATATTAGTCTTTTCTTTAAATTTATTCTAACATGTTCTTTAACTTGTTTTTATTAAACTATTTAATGAAATTTTCTAATTATTGTTGTGTACTTATATATATATATTGTATACATTGGGTTGTTTGATGGTGATGAGATGCCACTGCCACAAAATGATCCAGGTGTAGATGTTGTTGACGATCAAGAGATGGAAGATGTCGAGGATTAGGCTGATGTAGACAGACCTGGTCCTCATGTTGCATAGGTACCGGCTGGTGTGAGGCATAGGCCTGACACTAGATTTAGGATGGAGTTGGGCAACCAAATCTATCGACTACTTGTGGAGAAGGGAGTCAGGCTGGCCACTATCATAGAGATACATGTCGATGATAGGTTGACAGGAATGTGAAGAGGCATGCCATGTGATATGTTGACCCTGATGTGGCATTTCATAGGAGCTACCAGCATAGTGGCGTGGTTGAAGAGGGCCCTTCGACGTATTATAATTATATAAAATTATAATTGTAATCTTACTTTTAATTGTATGTAAAATATTTGTAAAATTTTAATTGTAATTTTAATCTTTAATTTATTCTGAAATTATTGTAATTGTAATTTTAATTGTAATTGTATATATGTAAAATTGTAAAATTGTAATTGTAATTGTATGCAAAATATTTGTAAAATTTTAATTGTATTAATGTGAAATGATTGTAATTGTAAAATTGTAATTGTAATTGTAAGTGAAATTGTATAATTGTAATTGTAATTGTATGTAAAATATTTGTAAAATTTTAATTGTATTAATGTGACATGATTTTATTAAAACTTTTTAAATTTGTAAATTTGTAAATAATTGTAAAATAATAAATCTAGAATAATATCAATTTATGTAACATAATAAAGTTTAGAAAATAATAGAAATAAATTCATGTAATTTAGAATTATAATTATATTATTATGATCTTACATACCAACAATAAAGAACTTTACACATTACGCCATTGTTTTCGAGATCAACATAATTGCAAATTATCAAGTGAAATGATTTTAACATTAACACAATGCAAATTACCAATTAATTAAAAAAACATATTATAATGTTTCAAAAAAAAGATTCTTAATTATAAGGTAATTAAGTCCTCTTCTTTATAAAAACTCATCTTAAAAAGTATAAATGATGAAATAACACATGTACCATATCACTCTCAGCTCCCATGATCACCCTCATTATCTTCCAGCTCACTTGGTATGGTAATATTATTTTTATCAAAAATATGTTTTGATCTAGGGTCATGTCCCAATACGAACCACCAATCCCTATCCAACACATTTGGGTAAAAAAACACCTGGTTGTAGTGTTTGGGGAAAACATAAGGCTCCTTAGCTTCATCCCACATCTTTCTAGAGTTGATACATATTAGCCTACTATCGCGATCTTCCTTTACATTATTCCGATCAAAGGTGTCCCACCACTTGCACCTAAAATTAACACATTGGAAAGAAGATAAATCCACTTCAATGATCTCTTGTATCTTTTTGACATAACCTAACATCCCCAATACTAGGTTTTGATCATGGTGGCTAGATCGACTAGATTGATCGAACTCGACTTCCACTCTAGAGTCTTGTGTCATGTGTCCATCATTGACATTTTTTGTGTGAAAATGGTGTCCATATTCCCACATAGATGGGAACAAATGAATCTATAAAAAAGTTAAAAAATCATAGTGTCATGTGTCTTATAATAACCCAACAGTTAAAATATGAAATATAGATGTAATTACATTTGAAAGGTGCATTATTAACTTTCAAATGTACATAATTAAATAGATTATTACAGAGTGGGTGCACCCAATCCCTACATTTAGTGCATCCTCTTCAGCACATGGGTAACGACTGGTTGCACCATATTTCTCTCTCACTCGGTCAGCAACCCAACTGTTGGGGCATATTTTTGGCATATTTTCTTTTAAGTGATTAGGATAAGGCACACTTCTACCATTCAACTGTCTGAATTATTTCCTGTCACTATCCCATTTCATCCTCTTTTGTCCGTACAATGCAACCCACGATTGTGTCGCTTCGGAATTGTAAAGAACTAATTTATTGATTGCATCAATTTCGACATTCATTGATGAAATAATACCGACATATAATACATATGAGATCAAAATATACATTATATCAAAGTTCAACATGAATATTTATTTTGTGTAAATTTAAAAAATTATAAGTCGCTTACTCTTTATCAAGCTCCTTTTTCCATTCGTTTGGAGCAGCTACCCTTCTCTTTTGTCTTTATCCCTTTCATCATCCTATATCACCACATCGGATATGTTTTCGATATTATTGATGTAATCACTGGCATAATAGAAAGACTCATACGATATGTACCCCTCTTCCATAGACCACTCAGGTTTTTCCCTTTGTCGAACAAAACCTTTCAATTTCTTCATGTACCTCTCTAAGAAGAACATCCAATGACAAGAAACCACCCCAACTAATTCAACCTAGTCTACTAGATGGATTAGAGGATGAACTTGCAATTCCATGAAACTCGCCGGTAGTTCCTTCTAAAAAATACAAACAATCTCAACTATCTCTTGACACCCTGTGGAATGCTAGCCACATGAATCTCCTTTAACGTGATCCAATGTAAAAATGTAGATAATTTAGATATGGCACATCCAAGGTCTTGGGGGAATTCATGTTTCACACACCCATGCATGAAAAAAGGATAATGACACTACAAAGTTATAAACACATGCAATAATATACAAAATTAGTTATGTTTTATGATCCCTGCATGGGATAAAATTTATTAATATGAAAAATAATAAAATCATGCTTTTGACATTATACGTACTCTTAGAAGATTCAAATGGTCGTGCGATTTCAACCCCGAAAAATGGTCATCCACGGTGAAGCAACGTTGTAGTGAAGACCCGTATGAAGATGGCACCCTCACACCCATTATAAATTCCTTTGCCAAAGAAATATCATCTTTTTTTAAAATCCATGGGACATCACCTTTTTTTAAATACCATGAATTAGAGGGACCAATGCCTGCCTCTGATCCTATACTTTCTAATTATCTTGGCCAATGTTTCTTTTTAGTTTTTTAAGTAATAAGATCTTTCCTAACAACCAATGTGTCACTTTGTTTCCATGATATGTGCCTCCATAAAGAAGATGAAACATTTTTAAATATATGCATGGGATCTAATAAGTGGATAATCTTAAGATGCTCCCAATATGGGAGGTTATAAAAGATAGATTTCCTTTTTCAGCCCAATGGGAAATCTCTCAACATAGGTGTCGAAGAATTCTAGATCATCGAACATAGGCTCCCCATTTGAATTGAAAATTTCTATGAAATCCTTCTCCTTCTCTCTCTAATATTCTCTAAGCCATTCAGCTGGCGTCGTTATTGGAGGCCTTTTAGTTCTCTCTTGTTTACCATTGAAAGAAGATGTTGCTCTTCTATAAGGGTGTTCTTCTGGGAGGAATACCCTGCAGTAGTCATACACTGGCTTTCATAGGTCGTTGTACCATATATCTTTCATAGAATGTCCACAACATTTACATCCAAAATACCCTTTTGTTACAAGACCTGCAATATTATTGTATACAATTTATATCCATGGCACGTTAAAGAATATCATGAAGATCAAAACAATTACAACGAATTAAATAACTAATATGTGAAATAATATTTTTATGTATATAAACAAATCAATAAAAATGTACTTTACCAGAGAAAAATCCCAAGTCTGGATGATCATGTGTCATGTAAGCACATATGAAATACAACATAAAACTCCTCTCTATTGTGATGGGTCTTGATACATCGTATACATTTATCCCATCCCATAATTATTTCAATTCATCTACCAGTAGTTCTAAGTAGACATCCATATTATTCACTTGTATTCTACTAGGGAATATGAGAGCCAACATAAGATGTTCATTCTTCATGGAAAAAAATGGGGGGATATTGTTATTGGTCATTGCTATAGGCCAAACAAAATAGTTGGTGTTTTGGAGCGAATATGGGTTGACGCCATCCATGGCTATGCTGAGTCGTAGACTTCGTACTTCATCCTTGAATTTTTCGGTTCATGTATCCTCTATATGCTTCATGGCTATTAAATCTGTTGGGATTCACATAACTCCTAGCTCACTTTTGTGTGAGGCATGTCATTCCTGCAAAATAGCTAATTTTTGCAACGAAAGAGCCTTTGAATCCTTGGGATTATAGGCATGTGCCTCAATATCTTAAAAGGAGGACACGTGATTTACCCTTCTTTTTTTATTTATCATACCTATCATGCCCACATTTCGGATATATCTCTTTGTTTGCATATTCTCATATATATATAATACAATAATTTGGACATGCATGATATGATATGTACTCAAGACCCAACATTTTCAACAGTTTATTTGTCTCTTCGCAGCTACCGAGAAAGACATTATAACTCAGAAGAAACTTATCTATGAATAACCTATAGTTGGTGATCATGGAAAATATTAAATCTATATAATTAATGCCGATATAATTATTGACGTTCATAAAATTGACCATTTGTAATGTTCAGTATGTGATTATATTTCTCAAAATATAAGGGAGGAATTTATGGTTATAACTCACCTCAAAATTTCCTATAAACATGCATTCGACAAGCTAAAATTTGCTTTCAAGTTGTATAGTAACATCATTTTCCCCAATTGGGTAGACTTAGACTAACCAGCAGGTCCAAAGAGAGGGGTGGTAGAAGCAAATTTAAGGCTTTCGAAAAAGGTGTCAGCGATATGAGCATCATCCCCTAGATGATCATTGATCTGGAATGAATCTAACAACATTGTATCCATGGTAGTCATATCCCTTAAGCAATTGTCCATACCAACCTCTATTTGATTGCCTCCATTGCCAACTTGTGAAGAACTAGTATTGTTGTATTCATTCCTAATTGGTGAATCTGGACGTAGTGGGAATTGAATAGGTGGTTGATTCAACCATTCTTGGTATCGTTCCTCTCCTATTTTTTCTCTTAATTCGGTCTTCTCTCGATTTTAAATTCTCGTGGGGTGCAATGGAATATGGTAGGTTGGTCGCTCATCATCACTAGAATCCTAATAATTTAAAAAAATATATTTGAACATGATTAGTAAAAAATCTATGATATCAATTAGTAAGCACATTGACAATGCATGATTAATTGGTTTGATGTTGAAATAATTACATTAATATACTAAACAATTATTATTACCATCATTGTCCTGGGATTGTGGCTAGAAGATGCAATATATTTATAATTGGCAGGGTGAAGCAGCTATCCATTTTCATCTATCAGATGCACCTTGTGGTATGCTGCTCCTGATAAGAGCTTCCGACATTTTGGAGCTGTTTGAATATTTTGTGCATCTGAACTCGATTATGAATTATATGCATGAACTTGAAAATTTGCATACATTAATTATAAATTTTATTAATCTTATTGACATAAACATAAATTCAGCTAGATAATGGAAATATAAATAAAATTTGAAGTAAATATTACGTCTCGAGATGAATATGGAGAACTCTATGATTGACTTTAAGAAATATTATGGAACGAGCTGGATTTTGAAGAATTTTCCATTTGATATAATTATGATATTTTCTCCATGCATTTGAGAAAAATCAATAATAAAGTTTGGTGTACACACCTAAAAGTAATTTCGGTGCCTTAAAAATGAACTTATTGTTATCGGTGCTAATGTACAGATAACCGCACCGATGCATTTTAGTTAGTGCACATCGGTGCGGTGTTATTAATTGATGCACCAGAGCCAAATAGCTGCAAATAAAAAAAAACACAATAATATTTTTTTAAAGTGAAAAAAAGCGGTAAATTGAAAAATGGATAGAAAATTATTTTCGAAAATATAATTTTGTAAAACAATTCTTTAAATAGTAAACACTTTTCATTATTTCATTATTTTTGCAAATGAGCAAGATAGCACGAGAGTACTATGGAGCAACAAAATACTTTCGAACAAAACTATTCAGACAATCAGAATTCCAAGCCTTTGGTGATTCAAACCTTGTAGCATACCATTTCAAACCAGGGGATTAAATTTTATTGTTTTTTTTACATTTTCTGCAGTATTGTTTACGCAGTAAGTAAAAAATTTAAATTTACTGTTCATTTTAGGAAAATAAAAATAAAAAAATCCATTTTACGCTAAGCCCTTGATTCTTTTTGTTTCCTCCCTTGCTTCTTCCTGTTTCTCTGATTTCAGAATTAGGGCTTTTCATTTTATATTTATAGGGTGTGTATTGCTATATATATAGGCCTATGACATCTAACCCACCAGACAAATTTCATAGTCGGATCCCAATCCATGTAAGCCCTTGCATAAATTTAAAAGAAAAAAATGAATTTTTTTAATCGATGTGTCCTGTGTAGCATAACGCACCGATGCGTTGTTTTAACACAAGGGCACTACACACGTATTGTTTGATAAGATATTTAAAAAAAGATTTATATTTTTTTTAATCCGTGTTCCATATGTAAAATAGGGCACGAGTGCGTTATTTCATTATAGTGCACTGCGCATATACTATTCGACAAAAAAATTATTTTATTTTATGTCTGTGTTAATCGGTGCACCATTTAAAATATAACGCACCGGGTCTCCTTTTTGACAAAGAGCACCATACAATGTTCCCTTGTTTGCGCAGTGCATTTATAAGAATATGCCGCACCGCCCCCTCCACGACATCTTATGCAACAAAAACTAACACTATAGGATTTTTATTAATTTGTCTGTGTTAATCGGTGTGCTGGTTAACATATAACGCACATGTGCTCCTTGTTGACATATATCACCTTACAATGTTTCTAATTTTTTGGTGGTGTTTTTATAAGAACACGCTGCACCAACGTCGGTGCGTACATCATTAAAGGGACACCAATTTCTTGATATTTTTTTTTTTGAAAAGTTTATGATTTATTTATAAAATATATTAATGAATGGTATGGTAGAGGTTTCATATTGATAAATAAATGGCTAACAAGATATCAAGTAACAAAAATATTGATAGCACATCAAGAAAAATAAAAAAAGGCAAGTTATTTGTAAATTATTTACAAAACGTATTATTTTTGAACTATATGTAAGTTTAACTAATATGTATTGTTTAATGTGCATCATGTAGAGCCACAAAATGATGAAGCTCGGTAAAATTATTTCTGATTTAGGACCAGAAGAGCATAAAATCTTGATGGAAAAATTGTAAAAGGATGAATTGAGTGAATGAAAAAAATACTCTCGACCCAATATGAGGCTCTTTTTTTAGTTGTCATTAATAATATACTTAAAATTATTAGATAAAATGTTTCAAACAATCTATTAATTCACATATGTTTAATGTTCTACAGGGACTAACAAATCAAAAAAGGAATGTTGTTCTAAGAAAAGAAAAAAAAAATAGAACATGAAAATGAAAATGAATTGCTCCTTAGCTCATCTGGAGTGGTGCTGGAGTTTAAGAAAAAGGGGAAAAACTTTTACAAAATTTTGAGGGATCTAGTGGAACGAATGTATAGATGTTCTTTCCACTTATGATACAAAAATTCATCCAATGATATCAAGAACCATATTTTATCTAAACTACAGGAAGAGTTTCCATAGAATTGGTCAATGAGACATGTCAGAATTTTAATAGCAAAAATGTACAACAACAAAAAATAAGGAATGAAAAAGTAATATTCCTTTAAATGTTTTTCTAGAATTATATGTATATATTACTAGAAATAAATAATTTATAAATATCACTTTTGTTATATTTACTTTTCATATATCAATATAAAAATTAAATAGTTTATTGTCATGTTACATTTTCAGGAAGATTATGAAAATATCAAAAGTTGAATGAGATGATATCAGAAGTATGCTAGTAGGAATGTACAAAAAGGTGTACAAAGAGATGGTAAAAGAAATGGACATAATTGCATCACACGAGGATAATAGGTGACTTTCCCACAATGGCCACCACACCAGGGTAGTGACCTTATCGACAACTAAAACTGTTTGAAGGACAGGAGGTCTCATCACTAGCTGGCCTAATCACTCTGCTAAATCCCCATGAATGCCACTATGACTATCTGGCCACCACACCAGCATAGTGGTCTCTATAAAAAACAAGTAAAGTGTCTATTTTTAAATAGATGATTCTGGCTCATTTTTGGGTTAAAACAACAACCACGTCGAGGCTATGGATGTTTGCTGGCAGAAGTGGCTCTGCATTTTGTTATTGGAGCATTTTTAACAAAAACCAATTATTTTACATGCCCCTATCTCCTATTTAATCCATTCCTGAAGTGGAATGCACTTTTTGACTAAGTGTTATCATTATAATAAACCTATATGCATAATCAACTTTGATTTTATATGAATTATTTTAGTTATGTTGAATTGAGTGATAAAAACATCCGTCATAATCTGTTACCTATAACGCTTCCATCATATTATGCCGTCAAAATAGAAAACCCTTTTCATAATAATTTCTCCTCTGCTTTTCTCCTTTTTGGTCATTTCCATATGATGTACACTTTCGATGATTTCCAACCTTTGACTTCTATTTTGTGTGAATTCATGATTTATGCCACCTTTCCTCTTTTCTTGTGCTAAAAGGTCATGGATGCCCTTCTCTCATTAGAGGGGGTACGAATATCTATGATCAACAAGCATGCGAATTAACTATGAGACTCCATTCAGTTGGGCTGATTAGACATTAAAATCATTGCATTAACGTCATACCATCACATTTCTAATAATAAATATTATAAGAGTTGCATGTAGTATTTGTTTTTTTTTTAATTAACAGAGCCGAGAGAAGCGAATGCAGAAGGGTGAAGAAATCAATTTCGAAAAAATAGTAGCCATGGTTGGATACTTTGTTCGCAATGAACCCACAATCCTTCAAGTGACATAATTGGATTTCACTGTTCTCCAGCAATCTGGTTGGAATTCATATTTGAACAGGCTACAAGGGTTAAATACAAAGATAGCAATTGAGTTCCTATAGAACTTGTGGGAAGGGCATACCATAGTTAAAGGTAGAGTTATGCCAACCTTCGAAGAAGTAATTGCTGAGGTCTCCAGACTTCCAATGGAAGGGAAAAAGTGGATTGATAAACATGTCCTCATAAAAGAAGAAGTTTCAGTATATCAGGACCCATATGAGAAATTGGATGGAAAAGGGAAAGGTATTTACCTTGCATCATTGAAGAATCCCTACCAAGAACTGGCAGTCATCATACAGAAGTATATCACATGTGATGGACGCCAGGATGGAAAAATATCTCCAAATCCAATTGTTAGTAGTACTCATACAAAATATTTCAATTAATTTTCCTTTTTTCTTGAATTCTACATTGCATGACACTGTTGTTCAGATTAGGAAGGACAAAAACCATCAGGAATTTGTCAACCATCATGGCCAAGTAAAATTAATTATTGTTCATGAATTAAACAAACATCAGTTAGCATGGGATAGATTTTTCAATCCTGCCCTGTCTGCCCCTGAAGAAAACCCTGATAGAGTAGGAATTGAGCATTCAAGAAGAGACATACCATTCCCTAAGAAAGCTAGAGGGAAGAGAACCTGTGTCTCGATCTCAGGTCCAATAAAACAGAGATGGTTTGAAAGAATAAAACTACAACAAAATACGTCGACATTTCCAGACGATACAGGGCCATCCTATACACCCCCTTTGAGCCCTCAAAATGCACCTTTACATGATTATGAGGAGGAAATGGCTCAAGTATTAGAACAGATGAGAGCATCTTGTGAAGCTAGGAACCCATTTGAAAATTCTAAGGAACGGAGGGATCTTTCAAACTAGTCTACCTCTGCTGGCAGTTCTGGTCACATGAAAATTCTACCTTCCATTGATGAATTGCAAGGTTTGAGGGATTTATCTCCCTCTGATAATGAGTGTTTGAATAAGGAAGGCTAGATAGAGATAACCTCTAAGTCTTAAAATTAGTCAGGGGATACTTTTTTATTAGACTAGGACACAAATGTTGATACAACTCCTGTGACACCTGAAAAAAATCAATGTCGACACAACCTCTTTAGTGCTTGAAGAAAACATTATTTCATTAAATGATAACCCTAATAATAGCACAACCCCACCTAAACCTGAAGCTATTGATGCAAATTCTCCTGCCAGGACCCCTTTAAAGGAAAAATTAGCTTGGGCTATGTTGAGGAGAATGCATAGGAAATGCAAAGAATTGAGAAAAATTCTGTAACAATTAAAGGGATGGTTGAATTAGGTGGATGAGACTTGGAAGCTTAAAAAGGAATTAGATATTGTGGGGACCCAAAAAGAAATATGTTTTGCTGAAGAAATTGGCATTCAAACTAAACCAAAGGAAATCCAAATAGATCCTAACACAAAAACTATAAATGTTGTTGTACAAGCTAATAATTGCAGTCCCCAGGAGACAAATGAAGTCTCTATGCAGATCGATTTGGTACCTACAAATGAAAAAGAAACCCAAAAGGAGGAAACACCTACTTATACCTCTTTGGTACAAATATTTTCCAATCAAAAGCTTCACAATGAATTGATTCAAATTCAGCAAGAATTGGTCTGGTATAGGAAGGAAGTAGTGCCTTTGCAGGAACATTAGGCATTCCTAAAATGATTTAATGAATTTACTGTAGCCGAAGATGAAACCTTTTCCCAACTTATGTAAGAAAGAGTGAAAGTGAAAAGGGCAAAAGCTCAACTGGACTAGACTAATGAACAAACCAGTGTTGTTTGTTCTCTTTACACAGATGTCCTATCTTGCTGATCATTGGCCACCAATTATGCCTTATTTATACTGGAAAGTAATTTTTTTTTAATATCAAAGTTGTCGGAGCAGGGAAGCCTACTATGTTTAAGTCCAATGCAGAGTTTTTCTAATGTTGTAATGAACAGGATGAACAGGTACAATGCCTTTTGTGCGAATTGTACTTGCACAATCTATTTTTAGAAGATGAAAGAGATAGTAACCCCAGTCCCTTCACTAGGTACATTCAATTTCAATCTTTTCTGTCTTTTGCTAAAAACCATATTATATGGGCTAAGGCCTACAATATCTTTGATAAAATGGAACATGGGTTAGACTTATGGGCCAGAGGGGAACCTACAAAATCCCTACATTTATTCATTCAACATAAGAGTTTTATGCGATAGAGAGGAGTGATAGCCAAGCTAGGGCCAATTCACAAATATATTGTACACAATGGAATAGCACACCTCTAGGATATTCAAGGATATTCTTTATTAGCAGCTAAGAAAATATGGCAAGCCTCTACCAATAATGTTAAGAATAGAGAGCCAATTGGTTATAGGAATTTTAAAGTTGTTGCTTCTCGTTTTCATATGTATAGCAATTTAATTTTAAACATGGGCCCTACATGGATACGATGCAGATATGGATGCACCACCATATGGTACCCTCCTAAATATTACCACCATGATTATGAATTGCCAGAGGGGCATACAAACTTGGAATTTGCAAAAGTGAAACAAAAGCATGGTTTTAGATTTTACGGGGAAGAGGTATATCTTGCCTATTCCTTAACTCAACTACACCTCAATTTTCTATTTGCACAAGGACATGCAAAAAGGTAAGCAGGGGAGTATGTTGGGCCATGGAAAAGGTACATTTTAACCCCATATTTAGCTTGATTTATTATTATATTTTATATGTTTTTCCTTCATTTTAGAAATAAATCAAAAGATAATAGTGTAAAAGTAGGGTAAAAAAAATTCTTAATAAATAGTGTGTCTAATAGTATAAAAAATAACTTTTTTATCTTTTTTGATAGGAAATCCGAACCAACTAATTGTTGAAAAAACGACCAAACAACAACGATTAAGAAAAGCAAATGAAATTGTGTCTGGTTCCTAAGAATCAGCAAAAGATGGAAAGACATGTCTATTCTTGAAGCATTCGGCTAATAGTTGCTAAGCCCTAGGATTTCCTAATCTTGAGGATTCTCTATTCTCTGTTTTGTTTCTCCTTAAAGTTATAAAAGGTTGTAGATGAAAGGGAACAGAGAGCTTTTTCCATATATTGTAATTCTATGTAATAAACATTTATTCAGACAGAGTCTTTGAACTCGTGATGATGTAACTGTTTTATTGATTAATGAAAGTGTTAGCATTTTTGTTATAAGCGAATTCTGAGTATTTCTTGGAAAAATACTTCTCGAGCCTTCGGGCTCGGTCCCTAGGAGTTCTCTTGCTATTTTGTGTTATATGTTTATTTCCCGATTCTCACAAATTAGTTATTCTTACACTTTGTTGAGTTACGATTCAATTCAGTAATTGCAAGTGTGGTGTGTTATGATTTTATTTTCAATTAGGTTGAATTTATCATTAATATTCCTTTACTGCTGAGTGATTTTTTCCATTTATGAGATTTATTTCAGCGTTGTTAAGTAGTTGATGTTCAATTCTGCACATTGTTATTTCTTGACGTTTTTCCATTGCAAGTGTGAACGTATGGTTTGTTGTTCAATTCTGAAGGTTTTTATTAATTGAATTATTGAGAATTCCATTGAAAAATTTCAATAGGTGATTTCTATTCAATTTATTAAGAATTTATTTTCTATTATTGATCAATTCATTAAGATTGTTGTTCAATTGCAAAAGATCTTTAATTTTACCATTTGAGTGTTTACTTTCTGCATAAGTTCATACTAGAATCTCATTCTTTCATTGATTTGAAGTATTTCATGATTTACTTTTGAATTTATTTATTGAAATTCGAGAATTAGATAGTATCTGTTGCAACAATTTAGAGTATTTAACCTCTGATTTCACTCGCATGTACTTTTCTTGCACTCTTGAAATAAACAAACTTTCTCTAGGTTGATGGTTAATGTGAAGCATTAAGGTTACCTTTAACAGTCATCTTTTTGAACCAACAACAACCTCAACCAAATAATATTTAAATCTTGAATGAAAATATTGAAAGCTTCATTTCAACATCATTCTTTTCCTTGACTATTATAAGCACAAAATTATTGCTAGATTTAATGAGTCTCTTCATTTTTCCAGCATTTACAAGTGAAATATTTATTTATTTTCGATGTGCTCTAACAATGTACTCTATGCCATCTTTGAACAAGTGATACTTGTTTTCACGGCGATCAAAAATATATTTTCTGTCATACAAATATGGGCTTCCCAAAACAATTTCAAAAATATCTAGTGGTACTACATCAAGTTCAACTTCATCAAGAAAGTTTGTTGTAATTGCAACTTTAAAGATGCATTTCCTCGTAACTTGTAAGTTTTAATTCTTACAAGTCTAGCCCAAAGGATAAGGTCTTGGATGAAGAATGGTCTTTAATTTTAGTTTGTTGACTAAGTCTTCAAAAATCAAATTTTCTTGTGAACCACTATCAAAGAGTATATCAATTTTTGTGTGTTTTGAAATAACCTCAATATGGAAAAGTTCAATTCTAGTTTTCTCATATTGAGTATCATTAAGACAACTTGAAGAGCTAGTGCTTTCTATGTCCTTAACTTTCATTCCCACTATTGTTATCTTTGTTTCATCTCCCAAATAAGAGCCTAAGTCATGTTGTGTAGTTGCAGTTGTCTTTTGCTTCCCTTTGTTGTTAAACTTATTTGGTTTCATCTCAGGATGAAGCTTCCAATAATGAGATTCAACATGACCCTCTTGGGAAAAATGTTTGCATGTTAGTTTTTCTCCTTAATTTTTTATGGATGTGTTCTTCTTTCCCTTTCCTTTGAAATTGTTCTTACCCTTGTCTCCATTTGTGAATGGCTTCTTGCTACCCTCTTGTGGATTTTTTTCCCCTCTTGCTTCAATATGGGTTTCCTAGACAAAAGCCTCATCTAAAGTTGTAGGATTAAACATAAGGATAGTATGTCATAAATAACTATATAAACCCCCAATATATTTCAACAAAGTGTCTTGTGAATTCAAGTATACACCTAATATCAAGAACCTTATTCTAAATTATTGAGTATATATTTCAACACTTTGACCCTTTAGTTGTCTAAAATTTTGCCAATCCATAATAGCCTTTTGCATATAGTCTAATGGATAAAATTGTCTTCTAAGTGCAGCAATAAAATCTATCCAAGAGGTGGAGCCCTTACCATACTTTTTCATATCCTCTTGTCTTTTGGCTTCCCACAAAATAAAAGCAACACTTTCCAACCTCAATGAATTTTCATCCTCTTTGATGTTTTGGATATTTCAATAAACTTCAAGTTGATGAACCCAAATATCAATTCTTTGAGCATTCACTTCACCATTATACATAGGAAGTTCGAATTTAATATCAAGTTTTAATAAGGAATTTT
Source organism: Pinus albicaulis (assembly GCA_034641835.2). Classification (NCBI taxonomy): domain Eukaryota; kingdom Viridiplantae; phylum Streptophyta; class Pinopsida; order Pinales; family Pinaceae; genus Pinus; species Pinus albicaulis. The sequence goes on along the minus strand of CM076581.1, from coordinate 805,189,754 downwards.
TTCCATGCACTCTAAAGGTATGTGGAGGTGTTTGAGTAATAATGGTTGTGGAAGAGGAAGAAGATGAAGACGAGGATGGAGGTGAATATGATCGTGGAGAAGAGGGAAGTTTGTCAGTATTTACCTTTGAAGTCTTGTCATCATCTCCTCCTTTCATTCCAGATGAACCATCTCCTTTTGAAGACTTGGAACTTTCACCCTACAATATTGAAGTCCTCTCTTCATAGAGAACCTTCACCATTTCATTCATGTCAAAGAAAGTTTTTTTGAAATTCCTTTATTCATCTAACATGTTCCCAACTACTCCTTCACGAGACATGCTTGTTGAACCTTCAATTGCAATTTGAGGAAGAATTTGTGGTGGAGCTTGAGGAAAATTTTCTCTCCTTGTCCTTGACTTAACTTGAGTACTTGCAACCACAAGATTTCATTCTCCTCTCTTGAGTTTCAACCTTGTAAGCATCACATACACTTTCAAACAATTAAATCCTCATAGCAGTAAAGAAAAAAAATTATGATACCAAACCTTATTTGTATGAGATCTCAATAAAATTGCACTTGAGGGTTTGCAAATTACAAGTGTTTAAATTGATTTTTCGAGAGATTTTATGTTAAATTTTAAACACATAAATAATGTAAATAGAATTTAAATATACAAAAAAAATAGACAAATGCACCGTAATAATAACCATAACATAGCAAATGATGAAGAAGTTCACGCCTCCTAGACTATGTCTCCTTGGTCTAGCTTCCAACGACTTGGACCTCTTTCATTATGCTCAAAATGGTCATTACATACATTTATAGTGCTCCAATGGCTTCCAAACCTATTCCATCGTCTTCATAATGCCAAAAAATTCTTGTCTAGCCTCTTTCTGATCTGAAATTGGTCAAAAACTGAAGAAGTTATGAGCCTACCTAGTTTTTCTGCTAACCGCTCCACAATTTCCCCAAAAATCCAAACTGGTCCTACAAATTTTCCCAATTTTTAGTTAACAGAGTAACAATTTTCTGGAATTCTGGGCGAAATTGTTAGAACATTAATTTTCACAATAACTCCTTAATTTCGAATTTTAAACCATATCATATGGCGCATTAAAAACATTTTTTAAGAAAATAAAATACGACAGTTAACTTTTAATAATAGGCGGTTAGGGTCGATTGGTTACATGGTGGTTAAGATGGGTGGATATCCTCCCTATCCCCCATCTCAATGTTATTTCATATGTAAAACATGTATGGGGGTTCGGGGCCAAGCCTTAGCCCCCTTTCCCGCAACTTCACCATCAATAATGTTTAAATATAGTTCGAGGCCATAGTTTTAACAAGTGACTTGGTGGCCCGATGGTAATGTTGTGCATTGATTTATGCTTGGCCTCAGTTTCAAATCTCATGAGGTGTAGCTTGGAACATAAACATAATTTTGGTGGCTCCTGCACTGCCACATGTCGGCCTCTAGTTGGGCCATGTGGCAGGATGTGGTTGGCCACCAACCGACCAATAAAAATTCACGCACAGTAACCAATAGCAATTCAATAACTGGTGAAGCTTAACAGGATAAAAAAAAATACCTTTTGACCAACCAGAAGTGGCCATGTGGTAGCCTACCATTGGCCCAAATTTTTTCCATTTCAGCTATCACTTTTGGAAAATTTTCCTGTTTGGGAAAGCAGACAGAACACGCTTCTGAGAGCATACGGTGTCGTCTTTCCATAAAACGAGTTGCGCCAGATTCATAACAATGAGATATACGTGGCCATTCAGGTTCCACACCATTCCAAAAACAGTCATTTTTTAGCATGATTTTTAGCACCTGATCAATGGTAGATTTGGTCTCAAGGGAGAGCACAAAGATCACTACTAAAGTTTTTTCATGATACAAAGTTGAAGTCCCTTGACTAAGCCATCATATAATTTTAAGGGAAGGGAATTCATGGTGTTTTAAGGGATAAAATCCCTAAATTTATAGGAAGGATCAGATAGGTTTATCCCTTTGCAGATTAGAACCTTAGGTAGGAAAGCTTTTGATTGGAGTTACCGAATTCTCCTCTTGCAATTTGGTTAGAGGAAAACTGACGAGGACTATTTGCGGGGTCCACGTAGCTGGGTGAATATCCAAAATGTTTAATTTCAGGGGTCAAGAGGTCAGGAGGAAGGCGAGTGACGAGCTCTACGATATGTCAACCTCGACTATGTCGGATTTCAGGAGGTTAGAATTCAGGAGGTGAGTTACTGCTCCGAAGTACAGAGATGTGTATACCCTGACAACCCGCTCACCTGTTAGTTGGAGGAGCTCACGATGAACCACCACGTCATAGAATGGAATTAGTGACCACCGTTCCCTATGCCCAAGACAAAGAAATAAGGAAATACAAAGAAGTTAATGAATTTAAGGGAAAATAAAAACTGAGGGCGCGACCCTCCTAATCCCATTTCCAAGAGGAGGAAACAGGGATTGGATTTGCAAGTATCAACTCTCTTACCTAGGTAAACGAAGGAGGTATGTTACACGTACCTCCTTAATGGCATGAGTTACATTTCCTAAATGGGCATGGGTTACACCCCTATTGGCATGTGAGTTACTCCTCCTTTATGGACTGGATTAGTTTCTCCTCTATATATGTGCCTCATTCTTTCTCCCCTCTCTACTTGTGCACTGCGAAAGAAGAATTTGAACATGAGAAAAATTATGAGCATAACTTGGTGAGCCAAGGTTGATTTAGTGTTTTCGTTTTTTAGTGTTGATTCAGTTGAAGGGAATGTTGATTCAGTGTGTGCATCTACTGCTACTACCAGTGAACATCATGCTACAACTTGTATAGATTTGGGTGAACTTACTCATTCTCTTGATCTCTTATTGTACTATGTTTATTTTTTGTATAATTGATTTATAATAGAAGAAGAATCTGGTTGGATTTTCCCCTTCTAGGTTTTTCCCTATTCATTGGACCTAAATTATTTTTGTCACATTGTATTCTTGGTTGTCTTCTATTGTGTATTTTATTTATGTTATATCTAAAATTGTTTATCTAATATTTCAACATAAATAAGTTCTGTAATAAGTGAGTGTTACAGCGTAGAACATCAAAATTTCAACAAATCTTCCTTTCAAATTAAAAAGGACTCTAAAATAAAAGGTTGAATAATTACTAACTGATATGAGAAATTCAAGGATCAATAAGGGATTTACTTTACTTATTATTCTATAAAAATTAAATTTATACTTTCTCACTAAATTTTTCCTTAAATTTTTATCAATTGGAGTAACCCCAACAATTTTAATTACATCTCAATTTTTAGGATCAAATATTTTTACTAAAGCATCCCTTAACCGTATTTCATTATGCCCTCGCAATGATTCCATTATTATGCCCTCGCAATGATTCCTTTATTAACTCATGATTAACCTTGATTATACCTAATCTTCAATTTCTTTTATCTCATAACCTACCTAATGAATAATAACTTCCTTATCCTCATTTGTATCAATGGAATGGATTAACCATTTCTCAATTTCTTGTTGAGGGAATTAAATGAGAGTATTTAATTAATTTCCTCAAGAGATTCGAGGTATACGTAATTTTCCTTGTATTTGGTATTATTTAACATAACATCGATTATTAAGTGGTTTCCCTCCAATTCTTTTTTTACAACAAGTTTTAAAAACAATTTAATTCCCATTTTGCTAATATTGTCACATTATTAAATCATTTGATAAGAATTTTAACCCTATTTAGCCAACATACTTCTATTTCCTTTAGTCAAGTCTCCGATTGAATTTTTTTCTATCTTATATAAATATCCTTCATACTTTAAAGTTTACCACTTAAGGTGAATACAAGTTTTTTTATAAAAGTATTCATTATTTTCCAAGTTCTTTTGCAAATATTCTTTAAAATTTGAAACTCTTGCAAAAAGAAATGATTAAGCTAGTAGAAAACTCCCAAATTTATTTTCTTAACTATAACTATGAAATTTTGTATTAAAAATTTCCAAAATGCAAGCAATAGTACATCATTGTAGCAAAAATTTGAATTTTATTCACTGCAATCTTTGTTATTTCAATAAAGGCAAGACATTTAACAAAACATTTTCCTATATACATAAAAAGCTTACTAACACCTCTATGTGTGTAGAATTTCCAAAAAAATACCATATGCATAAAAAAATTCATTCCATAAAAACCATTCTTATTTTTTTGTGCCTTTAATATATGAAGAATCCATCTTAACCAACATTTCCATAGTGTGTCTTGTAGGTTCAATGGTCTAGTATTCTCCATATTATTACGCTAACAGAGAGAGAAATGTATTGGCTACCCTGAGCTATATTATAACAATCTCACCCCCCACTCCCCATCCACAACATATCCCATACTAAGGGTAAAGAAGGTGTTACTATCATTGACCCAACCTCCATAGTCCTATCATGGAAATGGGGTCCTAAAACTTCATTATTCTTTTCGAACTCCAAAAAAATCAAGGTAAGAATTTCCATTGTGTCTGGCTCATCGGGATATTTCTAACAACACAAAATTTTCCTCAATTTGGCTCATCTACCAAAATATATGGCCATTTAGATCTTTTCCCAATAACCTCTTTCCATGTCATTGGCTCTGCCACATGGCAACATAGACCCCACATGGTGTCCATGTGGCATCCCATCTCATTGTCATATCATTGCACTGACATGTCCACATAATTTGTTGTCTTAAACTAGGCCAACATGGCATAAGCCATGTCATCACATGTGACCCCCTCTGGACCCCCTTTTAAGAATTTAAATGTGTGCTTTTCATGTTTAAAAAAGAAACTAGTCCTCGACGGAATCTCTAGTATACAATGGATTTTATGGGGAAAGATAGAAATCCATCCCCATTTCCTAAAAAGATTATTTTTCAGTCTCGAACCCTCACCCTTGGCCTTTTCACATCGGTGTCATGTAGCCCCCTTATAATAAATCCTAAGCTTGAGATTCCAATTAAATTGTCATCAATCGTTGTAAACTTTTTCCTATCTTGGGACGTAACCTCACCCCTTTTCCCGATGTTTCGTGCTATGTGGCATTGAGATGAAATTACCAATGAGATGGCCCACTTTCACATTAAATGACCAGAATTATCTCCATATCGGGACATAAATCTTGGTCATTTCTCATTTCCACCCCATTGGAACTACCAAGATGATGTCAGTTGTGAGATAACATCATCACCCTCATGGCCTCCTCTAGGAATGCTACATGTCACCTATTTTTAGACCTTGGGCCCACTAAAAATCCACTAACACATGCCACGTAGTGGCCCTCCTAGATTTCATGTCACCATTAATTCAAATCATCGGATACGTAGCCTAGGTCCCACCAAGGTCTTGCCTTTGCACAAAGCCTAAAAATATCGTGATAAAATAATTTAGTGTTTCAAAGGTCTTACTAAACCTCATGTCCAAGACATGATTTTTTTGTTGTTTCTTGACGAAATTTCCATCCATCTCTCTCCCAAAATTCTTTGTGTGCACAATAAAAAAATCCCAAGATCTGTTCCACCCAATGGTTGTGATTATTCAAGGTAAGCAATGGTTCAAATTAGAATTAGAATGAGCAAGCGCCCCCCCCCCCTCCCCTGTGACATCATAGTGGTGGGGGGGGGTTGACTCACGCATGGTTCCAATCTTGGTTCCATGCTATTAAATCAATGACTTGTATTCCTCCACTTCAAATCGATTGAATGAGGGGGGTACTCTTCCCATAATGTACATAGAGAAAGGGGGTACCTCGACAGTGTTGCAACATATATGGTTTTTCCTCCAACCTATTATTTAGCATGAAAATTTATGTGAGGGCATGCTATTAAGAATCAATAAGTAATTGAGTTTCAATCAACAAGAAATATTTTCCCATCTCAATTCCTAAGTAAGTTTACACTAATATCAGATTCGTAATGTCACGGAAATTTACACATATGATATATTCAGGAAATTAGGATGATGGTAGGCTCAAGAATCAAATCATTCCTTGAAAATTACATATGAAATAAAAATTCTATATTCTTGATCACATTCCTCAATATTAATCCAAGCATCTAATCAACATAAGAAACATATACATAATATTCAAATGCAGAAGAACATGAATGAACAATTACCTTATGTAGATTCCTAGAAACTAAGATTCAGACTTCAACTCTCCACCCAACCTTAGGAATATTCCATTGCACTCTTTCTTTTAGTTAACCACACTCAAACAAAATTTTGAGTTAAAGGAGGTAGTTTGTTCAACAAATCCCATCCATTGAACCATAATGGCTTTTAATTCAAAAACAAAAACATCATAGTGTTTTAAGCAAGGAATAGAGAGTCTCAGTTCTGTTTTTGGAGAGGAAGGTAAGGAAATATGGAGGTTTCTCAGCTATGTTATATGATAGGAATAAGAGAACACTTGTCAGTAGCTTCTCATCAGTGCTCACACCTATGTTCTCGGCCCCCTTATACCACAACGACTGTTATAATTCATCTATCTCTAGGGTGTCTCAACATCTCAATAATTCTCAACCAGCATAGCCTCCAGTGTTGTTATTAGCCCCGGGAACATAGTCCATGGATTTGGTGAATTCTTAGCTAGAAATTCTCATGGGTTTCTTAGCATGGATATCCTAGAGCATCCATAGTCCACTAAAATATATTTTGAAATTAAACACATGACATGCTTAGGCCTCACCAACTCACAATCACATTACATACATCTCCAAAGGATAGGGATTCCACCAGCACTAATGAAAACCATTTTTCTAAAAGATGAAAAGAAAATTAGAACGTCACTCTCTTCCTTTTTCCTTGTCCTAACCACCATTAATCATCTTGTGTGTTGAAACTGTCAACACGGCCCATTACGTGGCCTATGGAATCATTCTATAATTAGGATCTTGTGTCTTCCATTAACTACTTGCAAGAAACACATCTCTTCCAATAGGGAATTTTGGTGATAACTTAAATGCATATTTGTCTTACAAGCAACTCCACCTCCTATAGACCTTTGAATCCACGTCCCATATCATCCAGTAATAAGTATTGTTAATTAACCATCATTATTATGAATTTAGAATCCGTAATAATATTCACAAGAGGGTTGAAAAAATGGTTATCACATATCTAAACTTGCAATTCTTGCATTTGGTTCCTAATAAACCTAAATTCATCTTCCATCATGTTGATATAAGATTTTTGATCTATGACTTTCGTTAAGGAAGAAAGAAAATTATTTTATGTTATAGCATACCAATTTCTAGTGTGGATAGAGGCAATCTCCCTAGGTTCAAATACTAACCCTCGTAACAAACAGACAAGCAATAAAATATTTCCTTAAGTTTATCTATACTGAATCATAAACTAGAATCGTAAGAGATGGAATCCATACCTTTTATGACATTAATGATGAAGATCCCACTATGGATTTATGCATATCCCCAAATGTTTAAAGATCAGATCTGGGCCCTGATAATGTGAGGCTCCTCCTAATGATCAGCAATCTCCTCCTTGGATGATAAGCTCTCCAACATTATTTGAGTAGCATAAGTCTACCTTCATTAATCTCCCAAAAACCTCTAGCATGTGGTTTATTTATAGGAAAAGAGGAGGAGGTTTCAAATCCTTATCCCAAGGATGAGATCCACTAAAGGTGGGAATAGGGTTCCTTGAAGAATGGGACTTAGCTCCATGATCAGAGGGGTTAGGGTCGAATAAGGATGAACTCGAATCTTTCAGTTGGGATATATTCACCCAACAAAGCTTCTATATTTCACTTTTTATTTTACTTTTTGTTGAGTCATGTGCATAGTCCATAGTGGATAGCAAAGCGCTCTTTTGTGCAAGATTTAATGGTAAGAGTTGTGTATGCATAGAAATGGATAGGAGACTGCGCACGTGACCAAAATTAGGTTTTTGTACCTTGTTACTCATAATTATTAGTTTCTTCAAGATGTTTAAGTTTAAGACTTGCAAAGGAATTCTTTGGAACACATTGATGGATAGTGAAAGATCCAGTTTAATGATCAATTTCCCATGGTGACAAAATGAAATGTAACATTGTAGTGGAGATTGAGCAACATCATATCTACAAGGTCTTCATTCCCTCCTTCTTGCACCATGGATTTCCTCCTGTATAGCTTAAAAGTTTCCCCAATGTTGAGCCTATAAAAACACCTTTAAAAATACATGAAAATCAAGATTCTTGACCTTATAAACTTACTCTCCAATAAACTTGCAATTACTACTACAATTTGAGATTTGTGCCCTCTAAAATTTTATAAAACCCTAAATATGTAGAGGATATCACACTCAAAAACTGCTTGTAAGAAGTATGCAAAGAAAAAATCCAATAAACATCGAAAATGAATGTTGGAGTAGGTGAATTAATTAAAATAACACTTCAGAGTACTTTTGATTGAGTGATTTTAACTTTTGTCATGATTCAAAATGGAATTTGGTCATTACAACAAGCATCGTCCACCTAAAAACACTGCAAAATAATATTTCTGATGATAGAGTACATACTCTGAAGTAAATCAAAAAAATTCCCCTCCTTTTTCATGACCTGATCAATCATTTGTGGTTCAATATAACCTACTTCAACTTAATGAGTGAAAAAATCCAACTTCATTCTCCTCTGATCACCATGATTATAGGTGCCAAAAAAACAGTAATTTTTGTATTGGGTGACCTAATCCTGCCTATCATTGATAATGATGGAACATATGGGATCAACACATTCCCCTTACAAGCAGATTGTAACCTTTTTTTTAAACATGATAAGTAAGCTAGTGGAAAGAGTTGCTCCGTTGAACCCAAAAACACCATGGGTCCTTGGTTGCATTACACAATTTTTCCACCTTATCAAACTTCCTTGATGATCTTGGACACTTGTCCAAGAGAGAGGAACCCAAATTTATTTATTTTGAGGGATGTTATTCATTAGGGGATTGAATATTTTTTTTTCTCTTTTTAATCAAGATAAATTCTTGTTGCAACCTAGTACCACAATTTTTTAAGTTGTCTTCATCAAAATTATTATGCCCAAGGACATAAAAAACCATATAGATTTCAAAGTGATGCAATAAGCCTCAAATTATATAAATTCTTATGTCCTCAAACCCATTAGGGGAATTTCGAGGTGAAAATGGGCCTCAAAAGAAATAATGTACTAGAAAAATTAGATTTGAAAGAAAAAATAGGACTCAAGATGATGATATCATCCCCAAGGATAAATATTTTGGAGGGAAAAGAAGAAAATTGATTTTTTTTTGTATTTTGGGCTTATATCTTTATGGGTTTACTTAAATGTAAAGTGTAGACATATATTGGATGCGGGATTAAATTTCACATCCAATGTGTACCCACTCTCCATACTTCTGAGTAGACCCACATTGAAAAAAAAATGAAAATACATTAAAAAAACATGTTGAACACAATTTTTTCATATATTTTCAATTTGTTTTTTGATGTGGATCTACTCAGAAGTATGTAGTGTGAATACCCAATGGATGTGGAATTTAATTCCACATCTGATGGGTGTATACACTTGATATTTGAGTAAACCCATAAGGAGATAAACAAAAAATACAATTAAAAAAGCAGTTTCCATTCTTTCTTTTTTAACAATTCATAATTATTATTTTATTATTTTCCTTAGGAGGCCCATTTTAGACCTAAAATTACCCTAATGATGAACCACAATCACAATGATAGTAAGAATACAAGAGCCTCCCACAATAATAATTTTGTAAACATCAAGAAAGGAGGCATTGATACAAACTATAAACCTCATTTTGGTTATTTGATGATTCTATATGTCCCTATGAAAAAAAAATTCCCATGTTTCCTCCAAGGTAAGAGATAAACCCCCTCATTGTGCCACCCAAGTAATTCCAAATTCTTAAGGATTAAAAAAATCCTTTTATTTATGTTATCTATGAAATGTTTTCTTATCATATTCAACAAAATATAAGCTCCGTTTAATACTGAACTTGATTTGGGTGTGTTTTCAAATCTTTCAAGCAGTTTTACAATATATATTGGCTCTTGAAATAATGGTTTATCAAATGGATCATCATCTAATTCTTTTATCTATTTATTCAACATTAAATTTACCTTTTCTTGTTCATTAATAGAATATTTCAAAACATTCTCTATAGCTTAATTAAATTCCAAAACCTTTGAAGGATTAACACCTACAATGTTTATCTCATAATTCCATTTCTCTATGACCCTTTTATTTTTTAAATTGACATTTTAAATTTGCAATTTTTCAGAGATTTTATCAAAGGAGTCATAATGTATTGTGATTGATCCTTCTTCAAAAAATATTGGCTTGTTAGAAGACAATTCATCAAATTTATTCTTCCTTTTAAAAAACATGTTTTTGTTTCAATTATATAGTTTATATTTCCATATCTTCAACTTTTATTCCACGTTCCTAAACATCTTAAATCGTTCTTTAAAAAATAGCTAATTCATCTTTTGGAATTTCTAGAAGTAATATATGATTTTTATTTGACCTTTTAGGAGGATATTCTGACCTCCCTTACAAGTCACTTACATCTCTACATATCAATTTCCTTTGTTGACTAGTATTATTATGACTTTTACCTCGATATATTGAAAATTTTCTATCAGAAAAATGTTAAGAGACAATCTCATTGTTGGTTGTAGTTTGTCCTCTTTATTTGTATTAGTCATTTGTGCTTACTAAAATATCAACATCATATTGTAGAGATAACGCTCGACCTTAAACAAAATTATCTTGAGGATTTTGATTATCTGCTCCCACCCTCATTCAATTGTTGTGCTCTATTAAAGAATTAAAGATAATGAATGGGAAACATGTAAACTGAGAAAAGAATGTCTGGGTCAAAATATTCGTAAGATTAGACTTAAATCATCTTAAAAAGAATCAAAATCATCTAAATGAGATATTTTTTTGACATTAATATCTCCAATTCTTATGTACAATGGGATGAATTTATTTTTTATTTCCTCATTAAATAAATGATTCCAAGATTATATTATCTACATAATTTTACTATGAAGAAATTATTAGAAACATAATGAAGGGGAAGGAGAGGATTTCCTTGAAACCCAAACAATATAATGAAGCATAATTCATTGTGACAGTAAAAAAAATTCCTTTTGAAATAAGAAAAGCCAAATATTCTCTTTAAAACATATCTATAATAGAACGAGTAATCATTTTCTAAAATGTTGAAAGAAATACATTTTGGATTTGATAAAATTAGAATGGAACCTTAGGCCTCCACAATGTTGAATGCCATAATTGTACTGGATCCTTGTTGAAATTTTTGTTCATCAACTAAATAAAATCTTAGAATACATTAAAATAAACAAGAGCATACACCAAATAAGAAATCATAAAGAACTTCCTTATTTTTGAAAATTTCATTACTAATAAGATTTCTTGGTAGCGATAATTTGATAACAATAAAATATAAAAAAATTCATGTACATAGTAGTACAAGACATAAAGGATGTGTTTTGGCATATGACCAATGGAATCTTGTATGAAAATTCTAGCAAATAAGCATGCAATTTCTTTATACATACATTTCATCAAACATATTTCAGTCAGTGTAGAATTCATTAAATCATTATTTGGCATAATTTTTAAAAGAACAACTCCTTTTCCTTGTGTATCCAAAAAATCATATTCCTCAAAGATCTTGAATGTTTTACTTAAATTTGGTAGAAAACATTTTTTTTAAACTTGGCATCAAGGGAATAGGAGTTTTACGGCTTCATCAAATGAAATTAGCCTTTTCTTTGTGTTGATCTGTTCTTCACACCAAGAAACTAGTTCCTTGAAGTGGAATGATTTTAGAATACATACAAATAGTGATATTCTTGAATTATAGATATTGTTCAAACTCTTGTCCTTGAACATGATCCTTCGGTACCCATTATAAGCTTCAAAACTTTGAAAAATACAATCATCATGTCCTAGAGTATTGATAGTGTCTCCACAATATAAATATTTTCCTTTAATATACATCCTCATACCATAATTTTCATCAATATCCATTGGTATTATAAAATAATATCCCATTTAATGAGGATATGAGTATATTAAGTGATATTAAATTCACAAATAATTCATCGTACTATCTCATGTACAAATATTTAGTTCATTAATATCAAATTCCACTTGGATTCAACATATTACTTTAGCATTAGGAACTTGTGCTTAATGTTGGAGTTAATGCTTACATTCTATATTTTAGAAATTGGTTTGTGATGGTTAAGAAATTCTCTCAACCTCTCTATCTAAATTAGGAATAAGTTGGATCTCAGAAACTCTATTTAATAGATTGATCTGAATGTAATGTGTGTGTGTGAGTGTGTTTACACATACACCATTTGTGCATAATATATGATTTTGTTTCTGTAATTGTGATATTTTAGTTATTTCTATCATGGTATCAGAGCGCAGGATCAGAGGCATGTGTGTTTTGTTGTGAGAAAATTCCTAGACTGTATTTGTATTAGTTTTATATGAAATGTGGCCAGTGATGAGAGTGTGATGGTAATGAGAGGTGCAGGCGTGTGCTGGATACACAAACCTGCATTCTACGGTGTGCGCGACAGCGTGAGGAGATGAGCATGGAATGAGCACTATCATCCACATGTGAGACTTTTTAATTCAAACTTCCAGGTCATCGATTGAATGCGTTGGAGACCAGTTTAACCAGACAAAAATTTTCATCAACTTCTGCGGCATGCGTAAACCTTGTAACTTGCAAGGGGTGTTACTTTCAATGGCGTTACAAATATTTACGAAATTCCTTGACCCCTTCACACAACGCTAGGTCAACCACGAACAGAGGTAAAAAAAAGTGAACAGAACTTTATTGGTTTGTTTTAGGGGACAAAGCTAATTTCAATCCGAGAAAACCATTCCGGGCTCTGTTCCCACTGCAGCGAAGGTACTGTGTATCGTTCATGGAGGGAAAGAGAAAAAGGTTGCAGGAATCGAATGTTGGACCAATAGTGGGATGGACTGAAGCGCCCTACAAAATGATCAGAGGTGCCATGGAGGATATTTCCGTCAACATACGGATCAAGCGGAGAAAGAGACTGCTAATGTCAGGGAAGTATCTCTAATCCGCTTTAAGCTTGTGGCCACAGGTGCTGAAAAGACCTGTCGAGATCTTAACTTAAGGTGATGTGAAAATGTATGACCCGAATTGTCTTGCGGTATTGCGTGAGATCTGTGACGTGAAGCTTGAGATCTGTGTTTTCTAGAAGTAAAAACACAATGACGGATGGGAGTAGTTGTGCAAGGGCCAACGCCAAACCAATGAATAGATCGAGCCATCGGTGTGTGTAACGTTCTTCCGTGGAGCGAAGAGTGGATTGTTTTCACCACTTCCAATTTCTTGTGGTTAAGTAGTTTTTATGAATTGTTTGTAAGGATGAATTTTCAAAATCTGATAAAAATTTTATGATGTAATAGTTGAATCTAGATACATTTCGTATTTAGATGGCTCTTCTATATAACTAATGAATACAGCAGTTTGCACTCATGTATCTCGGTAGATGGGAGCTCGTCCATAAAATGACTAGCAGTTCAACTATGTGTCTGAAGCCAGTACTTAAAATATCGAGTGGCAGTAAGGCTCAACATGGATGGTTGTCCAAATAGTATGGCATTTGCGGATCTAGGGAAGGATCCCTCGTTAGTGGTAGACGTGGAAGTGGTCTCCTAATGAGGTTATACGACAAATTGGGATGTTGTCCAGTAATTGACTTCGGGAGGTCCTTGATTCAGGAGTTGAGGAAGCGAACTCAGGAATCCAACTTGCCAACTACACCTTTCCGAGGGTTATGAGGCAACTTGATGGAGCATCTACTGATAAGCTTGATTATTTTACTATTTTCATGTAATGTAATCATTAAGGGGGGATGTTGGAGTTAATGCTTACATTCCATATTTTAGAAATTGGTTTGTGATGGTTGAGAAATTCTCTCAACCTCTCTATCTAAATTAGGAATAAGTTGGATCTCAGAAACTCTATTTAATAGAGTGATCTGAATGTAATCTGTGTGTGTGAGTGTGTTTACACATACACCATTTGTGCATAATATATTATTGTGTTTCTGTAATTGTGTGATTTTAGCTATTTCTATCACTTAATAATATCAAATCAAATTTGTAAATGGCATAGTGGTGGTGGTACTTTAATTACGTTAGAACATACTGGTTATGCAAGGTCCTAAATGGAAAATCGATTATAAAATGTGCAAATTGAAGGATGTAAAAGACAATTTGAGGATTGTGGAAATGTGAATTCAGGATACATAATGCTCCTTTGGATTTTTCACTCACATACAAGAGATCCCACAAATGAGACATTGACCAAGTATAAAAATGAGTAGTAATAATGTAATGTGTGAATATAGTGATACAAGAACAAGGTAATGGGAGGATAGAGTAATGTGAGACCCCAAATGTGTGAAAGAGTATGTTAAAAGAGACTATGTTGCAATCATGTGTGTTTTCCAGACTTGAATGTTTCGGTGTGTGGAAATAGAAGTAAACTTTTCATACATGTCACAAATGACCAAAATTTATAAGTATCAATGCATATAGGATGAAGTGTCCCACATTAAGTTGAAAATAAATAAGTGAATATGATGTCACTATGGTATGTGACAAATTTACTAGAAAATAAAAGGTATCACTAAGGATCATGAAAAGGAACCTTAATCAACAAGGTAGTGGGTGGTAAGCTAGGTAGAGTTTCTATAGTGATTGGTATTTGCACAATGATAAATATAATGTCGCTAATACAAGGAAGGAAGATGGAAAATCAATAAACTGTGTTAGTCAAAAACCTTACATAAGATGAAAAAAATATAATGCATCATTCAAAATTAAAGATCACATTGTCTCAAAGTTCAACAATAATACTTTGAACTTGTTAGTTAATATTTTTTTTATAAAATTAATTTAAATTTTATAAATATTTAAAAAATTAAATATTTCATTTTACCTATGTCTATCATTGAACACATGGGCTCCCCACTTAATGAACTTATGACATTTCACTTGCATTCATGGACTATTAAATATTACCTTTAATCTCATTAGATATTGATAAATATCTTCCAGAATCTTTTTATTGAGGGCATAGTCTAACTTATAAACGAAATAACCTTTCACTAGAATTTGGTGATACAATTTCAAGCAAAAACATGATTTTTTGATGTTAAAAATACATTTTTGAATGCATAGATGGATTCAACACCCTGAAAAACCCCTAGGGCACTAGAATTCTATAAATCAAACAACTTAAACTGAAGTTTTTAAAAATATTTGCCATATTTTGGTTAAAATTAACCTGAAAAAATGTCACGAAAAATGTCATTTCATACATAAGTTAGACTACACCTTTATTGAATACCTCTCCCAACATATATTTTCAATTGAAAGACATTAATATTTGCACCAAGAGGTGATGTCCAACCTAGTATGGAAGAGATATTGTAATGTAAACGTAAACATTTTGACTCGGTCAAGTAAAAATAAATAAAATAAAATAAAATAATAAGATAAATAATTTACCATTGGTGGTTTTTGGGCTCTAGGTTTTGACAACCCAAAACCATGTTATTTGTCCATTGTATCTGTTATGATAAATCCTATTTAAAAGCTTGAGAAAATCCATTATGGAATGCAAAGTATCAATTTAGATCCATATTAACTTTGGACATGATTCCTCTTGCACTTAACAAATTAAAATTTAAAATAAATTTACGCTGGTTTTTAGAGATTTCATCTTTTTATTAAAGACCTCTTTCTATATATCTGAATACCTACATAACTTTTAAAAACAATATTAACTTTATTTTTCATAATTTTAAAAATTATTTTATAAATAATTATTATAAAATAATAACATAACTAAAACATAAAAACATAACAACCAAACATAAAAAAATAATAATAAAATACCAAGAAAATAACAAAAACATAAAAACATAAGTACCAAACGTGATGATGAAATAATTAATAATCTAACATATTATATTAATTGTATTAATATAATAATAATAAAATAACTTTTAAAACCCTCTTTAATTATAATATAATAACAATTAGGTTAAATATAATATAACAATAAATTATTTCACTTTTATAAAAAAATTTAAGTCAAATTAATTGTTATATTTTAATGGCTATTTGAATCTTCTCTATTTTTAAACTTGATTTTTAATGTAATTTCTCATCTTCCCAATAAGATGAATCACACTAATTAATTCAATACAATTCATAATAATATGTGATTATCACCCCAAAAAAAACAATATTTTACATATTACAACCCTATGAAATATGTACATAAGGAAAGTCCAAAAAAGATAGCAATGCGTAATATCCCATATTTTCATGGAACACCGTAAATCTTTATTTAATCTTAAAACATTTGGATATCCTACACTATAGGGGTCTTCTCAAACATTAGGGAAAAGTTTAGTCAACTCAATCACAAGAAACCTAATGTCGTTAGAGTTCGTAACCCTTAAACTACTTTATAGTGTAACGATGGTTACAGGTTCATACAAATTAATTAAATTAAGATAGGGAGATGCTATTTAATTTATTGGCCATTCTTTATTCTTTGGAGTGGGTGGAGCCGGTATGGCCAGAGAAGTTGTAAAAATCGAAGCGCAGTGATATTTCATTTTTATTTTATTATATAATAAATTTTAATTTAATATAATTTTTTAAATTTAGAAATAAGGGAAAATAATTATAGATAAAAAATTAATTGCATTTTAAAAAGTTATTAGTTCAAATTTAAAATGGAAAATAATTTTTTTAGTAGTTAAATGATAAGATAAAAAGTTTAAATATTTTATATTTTGAATTTTTTCTTTTATAAATTGGAAGTGGTATATATTTATCAATTAAGTTTTGAACTAGTAATCTTTGTGCAAAGAGTATTTTAATAATATATTATGTTATCTTTTATTGTATTTATTATAAGATATTTTAATTTTTTTTAATGCAAGTATACTATTGAACAGTTACAACTAGTGCAGTAAAAAAATAAATATAAATAATACATTAAAGATATGTAATGTTTTATATTTTTGTATATGGAAGTGATGTTGTAATGGGCAAATTACATAAAAATAAAATAAAATTAAAATTAAAATAAATAATTAATTAGAATTATTAATAAAACATTTTGATTCTCTCAAATTCAATAAATATAAAATTAATAATAATAATTATATTTATATTTATAATTGAAAGTATAATTAATAATTAACGAATGTAGATCCATCTTAATTTTGGATTTATCAAAGGTCTTAGGGGGATCAAATCTCTTTTCACTCTTAAAGAGGTCTGCACCTCAAGAGTTTTGATCCCTTTTAGAACTTGGTAGATTCAAAATTAAGATAGGTCTAGGATCATTTAATTAAAGCTAAGATGAGTCCAAGATAATTTTATTATTATTATTATTATTATTATGATTATGATTATTATTAATAATTTTATTTTTATTTTTATGTTTATAATTTTTTGTATCAAGAACCATGATAGAAATATTGTAATGTCTTATCTTGTTCTATAAACAAAAATAACCAATCTAGAACTATCTTAACTCTGCATCTACCAAGCACCAAGAGGGATCAAAACTCTTTTAGATCCCTCTCGAATTTTGGTAGATTTAGAGTTAAGATGGATCTAGGCTTATTAATTATTAATTACGCCGTAAGGTGTTCCTCTTGAAAACAACTCTCCTAGTTGCCACTATGTACTAGTTTAGAACATCAGATCAAATGTTAGACGATTGAAGATTTATGTACAGTAAGATTAATAATTAAGAAAAATAATAATTAAAATAATAGTAGTTAAAAAACGGTATACAACCCCACTAACAGTTTGGGCAAAACCTGTATGTAGCCCTTCCTCACAATAGAAAGACGAATATGGAAAAAAAGGGGGAGAATCAAATAAGACACTTATAGCCAGAAAAAAGAGGAACAAAATAAATTCAAGAAGATGTGCAGTGAAAAATGAAAAATCTCATGTGGAATGAAAATCTCTCTCTTGCGGAGAACATGATAGTCCTCTGGTGTGCCACTTGGAGAAGGTAGTTTTGGTGAAACGACAGGTATATCATTGTCTTCCGGTGAGATCGCTAGAGCAACATCTTCTTCCATGAAACAAATTCGACTCATGTTGCCTCATGCTCCTAGGGGTTTGAAAAATATTTCATTTGTTGATCAATTCATCATTTTCTCGGAAGTGAAATACAGGTACCAATTAATTATGTAATTCTTTGAATGAAACTACATAACTTATCTCACGTGTCCCAAAACAGCTTGGAAATCTCGTTAAATTGGTTTCATTTGGTTTCATTGTAAGATTTTGTTCTCTATATAATTTAACTTGTGATTTCTTAAGTGTATGGAAGAATTAAAAAACTTAAAACCATAAGCTTGAAATTTTTGACATATAATAAATCTAAGATTATGCATGACTATAAAAAAAACAAAAAATTGAAAATAGTTTTCTCATCATTAAAACACACTATTTATAAAAACATTAAATATGTTCTTCTTACGAGGCTGAGCTTGCCTGCCAGCGTGGGTAAGGTGCACCTAGTGCCAGTAGGGTTATACAAGTTTATATTTTACATCATTTATGAGAGTTCAGGTCCCTCTAACAATTACTAGCATCATTCTCTAACAACTGCAAGCATCATTGTATTTTATTTATTCATTTATTTATTTATTTAGGTTGCATCTAGGTTGTTCTGAATTTATTTTCTATTAAATAATTTTTTAGTCATATATTTTCAGAAGTGCAATATTTTTAGTTTTTTAATTTATATATTTTTATGAAATATTTTTGGTTGTATGAAGTAACAAAAAGATTATATTTTTAAATAAAAATAAAAAATAAAAAATAAAAAAATTATATTTTTTCTAATTATAATAAAAATTTATAGAAAATATTAATATAAAAATAAATAATTTTTTATTTAATTAAAAAAATTTAAAACTTAAATATAAATATTATTAAACAAACATTTAAAATATTATTAAACATTAAATTTAAAAATCATTATAAAGCATTACTATTATTAATATAAATTATTAATGGTATATTTTATTAAGAATTATCATTATTTTGTATATGAAAATAAATTTTCAAAAAATATAATCATTATTATTATAAAAAAAAATTGAGAACGATTTTCAAAAAACAACTATTTATAAAAATATTAAATATATAAAATAAGGAAAAAAAATACATCTAAATATTAATTATTTAAAAAAATATACATTTAAAATTAGTTTATTTTAAAATTATAATAAATATATCTAATTAATTATTGGTTAGTATTTTAAAAAATCTAATATCCTAATATTAATTTATTAAGGAAAATTTTGATTTTATTCTTATTATTATTGTGATTATAATGTTGATGGAAGAAACAAATATTTAATCATTTAATTATAATATAAATATTATAAGATTGATAGTTATTAAATTTATTTTTCTTATAAATTTTTAAGATATATTAAAAATATATTTTATAGTATCATTTTCATAAAATTGAGGGGTTTTCATTGCTTGTATGACTATGGTTAAATATTTGATGTAAAAAATAAGATAAAAAAATGTAGATGGCAAAAAAGTTCAAAAGTTATTTTCAACTCAAAGTATAACCATTAGCTTCTTAAGCTAAGAGTGACAAATATGCCAAGAACGTGACTAAATCTTTAGGGAATATTATAAGTATTATTACATTTGTTTAAAAAAATGGTGCAATAACAAGTTAGAAAATAAAACAAAGACAAAATACTACAAGAAAATGGTCCATCTTTATCTAGAAAATCGAAACTAAAATTACTTTCTTGTTTTGACTAACATAAAAATAAAATCAACTTCCCTAAAATATGAACTAGCTCCCTTTAACTTTTTAGTGAAAGTAAAGATTGAACATTTTAAAAACATTTTGGGATGTAGGAAACTATTATTTTTAGTACACCTAAAAGATTGAAGACTAAACAAAATTTTGTTAGAGTTTTCTAAATATACACAGATAAAAATATTATTTTAAAATATTCCTAGTAAAATATTTATTAGGAATATGGTTGACATTCCAAACGTTATACGTCACTAAAATTATAATTCTCAAAAAAATATTTTCAACTCAAAATATAACCATTACTGAAATTACTTTTTTGTTTTGACTCACATAAAAATTAAATCAACTTCCATGAAATATAAACCAAATCCTTTTCAAACATTTTGGGATGTAGGAACCTTTTATCTTTAGTACACCTAAAATATTGAAGACTAAACACAATTTTGTTAGAGTTTTCTAACAATAAACAAATAAAAATATTATTTTAAAATATTTATTAAGAAGATGGTTGGCATTCCAAACTTTATAAGTCACTAAAATTATAATTCTAAAAAAAATATTTTCAACTCAAAATATAACCATTAGTTTTTTAAGCGAAGATTGACATAGATGCCAAGATATGACTAAATATTTAGGGAATGCATGAAGAAGCCATCTTGCACTACACTGGTAATATTAAAAGTACTATAACATTTGTTTTAAAAAAAGTTGTTGATTCAATAACAAGTTAGAAAATCAAAAGAAGATAAAATACTATATGAAAATGGTCCATCTTTGTCTAGAAAATGGAAACTAAAATTACTTTTTTGTTTTGACTAACATAAAAAGAAAACCAACTTCCCTAAAATATGAACCAACTCCCTTTAAATTTTTTAGTGAAAGTGAAGCTTGGACAATTCTAGAAAGGCTTTGGGATGTAGGAACATGCTATCTTTATTACACCTAAAATATTAAATACTAAACATACTTTTTGTTAGTGTTTTCTAAATATATAAATATAAAACATTATTTTAAAATTATTATTACAATGATGGTTGACTTTCCAAACTTTATAAATCACCGATTCTCAAAAAATTATTTTCAACTCAAA
This sequence comes from Pinus albicaulis, assembly GCA_034641835.2. Classification (NCBI taxonomy): domain Eukaryota; kingdom Viridiplantae; phylum Streptophyta; class Pinopsida; order Pinales; family Pinaceae; genus Pinus; species Pinus albicaulis. The sequence goes on along the minus strand of CM076581.1, from coordinate 805,168,710 downwards.
TTATAACCATTAGCTTCTTAGCCCAAGATAGACAAAAAAGCTAAGATATGACTAAACCTTTAGGGAATACATGAGGATTCCATATTGATGGTAATATTAAAAATATTGTTAAATTTGTTTCTAAAACAAGTTTTTGGTGCAATAACAAGTTAGAAAATCGAATGAAAGAAAATGGTCCATCTTATTTAGAAAATCCAAACTATTTTTTTTTTTAATTAAAATAAGAAGAAAATCAACTTCGCTAAAATATGAACCAACTCCCTCTAACTTTTCTAAAAACGTTTTGGGATGTAGGAACCTTCTATTTTTATTACACCTAAATTATTGAAGACTAAACACACTTTCGTTTGAGTTTTCTAAACATACACAAATACAAATATTATTTTATAAAATTTATTATAAAGATGGTTGACTTTCCAAACTTTATAAATCACCAAATTTATATATCTTTTTTAATTTTATTAATATATATTGAACATAATTTTTTTTTTTTGGGATAAATTTACATATTGATGTACTTTTAAAATTTTATAAATCAGTTAGTCATTGGAGCAACTCAATTTGCAATAGTCATGCTCTGAAGCATTATGTAAACTATGAAATCAAAGTTCAAGTATTGTACAAACCATCAAATCAAGGTTCAAATCCCTATGAATCAAACCAAAAAAAAAAAAAAGTATATGAATCAATTATAAAATAAATTTTAATAATTATATATCTATATCTATATATATATATATATATATATATATATATATATATATATATATATATATATATATATATATATATATATATATATATATATATATATCTGTGTGTATGTGTTTTTTCTCAATTTTATTTAACAACATAGTTATACAAATTAAACCATTTTTTTTAACTACACAACTTCTAAGTCACATGTTCCACCACATGTGTCATCGAAAAGGTCTCTATGTTATCTAATAATAAACTAAAGAGTACACATAAAACTAACATATTTTTCCTTTGCGTAAAAAATATACATTCTACAATGAGTATATGTTAACACGTATTTAGAATGAGTATGATAATCATCCTTATATATATATATATATATATATATATATATATATATAGTATAGTTTTTTTAAACTACCTAATTATATCAATTAAATCCCTTGTCAACTACACAACTTATAAATGACAGGTGTCATTGAAATATAAGGTGTGTCTATGCTATCTAATAAGTGACCATAAAACTAAGATATTTGACCTTCACCTAACACATATACATTCTACAATGAGTATATATATTTAGAATGAGTATATAAAACAATCACAATTAAGGATTTTTTTGTCATTTTATTCAATTAAGGAACATAAAAGCTTAGGTGCATGACTGTGTTTCACTACAAGGAAAAGAACCTCTAGCAGATGTTTTTGAGGAACCCATTTTAAAAATAGGCCAGACATCTGTTTGTTGCAGAGGTTACTAAATGAGGTTGGTGGGTGGAGGTTTTTTCGGATGTTTTCTGTCTGGTGTGTTTCTCATCCTACACTGCACCGGTGTGTTCCATTAGAAAAGCACTAGTGCGTACTACAAATTAGCACACTGGGACATAGTGCTCTCCATAAAAACCCACCCGGTGCGTCTAATTACTGTAGATTCATCCCCGGTGCATCCGAAAAACCCGCGCCAAGACTAAAACAACCCAATGCGGTTGGAAGAAACCGCTCGGTGCTCCTCAAAAATCCGCACACCAAAATTGGGTTAAATAAAAGAAATTATGGCCAAAAATATGCATTTTTCACTTTTTAGTGGTCTAGATCTCTCAAGAACCAGTGAAAATTTACCTTGTGTGAGGCACCCTGTCATCGGTGCTCTCATTGCACGCACTGTTGTTGTCCATTCCCCACCATTTTCATTTCAAATTTTGCAAAATGGTGGGAAGATTTAGTTTTGCAAATTCTACAACAAATATGCCTCCTCGATGACCAAATGTACAAGTATTTTACTTTTTTCTCCATAATTAAACTTTTTAGTAGATTAGTTTTCTAAACTTAAAATTCACCATTTAAAAAAAAAATATCCCACGCGGTGCGCTCGAGCCTTTCAGCTCACACCGGTTCATGGCGCTGCTTGTAAATTTACAGACTACACTGTGACCGGTTCTAACGATATCCGCACCGGTTCTGGTGCAATATCAAAATGACGCACCTTTCTTTTTAAAAATTATATCAATTGCGGTGTGGTTGGTTCCTCGGCCGTACCGTTGACCATGTCCAAGTTCGGGAGGGCGGTGCGTTGACCGAAATATGCGCTTTGGGGAGGATATTTCGGTCAGTGCACTTCCCTCCTGAACTTGGACATAGTCAATGGTGTAGTCATGTAAACAACTGCACCGTTGACCATGTAGTGATGTCAGGAGGGCGATGCGCTGCCTAAACTATACGCCCCTGGGTGCATAGTTTGGTCAGTCCACAGCCCTCCCGATACTAGTACATAGTCAATGGTGCATTCGGTTATACCGCCACACCGTTGACCGTGTAATGATGCCAGGAGGGTGGTGCGCTGACGAAACTATCTGCCCCGGGGCAAGTAGTTTGGTCAGCGCACTGCCCTCCAAAATTTGTACATAGTCAATGATGTGATCAGTTAAACGACCACAATGTTGACCATTAACTGATGTTTGGCGATGCATTGATGAAATTAGCTGCCCCGGCATGGATAGTTTAGTTAACGCATCGCTTGATAAATTATAGGTCATGATGTGCGGTGCGCTGCAAATTTCCAGGCGCACCAACTATTTTTTATTTTTTTCAATACATATATACATACATACATACATATATATATATATATATATATATATATATATTTGGAAATACATATCTCATTTAATAAAAAAAATTATTTAATATGTAAATCATTCAGCGACGTCAAAGGAGATAAGAGAGGGAACAACAACAACATATGGCAGACCAGTATAACGTGGTTCGCCTGTGGGAGGCACAAGAGAGGGAGAGAGATATGTACCCTCCCCCTATTACAACAACCACCCAGACACTCCTAAGGGAGGTAGGCCTCATCAAGTTCTATGAGGAGGCTACATCCCTAAAGGGCCATGGTGGGTTATTGCGACAACTTATCTTCTTCAGATTGGTCCTAACTAGTGGTACACGCCCACTGAGGAGGACACCTATTTTATTACTGGCCTATCAAGGAGAGGGTTGGATTTTCCCTCGTTCCCAGAGGTCCCCGTCGGCTATGTAGCAGGGAGTCGGTTTGTATACTCCCAAAGATACATTAGCGTCGATATACTGTCTCTTGCAGATTTTCAGGTCCCTAGTGGTTAGTTACATATTGCTTCATTTGGTGGAGAGGAGGTGAAGTCCCTCTCACTACTAATTTCGACCATTCCACACAATACCAATGACGAGCAATGCATTAGTTACTCGCTTTTATTTTATTTTGATTATTTATTACAGGCACTAGAACTTGTGAGGTGGTCTGCGATTTTTTTGTGACTGTTTTGTACAGCTTTAGATAGATGTGTTGATCAGGCAGAAGGGAGGGTGAACTTCCCCTTTTATTCAGAGGAATTTTGTTTATTTCTTGATAGGTTTCCAGAGATGAGGCATAATTTTTTTTGGAAACCTCGTAGGCCGATGTTGCATGTACAGATGCAGATGTGGGGATAGATGATGCCCAAGAGGGGCGAGTCAGAATTTTCCATGAGGATATTGCATGATGCACTAAAATTGCTAACCAGTGTTGATGAGCATGCCTTCATTCTGGTTCCCTTTCTGTATGCTGGTTTGGATTAGCGAGGGTGTGCCAACATCCTCTTCACAGATGATGAGCTGTCGGATGATAGAGGTAATATTAGTGTTTTCTTTAAATTTATTCTAACATGTTCCTTAACTTGTTTATATATATATATATATATATATATATTGTATACATTGGGTTTTTTTATGGTGATGAGATGCCACCGCCACAAAATGATCCAAGTGTAGATGTTGTTGACGATCAGCAAATGGCAGATGTCGAGGATCAGGTCGATGCAGACAGACCTGGTCCTCATGTTGCATAGGTACCGGCTGGTGTGAGGCATAGGCCTAACACTAGATTTAGGATAGAGTTGGGCGACCAAATCTATCGACTGCTTGTGGAGGAGGGAGTCAGGCCGGCCACTATCACAGAGATGCATTTTGATCATAGGTTGACAAGGATGTTAAGAGGCATGCCACATGATATGTTGACCCTGATGTGGCATTTTGTAGGAGCTACCAGCATAGTGGTGTGGTTGAAGAGGGCCCTTTGACGTAGGCATGGTCGAGACTCATTACGTCGACAATCGAGTAACGACGCATAATCTGACGATAAAGATCAGGGGAGTGATCACCATTCACCTCACACAACAGTTGAGCAGCCTACAGCATCGACCATTAATCATGCTCATGAGCAGGCTAGACCATCCATGTCAAGTCATCATGAGCAGGCAGTTGATTCTAATCAACATGAGGCACCTCCATATCAACAGGCACGTGATGATCGACATCTATCTAAGCTTGTCGAGGCTGTACCATTGACTGAGCAAGACTCGACTAGTACTACCATTGATGATGTACCACCAACTCATATTTGACATTTATATTACAGTTGTATATTTTTGACATTATATATATATATATATATATATATATATATATATATATATATATATATATATATATATATATATATGGTCCATGTATTTTATGTTCATGTTGCAGTTGTACTTAATTTACATGTTGGTGATCATCATGATGTGTATATTGTTAGGTCATGTTAGATATGTTCATTTAATGTGAAACTTGTAGATAAACGTGTATGTGATAGAAGTTATTTGTCATGAGATTTATATTTGATGTTTCTGTTGTGATGTGTTGGGTGTGGAGCCTGATTATCTTGTTTACTTTGTATCACAGCATTGGACTCCTGTACCTTAAAAGGGGCGGCAACGCCGCCTGTAATTAATCGCTGCCGTGGGGGGTCCAGGGGGGGGCAGCAGCGCTTTTCGGAGCCTCCCCATGGCGGGGGCTTTCGGGGGCAGCGCCCCCGAAGCTAAAAACAGATGTAAAATTGCCTTGTAAAAGTATAGTAATTTCTAGTCAATCTGGGCCGTTCATTAGGCAAATAATTTGACTGTAGAAGTTATGTTTAGATTAGGGTGTTTTGCCCTAGAAAGCAACCCCCTTGTATATATGAGGGTATTTTATTACGGCTGTGTATCATGTGTGTATTCTCAGAGCGAGAAACAGAGAGGGAGACTGTGAGAGAGAACAGAGGATATTACAACGGATCTACTGTAGGTTTTGTCTCTTCATTTTTGCTGGATAATAGAAAGGAAGGACTGGCTGGTCAAGGTGGATGTAGCCCAGACTGGGTGAACCATGTATATCTGTGTCTCTCTGGTTTTATGTGTTTTTGTGTGCTTTTATTTTCCGCATATTTTATGTGTTTCATTGCTCTATAATATTTAATTTTCTAACAACTGGTATCAGAGCTGAAGGTATATTTGGCTGATAAACTCACAGGAAAGAAGGGTTCCTAGTTCGAGTGGGAGAAATGGCGGACGATGGTAAGTTTAGGGTTGAGAAATTTAACGGCCAAAACTTCCCGTTGTGGAAGATGCAGATGGAAGATTATCTGTATCAGAAAGATCTATACCTACCATTGAGCGGAAAAACAAAGAAGCCGATGGCCATGACAGATGTGGAATGGAACATTCTCGATAGAAAGGCACTTGGAATAGTACGGTTGTGTCTTGTGGCGTGAGTCGCCTTCAATATTTCGAAGGAAACAACAACAGAGGGTTTGATGCAGACATTGGCGAAACTATATGAAAAACCCTCAGCCTCAAACAAGTAATTTCTTATGAAATGACTATTTAATATGAAGATGTCGGAAGGTGGATCTGTTGCAGACCATTTAAATGAATTTAATACAGTTACCAGTCAGTTAATTTCTGTAGGGGTAAACTTTGATGATGAAGTTAGATCTCTGTTATTCTTGTGCTCATTGCCAGATAGTTGGAATGGTTTAGTAATGGCCATTAGTAACTCTGTCTCTAGATCTAGTACTTTAAAGTTTGATGATGTTGTTGGTGCTATCCTTAGCGAGGAAATGCGACGGAAAAGCTCTGGTGAGACATCAAGTAATTCTTTGAGTGTAGAGTCTAGGGGAAGAAGAATGGAAAGAGGAAAGAGCTCGGGATATCGCAGTAAATCAAGGAAAGGCATATCCAAGTCCAGATCGAGGATAGTGTGCTGGAATTGCGGAAAGAAAGGACACCTAAAGAAAGACTGTAGATCTCGGAAGGGAAAATAAGGAGACACATAGCAAGAAAACAATCATGAAGCAAATGTGACAGGTGATGTGTTACAAAATGCTAATTCTTTCTTTCGAAAATGTTACTGATTCTTGGGTTGTAGATTCAGGGGCCTCATTCCATGCCACACCTGATAAGAAATATTTTCATGACTATGTTCAAGGAGATTTTGGACAAGTTCGTTTGGGTGATGATAAACCTTGTAAAATTGTTGGAATGGGTAAAGTTCTTGTAAAACAATAGAATGGAAACCAATGGCTACTAAAGGATGTAAGGCATGTTCTAGATCTGAAGAAAAATCTGATTTCAACAGGGCAGTTAGGCAGTGAAGGTTGTGTGACAACTTTCACAGATAAAACTTGGAAGGTCACCAAAGCAGTGCTGGTAATAGAAAAAGGCGAAAAGGTTGGTACATTGTATTTATGCAATGGTATTTCTAACTCTGTTAATGCTTTAACTTCCAAAGGAGCAGATGCAACATTATGGCATCATAGGCTCGGACACATGAGTGAGAAGGGGATGAAAATTATTCACTCAAGAAATTTGTTGCCAGGTTTGAAGAATGTTGATTTGGATTTCTGTGAGAATTTCATTTATGGAAAACAAAAGAGAGTCAGATTTCTCAGAGTTGGGAAAGAAAAGAAGAGCGAAAAATTGGAGCTTGTGCATACAGATGTATGGGGACCTACTCAGGTATCATCTCTCGGTGGCTCTCGTTATTATGTTAATTTTATTGATGATGCAACTAGAAAAACATGGATTTATTGTATTCAGAATAAATCTGATGTATTTGATACTTTCAAGAAATCGAAAGATTTGGTTGAGATTGAGACATGAAAGAAGTTGAAGTGTCTCAGATCAGAAAATGGAGGTGAGTATTGCAGCAAAGAGTTTGATAGGTACTGTTCAAAGCATGGAATTCATAGAGAGAGGACAGTTCCAAGAACACCACAAGAAAATGGTGTGTCAGAAAGGATGAACAGAACAATCATGGAGCGTGCAAGGTGCATGAGATTGCATGCAGGATTTCCTTTACAATTTTGGGCAGATGCTATAGATACTGTTGTTTATATAATAAACAGAGGGCCTTCAAGTTCCTTGGATGGTGGTATTCCAGAGGAAGCATGGACAGGTAAAAAGGTAAACTACTCTTTTTTAAAGCCTTTTGGTTGTGAGGCCTTTGTCTATATTAATAAAGAAAACAGAACAAAGCTTGAGGAAAAATCAAAGAAATGTACCTTTATTGGATATGGTGCTAATGATTTTGGTTATCGCTTATATGATTATGAAAATCACAAAATCATTAGGAGCAGAGATGTAATATTCAATGAAAAGGTCTTGTATAAGAATCAGTTGCAGGAAAAGAAATAGGAAAAAGAAAGCAAGGAATACGCAGTTCTTGATGAGATATCTGAAAAATTAAAGGTGTCTGAAAATAATAATAATCAACAACCACAACAGCAGAAACCACCACAAGAGCAACAGGCACCTCAAACACCTGAAAGTTGTGTTAGAAGATCTACCAGGATAAGTAGACCCCCTGAACGATACTCTCCTTCATTATATTATTTATTGTTGACTGATTCTGGTGAACCTGAATGTTATGAAGAAGCAATGCAGGTTGAAAGCAGGAAGAAGTGGGAGCTAGCCATGGAAGAAGATATGGACTCCTTAATGCATAACCAGACTTGGGACTTAGTCAGGTTGCCTGCAGGTAAAAATAAATTGCATAATAAATGGGTTTACAGGCTGAAGGAAGAAGATGGAGGAAAACAAAGGTAAAACGCTAGACTTGTGGTGAAGGGGTTTGCACAGAAGAAAGGTATTGATTTTGATGAAATATTTTCTCCTGTTGTTAAGATGAATTCAATCAGAACTATTTTAAGTCTTGTAGCAACGGAAGATTTACATCTTGAATAGTTAGATGTAAAGACAACATTTCTCCATGGAGATTTGGAGGAAGAGATATACATGTAGCAACCAGAAGGATATGAGGTAAAAGGGAAAGAAAAATTGGTGTGCAGGTTAAAGAAGAGCTTGTATGTTTTAAAACAGGCTCCAAGGCAGTGGTATCTAAAATTTGACAAGTTCATGTATGAACAAGGTTATACTAGATGTCACTCTGATCATTGTGTTTATCTAAAAAGGCAAAATGATGGCAGCTATATTATATTGTTATTGTATGTAGATGACATGCTTGTTGCAGGGTCTAACATGCAGGAAATAAATGTGCTCAAAAGAAACTTGGCAAATTCATTTGCAATGAAGGATTTGGGAGCTGCAAAACAAATCCTTGGTATGAGGATAACTAGAGACAGGAAAAATTGCAAATTAACACTGTCTCAGAATGATTACATAGAGAAGGTGTTGAAAAGATTTAATATGTAGAATGCAAAACCAGTTAGTACACCTTTTGCTAGCCATTTCAAACTTAGTAAGGAGATGTGCCCAAAGACCCAAGAAGACATGGATTATATGTCTAAAGTTCCATATGCATCAGCAGTTGGAAGCTTAATGTATGCAATGGTCTCCACAAGGCCTGATATTGCACATGCAGTGGGAGTTGTAAGCAGGTATATGAACAATCCAGGAAAAGAACATTGGATGGCAGTAAAATGGATTCTCAGATATTTGAGAGGTACCACAAATCAAGCATTATGCTTTCGTGGTTCAAACATTGCTCTACAGGGATATGTTGATGCAGATATGGCAGGTGACAGAGATAACAGGAGGAGCACTACAGGATATGTATTTACCGTAGGTGGAACAACTGTCAGTTGGGTTTCAAAAATCCAAAGTGTTGTTTCACTTTCAACAACAGAAGCCGAGTATGTTGCTGCTACAGAGGCTAGTAAAGAAATGATTTGGTTACAAAGGTTTATGGATGAATTGGGTAAGAAGCATGATATGGGCACACTATACAGTGATAGCCAAAGTGTTATTCATCTTGCAAAGAACTCAACATTTCATTCCAGGACTAAACACATACATCTCAAGTACCATTTCATATGGTCAGTATTGGAAGATGGAGAGTTGAAGCTGGAAAAGATACACACTAGCCAGAATCCTGCAGATATGCTAACAAAAGTTGTAACCAGGGAGAAACTGAGAACATGCTCAACTTCAATTGGTCTTCAAGGATGACGATGAAGATGAGAAACAAACAGATCCAAAGAGGAGTCATTGTCTAGCAAATGAAGCAGTGGTGGAGTTGCTACAATCAGTCTCCAAGTGGGAGATTGTTGGGTGTGGAGCCTGATTATCTTGTTTACTTTGTATCACAGCGTTGGACCCCTGTACCTTAAAAGGGGTGACAATGCCGCCCGTAATTAATCGCTGTCGTGGGGGGTCCAGGGGGGGGTGGCAGTGCTTTTCGAAGCCCCCCCATGGCGAGGGCTTTCGGGGGCAGCGTCCCCGAAGCTAAAAACAGATGTAAAATTTCCTTGTAAAAGTATAGTAATTTCTAGCCAATCTGGGTCATTCATTAGGCAAATGATCTGACGGTAGAAGTTATGTTTAGATTAGGGTATTTTTCCCTAGAAGGCAACCCCCTTCTATATATGAGGGTATTTTATTGCGGCTGTGTATCATGTGTGTATTCTCGGAGCGAGAAACAGAGAGGGAGACTGTGAGAGAGAACAAAGGATATTACAGCGGATCTGCTGTAGGTTTTGTCTCTTCATTTTTGTTGGATAATAGAAAGGAAGGACTGGCTGTTCAGGGTGGACGTAGCCCAAACTAGGTGAACCACATATATCTATGTCTCTCTGGTTTTATGTGTTTTTGTGTGCTTGTATTTTCCGCATATTTTATGTGTTGCATTGCTCTGTAATATTTAATTTTCTAACATGATGATGTTATATAATGCTTGTGTTTTGTTAGATGATCATGATCACGATAATTATATGATGTAGTGAATTTGAATGTGTTTTTTAGTTGAATATGATGTTTGTACGATGGTTATCACGATCGTGATGTTTATTTTTAATATTAAATCATGATATTTATTAGATATTATGTTGCGATTGTAATTGAAATTTTAATTTTAGTTGTATATAAAATTATAATTGTAATCTTATTTGTAATTGTATGTAAAATATTTGTAAAATTTTAATTGTAATTTTAATATTTAATTTATTCTGAAATTATTGTAATTGTAATTTTAATTGTAATTATATATATGTAAAATTGTAAAATTGTAATTGTAATTGTAATTGTATATAAAATTCTAAAATTGTAATTGTAATCGTATGCGAAATTGTAAAATTGTAATTGTAATTGTAATTGTATGTAAAATATTTGTAAAATTTTAATTGTATTAATGTGAAATGATTGTAATTGTAAAATTGTAATTGTAATTGTATGTAAAATTCTAAAATTGTAATTGTAATTTTCATTGTAATTGTATGTGAAATTGTATAATTGTAATTGTAATTGTATGTAAAATATTTGTAAAATTTTAATTTTATTAATGTGAAATGATTTTATTAAAAATTTGTAAATTTGTAAATTTGTAAATAATTCTAAAATAATAAATCTAGAATAATATCAAATTTTGTAACATAATAAAGTTTAGAAAATAATACAAATAAATTCATGTACTTTAGAATTATAATTATTTTATTATGATCTTACATACCCAAAAAAAAGAACTTTACACATTACGCCATTGTTTTTGAGATCAACATAATTGCAAATTATCAAGTGAAATGATTTTAACATTAACACAATGCAAATTACCAATTAATTAAAAATACATATTATAATGTTTAAAAAAAAAGAGTCTTAATTATAAGGTAATTAAGTCCTCTTCTTTATAAAACCTCATCTTAAAAAGTATAAATGATGAAATAACACATGTACCATATCACTCTCAGTTCTCATGATCACCCTCATTATCTTCCAGCTCACTTGGTATGGTAACATTATTTTTATCAAAAATATGTTTTGATCTAGGGTCATGTCCCAATACGAACCACCAATCCCTATCCAACACATCTGGGTAAAAAAACACCTGGTTGTAGTGTTTGGGGAAAACATAAGGCTCCTTAGCTTCATCCCACATATTTCTAGAGTTGATACATATTAGCCTACTATCATGATCTTCCTTTACATTATTCTGATCAAAGGTGTCCCACTACTTGCACCTAAAATTAACACATTGGAAAGAAGATAAATCCACTTCAATTATCTCTTGTATCTTTCCGACATAACCTAACATCCCCAGTACTAGGTTTTGATCATGGTGGCTAGATCAACTAGATTGATCGAACTCAACTTCCACTCTAGAGTCTTGTGTCATGTGTCCATCATCGACATTTTTTGTGTGAAAATGGTGTCCATATTCCCACATATATGGGAACAAATGCATCTATAAAAAAGTTAAAAAATTATAGTGTCATGTGTCTTATAATAACCCAACAGTTAAAGTATGAAATACAGATGTAATTAAATTTTAAAGGTGCATTATTAACTTTAAAATGTACATAATTAAATAGATTATTACAGAGTGGGTGCACCCAATCCCTTTGTTTAGTGCATCCTCTTCAGCACATGGGTAACGACCGGTTGCACCGTATTTCTCTCTCACTTGGTCAGCAACCTAACTGTTGGGGCATATTTTTGGCATATTTTCTTTTAAATGATCGGGATAAGGCACACTTCTACCATTCAATTGTCTGAATTATTTCCTGTCCCTATCCCATTTCATCCTCTTTTGTCCGTACAATGCGACCCATGATTGTGTCGCTTCGGAATTGTAAACTAATTTATTGATTGCATCAATTTAGACATTCGTTGATGAAATAAAACCAACATATAATACATATGAGATAAAAATATATATTATATCGAAGTTCAACATGAATATTTACTTTGTGTAAATTTGAAAAATTATAAGTCGCTTACTCTTTATCAAGCTCCTTTTTCCATTCGTTTGGAGCAGCTACCCTTCTCTTTTGTCTTCATCACTTTCATCGTCCCAAATCACCACTTCGGGTATGTTGTCGATCTTCTTGATGTAATCACTAGCATAATAGAAAGACTCATATGATATGTACCCCTCTTCCATAGACCACTCGGGTTTTTCCCTTTGTCGAACAAAACCTTTCAATTTCTTCATGTACCTCTCTAAGAAGAACATCCAATGACAAGAAACCACCCCAACTAATTCAACCTAGTCTACTAGATGGATTAGAAGATGAACTTTCAAGTCCATGAAACTCGTCGGTAGTTCCTTCTCCAAAATACAAATAATCTCAACTATCTTTTGACACCCTGTGGAATGCTAGCCACATGAATATCCTTTAACGTGATCCAATGTACAAATGCAAATAATTTAGATATGGCACATCCTAGGTCTTGGGGGAATTCATGTTTCACACACCAATGCATGAACAAAGGATAATGACACTGCAAAGTTATAAATACATGCAATAATATACAAAATTTGTTATGTTTTATGATCCCTGCATGGGATAAAATTTATTAATATGAAAAATAATAAAATCATGCTTTTGACATTATACGTACTCTTAGAAGATTCAAATGGTCATGCGATTTCAACCATGACAAATGGTCATCCACAGTGAAGCAACGTTGTAGTGAAGACCCGTATGAATATGGCACCCTCACACCCATTATAACTTCCTTTGCCAAAGAAATATCATCTTTTTTTAAAATCCATGGGACATCACCTTTTTTTAAATACCATGAATTAGAGGGACCAATGCCTGCCTCTGATCCTCTACTTTCTAATTATATTGGTCAATGTTTCTTTTTATTTTTTGAAGTAATAAGATCTTTCCTAACAACTAATGTGTCACTTTGTTTCCATGATATGTGCCTCCATAAAGAAGATGAAACATTTTTAAATATATGCATGGGATCTAATAAGTGGGTAGTCTTAAGATGCTCCCAATATGGGAGGTTATAAAAAATAGATTTCCTTTTTTAGCCCAATGAGAAATTTCTCAACGTAGGTGTCGAAGAATTCTAGATCATCGAACATAGGCTCCCCATTTGAATTGAAAATTTCTATGAAATCCTTCTCCTTCTCTCTCTAATATGCTCTAAGCCATTCAGCTGGTGTCGTTATTGGAGGCCTTTCAGTTCTCTCTTGTTTACCATTGAAAGCAGATGCTACTCTTCTGTAAGGGCGTTCTTCTAGGAGGAATACCCTGCAGTAGTCATACACTGGCTTTTATAGGTCGTTGGACCATATAGCTTTCATAGAATGTCCACCAAATTTACATCCAAAATACCCTTTTTTACAAGACCTGCAAGATTATTGTATATAATTTATACCCATGGCACATTAAAGAATATCATGAAGATCAAAAAAATTACAAGGAATTAAATAACTAATATGTGAAATAATATTATTATGTATATAAACAAATCAATAAAAATGTAATTTACCAGAGAAAAATCCTAAGCCTGGATAATCATGTGTCATGTAAGCACATATGAAATACAACATAAAACCTATCTCTGTTGCGATGGGTCTTGATACATCGTATACATTTATCCCATCCCATAATTCTTTCAATTCATCTACTAGTGGTTGTAAGTAGACATCCATATTCTTCACTTGTATTCTACTAGGGACTATGAGAGCCAACATAAGATTTTCATTCTTCATGGAAAAAAATGGGGGGATATTGTTATTGATCACTATTATAGGCCAAAAAAAATAGTTGGTGTTTTGGAGCGAATATGGGTTGACGCCATCCATGGCTATGCTGAGTCATAGACTTCGTACTTCATCCTTGAATTTTTAAGTCCATGTATCCTCTATATGCCTCATGGCTATTAAATCTGTTGGGATTCACATAACTCCCAAATTACTTCTGTGTGAGGCATGTCATTCCTACAACATAGCTAATTCTTTGCAACCAAAGAGCCTTTGAATCCTTGGGATTATAGGCATGTGGCTCGATATCTTAAAAAGAGGACCATGTGATTTACCCTTCTTTTTTTATTTATCATACCTATCATGCCCACATTTCGGACATATCTTCTTGTTTTCATATTCTCGTATATATAGAATACAATCATTTGGACATGCATGATATGATATGTAGTCAAGACCCAACATTTTCAATATTTTATTTGTCTCTTTGCAGCTATCGGGAAAGACATTATCACTCGGAAGAAAGTTATCTATGAATAACCTATATTTGGTGATCATGGAAAATATTAAATCTATATAATTAATGCCGATATAATTATTGACGTTCATAAAATTGACCATTTGTAATGTTCATTGTGTGATTATATTTCTCAAAATATAAGGGAGGACTTTATGGTTATAACACACCTCAAAATTTCCTATAAACATGCATTCGACAAGCCAAAATTTTCTTTCAAGTTGTACAGTAACATCATTTTCCCCAACTGGGTAGACATAGACTAACCACCAGGTCCAAAGAGAGGGGTGGTAGAAGAAAATTTAAGGCTTTCGAAAAAGGTGTTAGTGATATGAGCATCATCCCCTAGCTGATCATCGATCTGGAATGCATCTAACAACATTGTATCCATGGCAGTCGTATCCCTTAAGTAATCATCCATACCAACCTCTATTTGATTGCCTCCATTGCCAACTTGTGAAGAACTACTATTGTTGTATTCATTCCTAATTGGTGAATCTGGACGTAGTGGGAATTGAATAGGTGGTTGATTCAACCATTCTTGGTATTGTTCCTCTCCTATTTTTCCTCTTAATTTAGTCTTCTCTCAATTTGAAATTCTCGTGGGGTGCAATGGAAGATGGTAAGTAGGTCGCTCATCATCACTATAATCCTAATAATTTTAAAAAATATATTTGAACATGATTAGTAAAAAATATATGATATCAATTAGTAAGCATGTTGAAAATGCATGATTAATTGGTTTGATGTTGAAATAATTACATTAATATACTAAACAATTATTATTACCATCATTGTCCCAGGATTGTGGCTAGAAGATGCAATATATTTATAATTGGCAGGGTGAAGCGGCTATCCATTTTCATCTATCAGATGCGCCTTGTGGTATGCTACTCCTGATAAGAGCTTCCGACGTTTTGGAGCTATTTGAATATTTTGTGCATCTGAACTCGATTATGAATTATCTGCATGAACCTGCAAATTTGCATACATTAATTATAAATTTTATTAAGCTTATTGACATGGATAAAAAACATAAATTCAGTTAGATAATGGAAATATAAATGAAATCTGAAGTAAATATTATGTCTCAAGATGGATATGGAGAACTCTACGATGGACTTTAAGAAATATTGTGGAACGAGCTGGATTTTGAAGAATTTTTCATTCGATATAATTATGATATTTTCTCCATGTATTTGAGCAAAATCAATAATAAAGTTTGGTGTACACACCTAAAAATAATTTCGGTGCCTTAAAAATGGACCTATTGTTATCAGTGCTAATGTACAGATAACCGCACCGATGCATTTTAGTTACTACACATTGGTGCGGTGTTATTAATTGACGCACCAGAGCCAAATAGCTGCAAATAAAGAAAACACAATAATATTTTTTTAAAGTGAAAAAAAAAATGGTAAATTGAAAAATGGGTGGAAAAATATTTTCGAAAATATAAATTTGTAAAACAATTCTTTAAATAGTAAACAATTTTCATTATTTCATTATTTTTGCAAAGGAGCAAGAGAGCACGAGAGCACTATGGAGCAATGAAATACTTTCGAACAAAACTATTCAAACAATCAGAATTCCAAACCTCTGGTGATTCAAACCTTGTAGCATACCATTTCAAATCAAGGGATTAAATTTTATTGTTTTTTTTACATTTTCTGTAGTATTGTTTACACAGTAAGTAAAAAATTTAAATTTATTGTTCATTTTAGGAAAATAAAAATAAAAAAATCCATTTTACGCGAAGCCCTTGATTCTTTTTGTTTCCTCCCTTGCTTCTTCCTGTTTCTGTGATTTCAGAATTAGGGCTTTTCATTTTATATTTATAGCTTGTGTATTGCTATATATATAGGCCTATGACATCTAACCCACGAGAAAAATTTCATAGTTGGATCCCAATCCATGTCAGCCCTTGCGTAAATTTAAAAAAAAAAACTGAATTTTTTTAATCGATGCACACTGTGTAGCATAACGCACCGGTGCGTTGTTTTAACACAGGGCACCACACACGTATTGTTTGATAAGATATTTAAAAATATATATATATATATATATATATATATATATATATATATATATATATATATATATATATATATATATATATATATATATATATATATATATATATATATATTTTAATCTGTGTTCCATATGTAAAATAGGGCACGAGTGCGCTATTTCATTATAGTGCACTGCGCATATACTATTCGACAAAAAATTTATTTTATTTTATGTCTGTGTTAATCGGTGCACCATATAAAATATAACGCACCAGGTCTCCTTTTTAACAAAGAGAACCATACGGTGTTCACCTGTTTGCGCGGTGCATTTATAAGAATATGCCGCACCGCCCCCTCCACGACATCTTATGCTACAAAAACTAACACTATAGGATTTTTATTAATTTTTCTATGTTAATCGGTGCACTGGTTAACATATAACGCACCCGTGCTCCTTGTTGACATATATCACCTTACAATGTTTCTACTGTTTTGGTAGTGTGTTTATAAGAACACGCTGCACCGACGTCAGTGCGTACATCATTAAAGGGACATCGATTTCTTGATATTTTTTTCTCTGAAAAGTTTATGATTTATTTATAAAATATATTAATGAATGGTATGGTAGAGGTTTCATATTGATAAATAAATGGCTAACAAGATATCAAGTAACAAAAATATTGATAGCACATCAAGAAAAATTAAAAAAGGCAAGTTATTTGTAAATTATTTACAAAAAATATTATTTTTGAACTATATGTAAGTTTAACTAATATGTATTGTTTAATGTGTATCATGTAGAGCCACAAAATGATGAAGCTCGGTAAGATTATTTTTGATTTAGGACCAGAAGAGAATAAAATATTGATGGAAAATTTGTAAAAGGATGAATCGAGTGAATGAAAAAATACTCTCAATCCAATATGAGGCTCTTTTTTTAATTTTCATTAATAATATACTTAAAATTATTAGATAACATGTTTCAAACAATCTATTAATTCACATATGGTTAATGTTCTACAGGGACTAACAACTCAAAAAAGGAATGTTTTTCTAAGAAAAGAAAAAAAAAATAGAACATGAAAATGAAAATGAATTGCTCCTTAGCTCATCTGGAGTGGTGCTGGAGGTTAACGAAAGGGGGAAAAACTTTTACAAAACTTTGAGGGATATAGTGGAACGAATGTATAGACGTTCTTTCCAATTATGATACAAAAATTCATCCAATGATACCAAGAACCATATTTTATCTAAACTACAGAAAGAGTTTCCATAGAATTGGTCAATGAGACATGTCAGACTTTTAATAGCAAAAATGTACAACAACAAAAAATAAGGAATGAAAAAGTAATATTCCTTTGAATGTTTTTCTAGAATTATATGTATATATTACTAGAAATAAATAATTTATAAATATCACTTTTGTTATATTTACTTTTCATATATCAATATAAAAATTAAATAGTTTATTGTCATGTTACATTTTCAGGAAGATTATGAAAATATCAAAGTTGAACGAGCTGATATCAGAAGTATGCCAGTAGGAATGTCAAAAAAGGTGTACAAGGAGATGGTAAAGTAAATGGACATAATTGCATCACACGAGGAGCCATCTCAACAACAACGTGCTTTAAATGTAATATGTAATTCCTATTTCCCAAACATCTACATCAACTGGTCATCCATCAACTGTACATCAGTAAAATATGGCTCAACTTGCCCTTACAAGGATGTAGTGGATAGTGGTTGCAAGATATGCTCGACTTGCTCTTCCTAAACCTTTGCATCCACTCCCTCAATGACATTACTTGAAATACCTTTCGAAATATACTGGGGAGGGAGAAGGATTTTCTACTGAGGAACATTTGGTGGCTTTCTATAGTTATGCTAACAACTAGAATGCCGAACATGAAGATGTCTGGTCAAGACTCTTTATTCAGAGCTTGGATGGTGAAGCTCGTAAATGGTTTAGAAGTCTGCCTCCAAACTCAATAAAAGGAATTGATAAATTGGAGGAAATATTTGTAAAGAAATGGGGCGATTGGAAATACTATGTGTACTACCTTACATAATTTGGAACTCTGAAGAAGAAACCAGATGAGTCATTGGCTGATTTTACCAAGACGTTTAATAATATTTATTAGAAAATTCCTGAAGAAATCAAGCTTCCTGAGACTACATAAATGATAACTTTTGTAAATGATCTAGATTCGACAGAGTTTGATTTATGGCTAAGGGATGATAAACCACAAACATTGATGGATATGCAAGAGGCTGCAATTGGAGTGCAGTCCAATCTCATGGCTTCTAATAAATTGAAAATGGAGGAAGAAAAGGTAGAAAAAGACAAAAGGAAGATGAAAGAAGAAAAACCTTCTTCTTATAAGTCTCTTACAATAGAAGAAAAGATCGATCAAATGTCCAATTTGATCAAGGAACTTCCCTCTAAGATGACAAAATTAGAGCTAGAAAACAAATCAGCTGCTAGAGCTAATCAGAATGAGGCAAATAGAAATCAGGCTCCCTTCAGGAGCCCTTTTCAACCTCAAAAAATCTTACAGCGCCCAAGAAGGAACGCTGATGATCGAAATGTTCAACCTCCTTTGAATAATTTTGCTGAAGAAGAGCAACAAGAACATGAGGAAGAAAATGAAGAAATACACCTTATAGGAGAAACCTCAGAGTCAACTTGTTTAACTTTTTAGGAATATGAAGACCAGTCAAGGATTTATTTGTTTTGAGATGATGAGAATGTTCAAATTTATGCACAAAATGATAAAAAACAGGAATAATCTCAAAACAAAAATTATCCTTTGAGGTCTAACAGCCCTGTTTAGCAACCTCAACAAAAATCAGATTCAGGGAAACAAGCTGCCAAACAGAAGGCCAAAGTCAATGAGGTTCCTCCACTCCAAAATTCTTCCCCAATTTTCAAAATTATTGCAGAAAATAAGGATTTAGTTCCAATTATTTCAGTTTCAAATCTAAATTGAATGAAATCAAAATTCTGGTCCCACTTCTGGAATTGTTGAAAAATATAGCATATAAAGAGTCTTTTAAAAGTCTGCTACAACCACCTCTCACTCTCTATTTAGTCAACCTTGAGGATGAACATCCCACTATTTATCTAGGTTTTCATGTCCAAGATCAAAATGATGACAACTCACCACCTTTGTATCTGTCACTCAATATACATGACAAATTGCTGCATATTTGTCTATTAGATTTTGGGGCTTCTCACAAACTGATGCGAAAGAAAGTGATGGATGAATTGGGATTAGAGATCAGCAAACAATACCATGACCTCTATACCTTTGATTCCAAAGAATTCAAGTGCCTTGGAGTAATTAAGGACTTGGTTGTTTCTCTTACCCAACTACCTATGAAAATCTTAGTGATGGACATTGTAACTGCAAACATTCCTTCTAAATTTGGGATTCTACTTTCCAAATCTTGGTCTAAAAAATTGGGAGGTACCCTTGAGATGGACATGTCATATGCCACCATCCTAGTGTTTGGAGGGGAATTCAAAAGGTTGTATAAGGAAACCAAAATGGCCTACATCATTAGTGATCAACATAATCCTTTAAACCATCCCATATATGTTGAAGAAAAGGAATTGGGTTCATCAATACTACATCTTGCTACTGATAATAACATTTTCCAGCCTAAAATAAGTGAAAAACACCACTTTCAAGGTAAAAATGAGCAACATTTAGAGGGAGGACAGATTTGTAATTGTACTTTGATGGAGCCTCATGAAGAGAAGGATCGGGAGCAGGTGTAGTCCTCTTTTATCCTACTCAACAAAGGGTAACTATATCATATAAAATGAAATTTTCTATCACTAACAACACTACTGAATATGAGGTGCTTGTGCTGGGAATGAAGGAAACAAAATATTTGGGATTGGAGCAGATAATTTATTTTGGTGATTCAGAGTTGGTGATAAAGCAGGTGAGAAACAACTACCAAGTGAAAAATTCCAAGTTAAAAAATTATAGGAATGAAGTTCGGGACTTGATTGAGCATTATTTTCCAGCATTTAATATAAATTTTTTCACTAGAGAGGAAAATTAAATGGATGATTCACTAGCTATTGTTGTTAGTAATTTCAAAGTTCCTCTAGATGTCAAGGCAACCTATGATGTTCAAATAAAAAACAAGCCTTCAATTCTTGATAACGTCAAATACTGGCAAGTATTTGAGGATGAAAAGGAAATTTAAAATTTTTTAGAGTGCGTTGAAGAGTTTGCAAACATATAAATTGATGATGAGTAGTAGATTGTTGAAAACAAAAATAGCAGGCTTTTTAAGAAAACCATAGCTGGGAAGAACATTATAGATCTGAAAAATTATATTCCTAAAGGCTTAGTTCCTTTAGAAATATTGTTTGATAATAATGATGTTTTTCTCAAGCCTGAAATTAAATTTGATGGAGAGAGTATAATAGAATGTAACATTGTTACAGAAGATCAGCCAAAATTAGTCAAAGTGTCCAAATTCCTTTCTCTTGAAATTAGAACAAAATATATCAAGATGCTGAAATAATTTGATGATATTTTTGCATGGTCTTATAGTGAGTTGAAAACTTATGATACAAGCATAATGGAGCACAAGATTCCTTTGAAAATAGCTGCAAAGCCTATAGCACAAAAAATCATACATATCAATCCCATGGTGCTCCCAATCATTGAGAAAGAAATCAGAAAATTATCAGAAGTAAAAATAATTATGCCTTTGAGATTTTCTAGCTAGGTAGCTAATATAGTCCTGGTTCGGAAAAATAACAGAGAGATAATAATTCGTGTCGATTTTCGCAACCTAAACCAGTGTTCATTGAAAGATAACTATCCATTGTCCAAGATGGATTATATTTTGCAAAGGTTGTAGGATCCAAAAGATTTTCAATGATTGATGGTTTTTCAGGCTATTATCAGATTTCAGTTGATAGGAAAGATAGAGAAAAGACAACATTTACCACACCCTGGGGTACATTCATGTACAACAAAATGGCATTTGGTCTGATGAATGTAGGCACAAATTTTCAGCGGGCAATGGATATTGCCTTTGCGGGAGAAAAAGACTGATTTGTAGTCATCTATTTGGATGACATCACAGTCTATTCAAAATCTGATGAAGACCATTTGAAAATTTTGAAACAATTTTTTGACAAATACAGAAAGTTTGGTTTGTCCTTGAACCCAAAAAATTCATCCTTTGTTGTCCAAGAAGGGAAATTATTGGGACATATTGTAGCCAAAAGTGGCATCTGTATTGATCCAAGAAGAGTAGAAGCTATTCAGAAGATTGGTTTGCCAAGAAATAAAAAAGAATTACATTCATTTTTAGGGAAAATCAATTTTTTGAGGTGTTTTGTTCCTAACTTTACAGAGCTTATCAAACACATAAATGTCTTGCTGAAAAAAGATGCAGAATTTAAATGGCGAGATGAAGAAAATAATTCATTTTTAGCAATCAAGTCTACCTTTACTGAAGCTCCAGCTTTGTTAGTCCTGATTTCGAAAAATATTTTCTAATTTTTTCATATGCTTCAGAAGAAACAATTGCAGTTGTCTTATTATAGAAGAAAAAAGAAGGTTTAGAGCAGCCTATTTCATTTTTCAGTCATCCTTTAAGGGATGCTGAATTAAAGTAAAACTTGACTGAAAAACAAGCATATACCCTAATTAAGGCTTTGAAGAATTTTAGATTTTATGTGTTACATTCAAAATAGTTGCTTTTGTGCCCAATATCACTGCTAAAGATATTTAATTGAATCTAGAAAAATATGGAAGAAGGGGATGATGGCAGACCCAAATTCTGGAATTTGATATTGAGATCAAACCAACTAAATTGATAAAAGGTCAAGGCTTGGCTTGCTTGATGTCTGAATCTAACTGCAAGTCTTTAAATCTGACGTAGAGGCAGCTAAAGGAGAAGATGGAGAAGGTATTTCTAATTATCCTAAAATATTTAATTCATATGGGTACAAGGATATAGTATACTTTTTGTTAAATTTAAACTGTCCCCCTGAAATGGAGAAGTCAAAGGGAAGAGATTTCAAATTGAGAGTTGTTAATTCTTTCATTTTGGAAGACCATATTTATTGGAAGGACCCTGTTGGAGTCTTATTAAGATGTGTAGATGAAGCTGAATCCCAAGAGATTATGACAAATATACATGTACGAGTGTGTGGAGGGAATTTGTATTGGAAATCCACTGCAAATAAAATCTTAAGAGTTGGCTATTATTGGCCAACTCTTTTCTCTGATGCATCTTCCAAATTCACGAGTTGTGTTGAATGTTATAAATTTGCTGATAAACAGAAATTGCTACCATTACCTCTTATTCCTATTTAAGAAGATGCTCCTTTCCAGGAGTGGGGGTTAGACTTCATCGGTGAAATTCATCCACCTTCATCAGGATAGCATAGATGTATTCTCATAGCTACAGAATATTTTACTAAATGGATTGAAGTTGTACCAACCAGGAATGATACTGATACGGTAATTTCAAATTTCTGTTGGAAAAAATTATGTCAAGATTTGGTTGCCCACAGAAGTTAGTAATGGATAATGCAATGGCCTTTAAGTCTACTAATATGTACATCTTTTTTCAGCAATGTGGAATTAAATTGACTCATTCCACGCATTATTACCCTCAAGGTAATGGATTAGCCAATTCATCCAATAAAATTTTAGTGATGATCATTAAGAAAATGTTGCTTAAAAATAAAAGAATTTGGGACACTCAGCTGGTACATTCTCTTTGGGAATGTCTCCATTTCATCTTGTATATGGTACTGATGCCATAATGCCTTTGCAATTAGCTCTTCCTGTGATGAAATTCCTACAAGATGAAGTTGATGATGAAAATCCAATCCAAAGGAGAATGCTGCAGTTGATAGAAGCACACCAATTCATAGAATCACTAATAAATAAAACACAAAAGCATCATACTAAAGTCAAAACTGCTTTTGACAAAAGATAAAATCAACAGTTGTTTCAGGAGAATTATTTGGTGTTGCGCTGGGATGCCAGGAGAGAAGAACATGGAAAGCATGGTAAGTTTGACAATTTGTGGCTTGGACCATTTAGAATTGATGAAGTTTTGGGAAACAATACTTTTCTTCTCAAACATCTGGATGATGATCAGCTGACTGGAGGCCCAGTCAATGGTATAGTCAGTCAATGATCAATCCTAGTCATAATTTCCCTGAATTCTTCTGAGTTTAAAGAGTTTTTAAGGAACTGATTCTATAGTCCTTGAAGCCTCACAAGGAGAACTTCATCCCCAATAGGATCCACTATTAGCACTACAATTTTTCAATTATTTTCAAAGTATGGTCATCATTTTCCAAGGAATTAATCTGCCTTTTCAGTTTGGTTGTAAGACGAAAGTGTCATTGTCAAAGTGTAGTGGTGAGAAATTTTCATTTCTACCTTCATTCATTTCATTTTCACTCTTTTACCTTTCATTTTTCTAAAAAACCAAATTCCAACGTTTAATTTCTTTCAAAACCCTTTTTAACTATTAAAATCCATTTTTTATAGTTAAAAAGTAGCTCTACCCGCATCACAAAAAAACTTTGTAATATCATATATTATATGATATAACTTACCACACTTAATCATGGTGGACCCCTTACCCTTTCATCAGAATTGGCTTATCGTCATTTTAACTTTCAGTCATGTTACAATTGTCGTCTCCTACAAAACCCCCGATTGCGATATTAAAGTGAGACCTTTCCCTGCCACATAAACTCTTGTTTCATCACACTTCGCAAGTTTTAACACTTACCTCCCATTTATCTTAACAAAACTCCTGATTCCCCGATTGCGATGTAAATGGGCCCCACCGTCTATCATGCCACGTCACCTCCGTTCTCATCACAAATCGCACTTTGCAAGTTTTAACATGTACCTCCCACTTCTCTTAACAAAACTCCTGATTCCCTGATTGCGATGTAAATGGGCCCCACCATCTATCATGCCATGTCACTTCTATTCTCATCGCACATCACACTCCACAAGTTTGAACACTTACCTCTTGTTCCTCATAACAAAACTCCTGATTTTCTATTTGCAGTATTAAATGGACCCCATCTCTGCCCTACCATGTCACCCTCTGTTCATCGCACATAGCACTTCGGAAGTTTTAACACTTACCTCCCATTTCTCTTAACAAAACTCTTGATTCCTCGATTGCAATGTAAATGGGACCCACCGTCTGTCATGCCACGTCACCTCCATTCTCATTGCACATTCCACTTTGCAAGTTTTAACACTTATCCCAAGTTCCTCATAACCAAACTCCCAATTTGCGATTTGTGGTATTAAATGAGCCCCATCTCCGCCCTGCCATGTCACCCTTTGTTCATCGCACATTGCACTTCACAAGTTTTAACACTTAACTCTAGTTCCTCTTAACAAAACTCTGGATTTGTGATTTTTGAAGCGGCCCCACCTCCTTGCCACGTCATCACCCCCATCAAAAATCATGTTCCCTCCCGTTTGTGCCTTATGTTTAAAATTTCTGATCCCAATCTGTGATTGCAATATATCTACAAAGGGTTTTCTCCTCCTGCTCATCATTTATTTAATAATCCCTCCCGCTAATAAAATGAAACTCCACTATCTCTTTTATTTTGCCTCCATCCCTATCATGATAAACAAGAAACCAAAGGAAAGGAACAACAATAGAGTTTCTCTCAAACATATTTCTACCATTACACTCAGCACCAACATGTTTCCATGTGGCACTAGGCAACATTCAAGGAACAACCACATGTCACTTTCACTACTGATAACACTTTTTGTGGAGTTGGTTGCACCATAACAGAGGAGGAGTCTTCTTATAGACTGCCACATTATACAACAACTTCAAATTGTTAGCCTTAATGTTGTTTATTTCGATTATCTCATAGCACTTTGTATTAAAGTTTTTGGATAAGACTCATCTCTTGCACGAGACGGTAATAACTTTTAGGAACAGATTTACTCCTTTTGTGGGGATGACAGTTTCATATTTTTGTATATGTGTGACAAAGTGATATAAAGTAAGTGTTCGTGGTTTTAGAACCTTGACTCATATGATTCTTTTTTCTTTTTAATGAATGAAATGGACAGAAATTTCTAAGGACTTATTACCAATTTGGCGTGTGTATTTTCAATTTCCACTTCTGTTTCCATATCTTATTATCTTCAATTGTAGTTTGCAGTTGCTCATGCTTACGATTTTTTATCAGTCTCTTGACATGCTCATGTGTTTTATTAATTTTTTTTTAGTCTCACACAGGGAGCCTTCTTGGTAAAATATATATAATAAAAGTGGGAAGATCATCACTCATGATAGTTAACTTTTATAATATTTCAGTGAGAATATTGTAAGACTAGAAATAGCTTTCTCTTGATGAAATATTGTTGAACTGCTACTTGTGCTAATTTCTACCAAATTCAGTACATTTCTGCATTAGAGACCTACTGTTTCTTCTCTCATTTTACATTTTATTCTCCTCATAGGCTGCAAACTCACTCTTTTCTACTACATCAAGCGCCAATACCCTCATTAGTAGAACTATGGATTTGACTGAAATATCTTTTCAGTGGATGAGAGTTTAAAACACCTACCAATCTCATAAAATGAATCATTAAATTTCCTTAGATTTTAGGATGTGTCTGGTCAGGCGCTCGATGTATTCCAAGTGTTGATTCCAGCACCAACAGCTGTTAGATACCCTTGGTATCTATTCGGCTTCTTGCTTTCACGAAATGTCCCCCTTGGGGAAATATGTCTCTCAACATCTTCGAGAGTATCCCTGAGCCATGAGGGTCTTCTCTTATTTGAAGGAGGTGGATCAATAGGATCCATAGGTCCTTCAACATCGGGCATCTTTTCATCCTTCAACTCTTCCTGCTTCCCTGCTTCTTCATCTTATTTTTCTTCCTTGGAGCTAAGAATATTTCTCACTTTCTTGAGGGTAGCATCTTCATCGAAGGTGACATCGTGGCATATCTCCACTTCACTGTAGCCCACAAACATTCCCTTCTTTCCAGAAGCATCCAAGTTTCTTCTCTTTTCTTTCGACACATGAAAGTAAACACGAAAACCAAAAAATGTAAAATTAGAAACATCAAGTTTCTTACCATAGAAGACTTCTTCGAAAGTTTTGGTGTCCAAAGAGGAATGTGGGAATCTATTTTTAAAGAACACATCAATGTTCACAGCTTCTCCCCACAGAAAATTCAGAAGACCTTGGTCACATAGCATGGCATGAGCAGCTTCCACAATGGTCCTATTCTTTCTTTCATTAACACCATTTTTCTAAGGAGTATATGCAGTTGTGGTCTCCCTCTTAATGCCATCTTCTTTGCAAAAGTCATTGAACCCATTTGACTCATACTCTGCCCCATTGTCGATCCTCAAAACTTTGATTCTCTTCTCGGTTTGATTTTCCACCAAGGCCTTGAAGGTATGAAACCATTCGAATTCTTCGTCCTTCTTCTTCAAGAAATGTGCAAGAAATATATCTAGGTCTTGCGGGAGAAGTCATCTGTAAAATTCATGTAATATGAACATCCTCCCAAGGATGTCACAGACAACATACCAGATAAATCCGAATGTGTCAACTGCAATATATCAATTGTCTTTGTGACACTAGAGGGGAATGGTCCCCTTGTATGCTTCCCTTCGGCACAACCCTGACATATACCTTCATGATCATCTTTAAATTTGGGCATCCATGTCACCATCTTCCTTGATTCGGGAAGGGATTTGTAAATGAAGGTGTGCAAACCTCTGGTGCCATAAATCTGTTTGAAGAGTTGTATCACATGACATAGCCCCCAATGGACTTCCTCCAACCTGGTAGAGTGTATCAACTCTAAAACCAATAGTAATAGCTTCCTTGAATTTTTTCTTCCAAATACGTACCTTTGCATCAAAGAATGCCACCCTGAACCCTTTGTCTTCCATTTTCGAAATAGACACAAGGTTATTCTTCAAATCAGGTACGTACAACACATCTTGTAAACAAAGGACTTGACTTTGAGATAGATGAAGGGTCACCTTGTCCCTTTCACAAGGTAGGTGGCATCATATCCAAGGATAATTTCTAGATTTGTATCCCTTCTCAATCAAATCATGGATGGCTTCTTTATAACCAGTGAGGTGCTTTGAAGCACCACTATCAATCAACCAGACATCTAGGGTGTCAGGAGGAGATGTAGCAGAGAGGGTACATACAAGAATAAATTCATTTCTCTTATTATCAACAACATTAGACTCACCGTACCTATAATTTATTGACCTCTTGAAAGGTTTCCCATTTCCACTACGATTATAGGGAGGCTTCCTTTGTCCTTTGAACATGTTGTTCCTTTGATTTCCATTCCCTTCGATTTGTTGTTGTCATCATCCCTCAGAGAGTACCTTCTGTTAGGGCACTCTTTTGCATAGTGACCAAACTTGTTACAAGTGTAATGTCTTCACTTCCTTCCTTTGGGCCTAGCTCTTCCATGATTTTGATTTCTCGAACCACCATTCTTCCTCTTCTTTCCATGAGCGATGAAGCCAATAGGGTCGCCGCCATTTCCATTAGAGGGATGATCTCTCTCCATCATTTTTGTCTCCTCTTGAGTGCATCTCGTCAATATCTCATCAAAATAAGGAATCACATTATTATGAAGAAAAGTGGTATTGAATACATACCAATCACAGGCGAGACCTCCAAGTGCAATGAAAACCATCTCTAGATCAGCTATTTCTTCTCTAATAGCTATAAGATTGTTCATTATTTCAGTGAGCCTCATAAAATAGGATTGAATGGATTCATCCTTGCCCTTCTTAATATTATTCAATTTATTCTTGAAGAAAAGAAATTGATTAGAATTTCTTGCCCTGAACATGCTAACCAATTTATCATACATCTCTTTATATGTGCTCAGCTCAGAAATGTAAGCAACCAAGTTCTTATGAACATAATCCCAGATAATCATATTTGCTTTGATTTCCCTTTTCTATACTTCATCTTTGTGGCAGCAGGTGCATTTGATGGAGGCTCTTGAATCTTGATGCATGATAATGAGACTTATCAGTCAATTTATCATCAGACTTGAAACACTTGTAGGTTGAGGAGGACATTGGTCCTTGATAGGATTTCTTCTTCAATGATTGCTTTTCACACTAGCTTGGGCTTTCTCTTCACCTCAGCTCTGATACCATGTTAAATTTAGATACACATGGAATTTTCTATGCTTAATGAAAATTTACTTCAATATTTCTTAAGCCCAATTCAATTTAGCAATCACATAAACATGAAAGTAAAATGTTGATAAAACACAATAATAGATCAACAGAAGACAAGCGAATAATATAGAACATATTTTACAATTATTCTTGTCCATAAAAGATATAGGATAGTGTGCGTTATGATAGTCAACAAGATGCATCAGCCAACAAAGTACTTCTTAGATCAACCAACCCTCCAAGTGTCAGACACATAGCCGTCAAAGACAACTCATCAAAATTCAGCGTTGATCAACCAAAGTCAACATAGAAAAGTAAACGCATGATAGTCAATGCAGAAATTCAATGGTGCAGATTTAGGGCTTTAGTCAACCTGCTCCTTTTTCTTCGATTTTTGTGCCCTACTATATGGCTTACAAAAATCATTTTTCCAGCAAATATTGGAGGTCAAACGGTCAAGGCTTGACCATGGTCAATGCTAGTCACCGCACAAAAAACAACCTTAAAACAAATCCGCAGATTTCCCCAGCTTCAGCTCCACACATGTGAAGGAAAAGAGGCCTCCAAAGGCTATCGAACCAATCATATCACAATGAGAGAATGTGGGATGAGTTGATGACCAAATGACATCCAAGTCTCTCCAATTTATATCCATCAGTGAGTGTGTGGGACACATCTATTAGGCTTGTGAGCCTACATTACAAATCTAGGTGACCTTGCACATGTGTGGAAAATAAAATCAAAATATATGTTATGCTCATCCAAACAAGATGATATTTAGATCAATATTGCACCTCTCCGAAAGAGGAATCCAACTCATCATCATATGAGCAATGCAACATGGAGGTTGGACCTAGTTCCCCAAAATTAACATTCCCTCTCAACTATGTAGAACTCCATTTGTCCACTTGTGCCATTGAGAGATCAGTACCATTGTGTACTATCATATATACCATCATGCGTCATCCTATCGTAACTTGCTTTGTTGGTTGTTCTTCACAAATAGAATAAAAGGTGAGTCACAAGGACATCATGCTCAGTTGAACCGAAGTCATCTTAGAGGTTAAAACCTCTCTTCGACTCAAAAAAGAGTCTCATACTAACTCGAAGTTAATTTACTGACTTGAATTCAGTTTAGAGGATAAAACATCAATAAAATCAAGAAGAGCCACATACTAACCCAAAGTTAGTTTACATATATGAAGTTTACGAGTGGTCCAACTTCGAGTCACGGCTTATTTTTCGGGACCTTGGCAAGCGTGGATTGTGGGGGAGAAATGACACTCTCTCTTACTTGTTCTCCAGGTTGGGTCATGATTCATGGTTCCGACAACCATGGATTCCATAGCAGAGTAGCCTCAAAACATCTAGGATAATATGTATATTCTTTGTGCACACATGTATGACGAAAACAGCGAGCTTGTGGCTTATATAAATGATATGCAATTTAGTCAAAATGAGATATTTGAACAGCTCGATAGCCTTTGCCATAGCCAATGTCGAATGAACGACCACCTCCGCAACCTAGAAACTTGGGTGGAACATATTGATTTTCATATGCATGATCGTTCTGGATATCTTGCAGCTCCCCCTATGGTATGGATTCAAAGCTTGGTAGAAATAATGTATGTAATGACTTATCTTCTGACCCGAATTCCAAGATGTTCGGTATGAATGAGGTAAAAGGGGGCATTGAGACTTCTTTTGCAAGCATTTTTTTTGAAAATCTAATAAAAGTATTTTGACCGACATAAAAAGAAGTGATTTTTTAAAATTTTAATTACTTTTATTTGAAAAATTGAATAAATTACACATTTTTTATTAGGAAGTTATTGAATTTTTTTACTTTTAATTACATGATTTTGTTTACTTAGAAATATTTAACATAAATCTACATTAAAAAAAATTTTAAATCTCTCTATATTTTTCTCTCTTTCCCTTTATATATGGAGTTTATCTTAAAATATATATGTTATCATTGATATTTAAATAGTTTATTTAGTCTTTTACTAAAATAGTTTTAAAAATATAAGAATTATTTTATTTATGGTTAAAATGGACAGTGAAATATTTCTACCACTTCTCTTTTAACTTTGGTTAGAATGTCAACATCAAACCCAACCAACACATTGATATTTTATAATGTTTCCTAATTACTCATCTCTGTTTACACCCTAAAAATGTACCCTAAAAATGTACCTTTTCATACTATAATAATCTAAAATAAAGTTATAATTTTTATAATTTTTTATCACTGCAAATGATAACAACAATATAATACCAACATTCACCAGTGAAAATACCTTATGTTAGTGTACCATAATAGTATATAGCATTATATTAATAATAATAACAGTTCAACACCGAACGTCCACTGGTCAGAATCAGAATCCCTCCCCACACATCTTATAAAGTGTCCAAATCCAAAATCTCTAAGAGTACCATTCACACACATCTATATGAGTGTTATATGATTGACATGTAGTAAATTTTCACTGAACCAACAGTCTCTTAATTTTATATTTGAATGGATCCCACGCTTACCTACTCCAACCCTAATGAGGCAACAATTTCATTGAATGCTTACCCAATTTATCCGGGGGCCCTCGGTTTTGTTCATTGGTAATTTCCATAAAGTTGACATCATCTAATATTTTATTCCTACCATACTTACCATAGCGTGGAAGATTCCTTTGGTAGATTTTTTCCTTTAGCAATTTGAGCCATAAATCATAAATTTAGGTATTTCAGACGGTTGCCAGGAGTAGTTGAGGAGGGGAAGGAAGCCATGGATATATCCGCCGGTCTCGTGTTTGTCACGAGTCACCTAACTTCTTAATTTCTAAAGCCGTTGCTCAGCCACGCCCACGTACCAAACACACGCGGTACCTACCCACCAATAACCTCTCGCTACAGACTCACCAAACCCACTTGACTTGCTGGGCTTCAAAACAACCTCTCATATTTCACCTTCGATTCCTTCACAATGTCATGAATCTTGCTGCACACTCCTATTTATGCATGGATGAGGCGCTGCCAGAAATTCAGTCTCAGATTTCACTCCTGCGTTGCGTTGAGTTTCTATCCAGAATCTAATGGCCGAGTTGCAATGTATATGAAATTGTTTGATTTTAGACTTTTGTGATTCATATTTATGTATGAATACTGTTATCAGAATTTCAGTTTCAGATTTCAGTTTTGGGTTGTTGATTTTCTATCTAAATTTTTTTGTTCAATAACTACGAAGTTTTTAATGTATATGAAATTGTTTGATTTTAGACTTTTGTGATTCATATTAATTTTGATAATATATTTAAGATTAATAACATCAACAAACAAATGCTAGATATTACCAATTAAACTGAAACTTGATTATTTTCTTTTATTGATGGTCACTCTTCTATACTTTATTACTGCAGCATTTTGGACTAAGTTGTTCGTCTGTGCATTGATTTTGCAGGGTTGGGCACACGACGAATTTTACTGAGGATTTCAGGATCTTCAGATCGATCTTTTATCTTGTGAGTTTCGACATGAATTAAGTCCTCTTCTGCAATTTTCTTGCTCAAATCAGTAGAATATTTTTGTAGGATTTACAAAAAGCTTGTACGATCTGTGAAACTGAACATAAGGATTATGATAAAATTTATATTAAGAGCTTAGTAAATTTTTGTAATGCTGTAGAATTTGTGAGAGCATTGTAGGATCTGTGGTTCAATCAAAACATTCAACTCCTTGAAAAAAGAAAACGGATATTCTATTACTTTATTCTTCAACTTAAATTTTAATGAATAATGGTAATAAACTTTGTGACCACTGTGTTGTTATTTTTCTATTAAAATTAACTTTGTTACAATTTTTCTATTACCTCGTCTTTTCAATTGTGCAATTGATTTTGTATATATATATATATATATATATATATATATATATATATATATATATAATTTTATAAATAACATTTTACATTATTTTGTTTTTCTACCTGATGTTAATTATCATTAACTAATTTTAAACGGTCACACTTGCTCGATTACCTTCCTTTATATCAAGTTTAATTTAATTAACCAGTCAAAATCATTTTTATATCAAATTTAATCCACAAGGGATGATCACTTGAAATTGATAGATCTAGTTTCTGACAAAGATTTTAGGGAAACTTTATCTTTGTCGTACCAAATTTGGAACAATGCTTTGTTCCAAATTATACCTCATCTCGTAAATCTGTCGGTTATTCTCCATTTTGTCAGAGGCAACAAGCTCCTAACATAACGTCAAATAGTGCCCTCACCGAACCGGTGACCACCTACACATCCGATGGGGAATGAGTTATATAAGTTGTTGTACGTAAACTACATTTGCACTATTTAATAGAGTGAATGGGGTCCAGGTCCTGGAAGCGTTATGAGTATAAATAATACTTTTTGTTATATTGGAACCAATCCGTATTACTATTAGCTAGGTTTCTTGGTGAGCTTTATATCTCAGTCTAGCGGCCCATAAATGCACCAAGGGAGAAAATGGCCACCGTCAGATTAAAGCAATAAATGATCCTACGGTGGTCATTTCGTCTCTCGGTGCATTTATGGGCCGATGGAATAGGATATAAGGCTCGCCATGTTTCTTTCCTTCAAAAACCTCATGAACCGAGTTGTGTCCAGTAAAACCAATAATGCTCGTTTCTAAAATTAATAAATTAATAGGGTTTTAGTGGACAATTATTTCTGGCTGCTATGCAGGCTGACTCATCACCATTATTCAAGGAAAACCAAGTCAATTGACATAATTGGCTGGTGATCAGTAAAGAGGCAGATTTTCACTCCCTCCACATGCTTCTAGGTCTTGGATGAGTTTTGGGGGGTTAACTTGTGTTTCCTTAACTCCTAGAAAAACGAGTTCTTAGCTAAACAAAAACAGTTTTAGAGCATACTCCTAGTCCTATTATATACTCTATATATTTTTTTAAAAAGTAATCAATAAATATTACCTAATAAATATATTGATTATGCACATTACAAATTTTTGTATATCTAATAATTATAAAACAAAATTAATTGTTAATTTTATAATCTAAAAAAAATAAATATATAGGTACAAGTTCAAATTTCTTATAATCTCTTATATCTTTTGAACACAATTTCATTTTATTAACTAGTCTAGATCGATTTTAAATTTAGATTTAAGTTCTAGATTCATTTTAAATCATGATAGATCAAGTGTAAAGAAAGATCAAATCCAAAATTAAGATGGATTTTAGTATTATTGCATTTTATAATGAACTTCCTCAACTCTATTTCATCATAAACTGTAAATTATTTTTTTTTATTTTTATTTTTTTATTTAACTGAATTAAAATATTAACCTAACCTAATATAACAATAATATTACAATATCTCTTCCATACTAACCAAATTGAAAAACTCCTGACACAATAACATAGTTCCTCACTATAAAATTAGTAACCACAACTTAAATAAATTATTTTTTTAAAACAACCATGTTAGCAGAGTTGTGTTCAGTAACTTTACTAACTTTACACTGTAGAAATAAATTATTCTTTTAAAGCAACCAGGTTAGTCCAATTGTGCTCAGTAACTTTACTAACTTTACAGTGGAGAACCATGTCATCCAGAGTGAATTTGTGTTCAATATGTAATTATATTTATATATAATGAGTTTATGTTGATTATAAATTGGAATGCTTTACAGTAACTAAACAAAGTTAATAATTGAATCTACTGCATTATTATTGTACAACGAAAAATTGCATTAGATTCGATTAGAAATAATCAATAAGTGTCTATATATCCCCAACATAATGCAACCCTATACAATGGGGTTGTGTTCACTAACTTTACATTGAGAAGCTATGTTATCAGTAGATGTTATCAGTAGAGTGAGGTTGTGTAAAAGTTGGCGAGAGAATATATGATCAATTTTGTGTTTTCTTAATATTAAGACAGATAAAAAAAAATTGGATTAATTATATCATTAAAATTTTGTCGATATCTAGAACTAACCAATGTAGTTTATTTTAAGACAAAGTGAGAAAAACAACAAATTTTATTGAATAACTAATGTAAATGTATCATTGTTTTGATGATAAACGACGATAAACCATATTAGTTAATTAGAAAAATCAATCAAATCTTAATAATGTAATTAATCCAAAAAAAAACATTTATCTACTTTATAAATCACAACAATCTCAAATATGTTAAACCTTTCCGTTAGCTTCTGACCTGCTTTATTCTATCCATTTCAATTAAATATCTTTTGTGCACACTGTTTGCAGGATCAAGCAACCAATTTCGCTGAATCTTTGGTGACACTACGGCCGACTTTCAATCTTGGGAGATCTATGACGACTGAAATCCTCCGCCGTCAAGCTTCTTGCTCAAATGAGTGTTCCAAATAATTTATTTTCCTTTTCTTTGAATCAACCATTTTGCTTTAGCTTAGCTTGAAAAACGGCCCTGGTTTTGTCATACAGAAACAGCCAGATTTTCGTTTTCTCTGCATGAAATTCAGTATCATGATTATGAAAAAAAAACTGCACACCTAGAAAATAATGCGTACATTTTATTGCCATATATTTCGAGAAAATGACAGCTAGTTTGAAGTGAAAATGGCCAAAATTATAGAAATACTCATTTGAGCATGGAGTTTGGCATCGGAGGTTATTATTGCAAATAGAGAATTCATGGAGCCACACCCGAATCTCTGGTTCTCAGTAGGCATTTCATCAAATCAGTAGCAAAAGCGATGGCGACCAGTTTGATTCAGGCACGTCAAGCGAACATGCATTTTGCTTGTATTAACTGTAATTTTTTTCAATTTTAATTAAATTTAAACTTTAAAGTATGTCAATAATAATAGTCAATAAAAACTTTCGTCGGTTACATATTTTTTTAAACGTAGGTTGAAGATTTAATAAAATAGAATATTTTTCTTCATCATCTTTGTATTTTATAAAGAAAAATATACTAAGAAAAATTGTGATTATTTGTTTTATTAAAAAAAAATAGTTATATGATTAATTACAAATCTTAGAGGTTGTAATTGTTTTTTGGAATATATTTTAGTTTATTTAGAATATAGATATTTATCAATTATTTAATTTATATAATATATATTTTTATAATGTTGTAAATTATTTTTATTTCTTTAAAATTAAAAGCAATACACCCTATCATATTCTTTTTATAGAAGTGGGCCTTTCCCCTATCGAGAGCCTAGCTATGACTAGACTTCTGTTGTACAAGCACAAGCTCAATAGTATAGGAGACCATAGACTTCTTAAGCTAGCTTTAAATACCAGCCAAAACCACCTAAGACTTAAATGAGGTTGGTATAAAGACACCAAGGCCTGGCTAAACCATTGGGAGATCGATGAGAATGTTGCATCAAGCAAAACATTAATAACATTAAAAAAATTGTTACTTCTAAGTTCAAAGAAAACATGTGGTGTGAGAAAGATCTGCAACTAAAAGAAAATTAAGATATTATAAAGAGGTCATCAACCCCACCCTAGAAGATCAAAAGCATCCATGAACATATATGAACACGAGGATGAAAATCACTTCCTCTAGAGTCTACTGCATACAACCACACATTATTAATAGAGACCTTCCTAGCCTTTTAAGATGTCAAAATTATAGTGAGTTCGGGAGGCTTCTCTCCAAGCTTTTTGAGCATAGGAATAAAATCTGAAATCAAACTAAATAACTCTTTTCTTTAGGTCCGATATACTAAATATTGGTTTCAATGGACGTTAACCACCACCATCATCATCATCATAAAATATTATATCCAATATTACTTAAAAAAAAATTATCAAATATTCAAATTATAGATATTTTAATAAATTTTTTAATAATATTTTAAAATATGTTTTCCAACATTAAGAAAAATGAAAAAGAGAAAGAGTAATGCAATGTTCAACATTAATGAAGTCTCTTGGATAATACATGGAATACGAATCTTTTTATTACTTATATGTTCATATTCGATGAGATGGTTTTTAAAAGTATTGGGATACATTCAAAATATAAGTAATTAATGGATTGAATTTTTGTTATTTTTTATTTTTCTAAAGAAGAAGTATATTGTTTAAGAGTTATTTTTAAAGATATTATTTATAACATAATAGGTTAGAGATGTATAATTTTTTTATATTTAATGTGATATATAATATTTAAAAAATGTTAATAATAAAATTATTTCCATATTAACTAAAAAAACTTTATATATATATTGGATAGATAGACTTTTTTGAAGCTCGAGAAAAATGTGTAATTTTTTAATGTTTATTATGAATTTAACCAGTGATACTTAAAAAATATTAATAAAAAATATATATGATTATTATATATATTATTTATAAATGAATTAAAAAGGAAAATTTGAGATAGTGAGATGTGTAATTTTTTATATAGTAAATTTGAGTTAACACATGGTATCTAAAAGTTATATTATCCATAAAATAAATCAAAGTCAGAAAGCCTTAGCATCCAAAACATTTGTAATTATTTAATCCTTAAGATTTTATTATAAATAGATATGTGATTCTTCTTATGTTATATATGTGGTTGAGAAGTGGTGCTTGTATCTTAAGGTCCATAGGTTCTTCCTATGGGTATCTATTTCAATGTTTTACTAGGTGAAAATTAATATTTCCATAAATACAAAAATTGAATGTCTCTTTTATTTTGTTGAAGTAATACATTTTTATATTTTGTTGATAGATGATTTATATTAAGTTGTTGGAAGTTTAAAAAAAAAAATTCCATGAAATTTATAAAAAATATCAATATTAAAAAAAAACAATATTTCTATGTAAGTCATAAATAGAATATTTATCAACTTTATACATATTATCTATTAATTAAAAGTGAAAATTTGTTGGTGGTTAAAACATTTCAAAAGTGTTGCTCAATATGAAAGAAGGAGATGAAAAAAGGCTATTGATAAATAAGAAATTAGTATGGCTCTTGTAATATAACTCAAATTTATACTATATATAAAAAAAAAATTCTTATACTATTTTACATTTTTACTTATAATCATTAGGGTTTTACAACAAATTTGATACCATGACATTGGATATGTAACACATACATCTTATGAATGCACTACTAACACATATGATACCACAATCTCACATGTGTACCATATATATGTTACCTAGGTGCTACCCCTTAAGCAAGGAGTTAATGTGCCCCAACTCTACCATGGTGTGCCATATGAGTTTATGGTTACATGACTCAATTACATTGTGGCATTGCCTCCGACCATGTGATGTGTTAGAGAAACAAGATCGAGATCAAAATCAGAGATTTGAAGGTGAGAAACCTTGGACAATCAGTTAGGGTTACTACCCCGCCTTCTCCCTCCACTGCCTCCTCCATCATTTGCATTGTTGGGATTTGTGGTTTTTGATCTGCAAGTTTTAGGAAGATTTTACTTCACATAAGTTTTCAAACCCATAATTTTATACTAAGATTCTACTCGAACTTTGGTTCTCTCATCCGTAAAATAGATTGTTTGATTGAAAATTAGAGTGGTTCGAAGCCCTGACTTTTCTTGAGTTTGAAAAAAGGGTTTTTCTCTTTGAAATTACGCTATCATAGTTTTAAGAGGTTGATAGGTAAAAAATTCCATACCATTTTATGTAGGTCCAAGGGCTTCGAAAGGGGATTTTACCCTTCTTTTAGACATTTAAGTGTTCTTCCCATTTATAATAATGAGTTCTTCAAATATTGCTACCAATTTACTTTAAAGAGTGTATTTAGTTCTCACTTAGAGCATGGATCTATTTTCTTCATCATGTCGGGGTTTTCTTAGGTAATTCAACTAATTTTCTATTTCTCCCTTAATATTTTCTATAATTTCCCTATTTAATTTTCAAATGGTTTTATCTTTGTGAGTTTCCTCTTACCTAAAACTTTCCCCTTTTTGCACATGCACACCTGGGTGGAGCTACTATGTCACTCTTGACATTTTTGACAGATGTTAGTCTTAGAGGCCAGCGTTTTCATTATCCTAGAGGTAAATGTTAGGATTATGTTTTCTTTCAATTTTATTTAAGTTATTAAACATTAAAAGGGTGAACCTTTTCTCTGGTTATTATCTTACCATGTTAGTATAAGTTCAATTTATTAAGCCTTCAAACCATTCCTTAGTAGCTTCAGGTTTTGATTTCATTCTTATCAATTCTGAAGGTGATTTTTCCCTGAACCATAAGAACACCATTATTGTTCTTTTTTTCTTGTTAAAATTTATATTCAGGGTTAAGTTCTGCATAAGGTTAACCACTAGAAATATTCCATACTAATGATTATTTCCCCTTTTCAGGGGATAGAACTCTTGGTATTTAACCAAATTTTCACTAGGTAAGATTTGGGAATAAACCCCAGAATTTATCTTCAAGGTTTGTATGTTATGAAACCAACTCCAAAAATAGAAGAAAAGTGATATCAACACCTTAGAAATAAGCCACTTCGAGGGGGAAGCCTCCAATACATTACATAAATGAAAAATTCTTGGATGATACAAATGACAAAACCTCCTTTCTATATATAGGAGTCCATGGGGTCACAATGTAATCCTAGCCGACCTAACAATAATAATGTAAGGGCACAATAATAACAATATGGGGGTTACTTGGGTACAACAATAACAATAAGGGGGTTACACTAACAACAATAAGGGACTATACTAGTAATATAGGGACCTAACATGCTCCTCTCCTTTAAAAAAGTGTTTTCCTCAATGCTTGAGTAGCTCTGGGTGCTTCTGTATAAAATTCTCTTCCTCCCATGTAGAATCTTCAGTGGGTAAGTTCTTCCATTTGATGAGATACTCTAAAATTGATCAATTTCGTAGCTGTTGAGTTCTTGTTTCCATGACCGCTTCAAGTTCCAATATGATTTTTTCTTCCTCATCAAGTTCTGGAAATATTGTTTGAACTGGAAGATTTTCACCTATAACCTTCTTTAAGCATGAAACATGGAAAACTGGATGTACTCGCGAAGAAGCAGGAAGCTCCAATTTGTATGCCATAGAACCAATCTTTTGCAACACCTTGTAAGGACCATAGTACTTTGGTGATAATTATTATCCT
This sequence comes from Pinus albicaulis, assembly GCA_034641835.2. Taxonomy (NCBI): domain Eukaryota; kingdom Viridiplantae; phylum Streptophyta; class Pinopsida; order Pinales; family Pinaceae; genus Pinus; species Pinus albicaulis. Next base: position 805,128,830 of record CM076581.1, on the reverse strand, counting down.
TCTTAGCTTGCTTGAGGGACATTTGTTTGTATGGTTGTAGCCGTAAAAATACCCAATCTCCTACATCAAAACTTCTCTCGCTATGATGTTGATCTACCTGTTGTTTCATTCGATTTTGTGCCAAATTCAGGTTATCCTTTAAGAGTTGGAGAACTTCTTGCTGATGCTCGATGTGATCTTCCACTGCTTGAAACTTTGAATTTTCCCTTAAAGATGATGTGATGGATGGTGGATGATATCCATAAAATGCCATAAATGGGGTCATTTTTGCTGCAGTATGGAAGGAAGTGTTATACCACCATTCAGCGAGAGGTAACCACTTGACCCATTGTGTTTGTTTATCAGATACAAAACAACGAAGATATCCTTCCAAGAATTTATTTACTATCTCAGTTTGACCATTGGATTGAGGATGATAAGATGAGCTATGAGCTAATTGAGTACCCAAACAAGAAAATAACTCCGTCCAAAAATTTCCAGTAAAAATGGGATCTTTGTTGCTCACAATAACCCTTGGGTTTCCATGTAGCTTTTGAATTGTGTCCATAAATGTAGTAGCAACTGTACTTGCTTTAAATGGATGAGATAATGAACAAAAGTGTGCATACTTGGTAAGTCTATCAACTACCACCATGATGACACTCTTTCCTTCAGACTTAGGTAAACCTGTGATAAAATCCATTGAAATCTCCTCCCAACGTTGACTTGGAATGGATAAAGGTTGTAGAAGTCCAGGGGTCTTAATTGTCTCCACTTTATTCTGCTGGAAAACCAAACATTCCGCCACAAACTTTTGAATATCAGATTTAAGGCCATCCCAAAAAAATTCTTTCTTCACCCTGTGGTAAGTTTTTAAAAATCCTGAGTGTCCTCCTAAAGGAGAAGTGTGTAATTCCAAAAGAATCTTTTGTTTTAGTTGGGAATTCTTACAAAGATATAAGCGATCTTTGTACCATAAGGAATCATTTTTCCAACTAAATGTATCAGATGTACTAGGATCTTGCTACAATTTTTGAATGAGTGTCCACACTTCTTCATCCTTCTTCCATTCATCCCTTGCTTCGGTTATCCAATCTGGTTGGATAATAGAAATGGCACAAAGCAATGCTTCCACCTCTTCATTCTTTCTTGAGAGTGCATCTGCAAAAACATTTAGCTTCCCTTTTTTGTATATTATTTCAAAGTCATAACCCAACATCTTTGTGACCCATTTTTGCTGCTCTTCTGAAGATAGTCTTTGTTTCAAAAAGTGTTTAAGACTATCATGATCAGTTTTTACCTTGAAGTGTCTTCCCATTAGGTAAGTTCGCCATTTCTTTAGTGCATGTAGTATTGCTAACATTTCCTTCTCATAAATAGTTTTCTGTAAATACTTTCCTTTGATTGGGCGACTTTCAAAAGCAATGGGTCTTCCTTCCTGCATTAAAACTGCACCAATTCCATTTCCTGAGGCATCACATTCCACAATAAAGGTTTTTGTGAAGTCTGGCGTAGCTAAGACCGGTGCTAGGCACATTTCCTCCTTAAGATGTTCAAAGGCCTTAGTTGCTTCAGGAGTCCATGAAAATGCATCTTTCTTCAATAATGTTGTTAGAGGTGCTGCTATTCTCCCATAATTCTTAACAAACTTTCGAAAATACCATGTTAACCCGAGAAATCCTCGCAACTGCTTTATGGTTGTGGGGACTTTTCATTCCTTAATGGCTTTAATTTTGTTAGGGTCTACCTTAACACCCTCGTGAGATACAATATGACCCAGATATTCCACCTCTTGTACTCCAAAGAAACATTTGGATGTTTTTCATATAATTGTTTCTCCTGCAATAGTTTGAGCACCCTGTCAACATGTTGAACATGATCCTTCCAAGACCTACTGTAGATTAGTATATCATCAAAAAATACTAGCACAAATTTTCTAAGGAAGGGTTTGAAAATGTAATTCATCAACCCTTGAAATGTAGAAGGTGCATTGGTAAGGCCAAAAGGCATGACCAAAAATTCATAATGACCCTCATGAGTTTGAAATGTTGTTTTCAGAATATCTTCAGTCTTCATTCTAATTTGATGATTTCCTTAACGAAGATCCAACTTGGTAAAATAAATTTCTCCATGTAATTCCTCAATCACAGGAATGGGAAATTTATATTTAATAGTAAGCGAGTTTTAAACATCTTGGAATGATTTTCCAAGAATTTTTGGAGATATGGAGAAATAGATTATTTTGATGTTGGAACTTCTAGTGAGCATAATTGTGCAATTATGCCTCGTTGTTCTATCTTCAGAAGATTTTTCATGACATTAGATCTTATTATCTCTCTTGGCTTCCCTACAATACCTCATAATTCTATTTCCTTTCCTTTCGAAAAAAAATTCAAGAAAAGTTCTTGAAAGTTAAAACCTACTGTCCCCAAATATTGTAACCATTTTACTCTGAGTACAACATCAACACCTCCCATTGGGATGGAAAGCATTGGACTATTCAATACATATTCCCCCATGGCTAACTTGATATTATGGCATTTTCCAGAGCAATTTATAGTTCCTCCATTTGCAACCATCACTTGACATTCTGGTGCTGGGTATAGGAAACAATTCAATTCCTTGGCTACCTTACATTGAATAAAATTATGGGTACTACCTGAATCAATCAACACTATTACCTTTTTCTTCTTGATATGTCCTTCTATCTTGAGAGTTTTAGGAGTGGTAATTCCTGCCAATGCATTACACGATATGGTCGGACTCATTTCTTCCTCTTCTTGGGTTGGTTTCTGGTGTATATCCTCTTCTTGTTCATTTTCTTCTTCCTCTTCACAATCTATGTAAAATAATTTCTTCTCAGCACACTTATGACCTTTAGTGTATTTTCTATCACAACTGTAGCAAAGCCCTTTGCTCTTTTTTCTTCCAATTGTTGTGGTGTCAACCTTGTAGGTTGTGGAAATCTAGGAGTAGCAACACTTCCCTCTTTATAGAAGTGAGTGGTAGGCTTCCTTGTCGCCATAATTTTACATTCAATTTTTTTTGCCAACCTGAATGCCTTCTCCAATGAATCAAGTTCCAAAATGCGAACTTCATGTTGGATGTTATCCTTTAAAGTACCTATGAAGAGATCAATCATGTGTTCCTCTGGAATATCAGTTACCCTTATATTCACTTTTGGAAGTCCTCAATGTGCTCCCCCATTAAACCCTTTTGTTTGAGATTTATCAATTGGCTAAAGAAGGTGTTGCTCTTTGTATCCTCATAATGTGCTATCATTTCCTCTGTAAAAATTGACCAAGTGACAATTTTTTTACGGGAGCAAAGCCATCGATACCATACAAATGTATTTTTTTCTAAATGTAAAGTTGCAATGCATACCTTTTGTGTTTTTTGCACATTATTGAGATCAAAATATTGCTCCATCTGTAGTATCCATGTTACGGGATCCTTGCCATCAAACTTCCTCATATCCATCTTTGGAATATGGTGGTTCTTTAATCCAACATTAGAGTTTATGAAATCACGATTAACATTTATTTTGTTCTCATCATGATTTTCATCTACTATCTTTTCGCCATTAGGAATCATTTCTTGTATCAACTTTGACAAACCTTCCTTCAAACCTTCCATGTCTTCCTTCAAACCTTCCATTTTTTCTTCCATACCATCCTTCAAACCTTCCATTTTTTCTTCCATACCATTCTTCAAACCATCCATTGTAGCTTCCACACCTTTCTTTAAACTATCCATCTTAGCATCCACGCTTTTCTTCAAAACATCCATTTCATTTTTTGTTTCTCTTTGCGAGAGCAAAATTTGGTGCACTTGCTCTTGTAATTTTGATATGTCATGTTGCATTTCTTCATCTTCATGAGTCATGTAGAGCCTTATGAAGGCTTAATGGGCGTTGAATTATTTTTAGGGGGTATTTTATAATCCATTATTGGTATCTATTCTACAATATGCCCTTGTAATCAATTCAAATTGATTCTTCAAACAAGACTTATGCGATTCAGATATTAAAAAAAAAAAAAAAAACACCTTTTTCTTTATTTTGAGGAGCTCAATATTGAAATTGAATTATATCTGTGATTTCGGATCTTCAATATATGAAATTCAGCCCTACAGTATCACTCTAAATCTTCTTTAAAATTCCACAAGTTTGACCTGATTTGGATTCTTCAAGTCAAAGTTATGCTCAATCTCCCACAATGACCTAATTATGGACTGGTTCAGTAGAGCGAACTTGTACGGCGTGCCACATGTCACTGTTTCTTCCTTCGGCTCTGACATTGATAAAAATGAAAATATAGTCCATTTACTTGTGGCCACGTTTTACAAAATCCCAATCCGATGCTCAGAGAGAGAGTTATGACGATTTTCCCACGGTCACCTCTTTGAGATGAAATTCAGGAGCCTGAAAGAAACCTAACTTCCACAGATAATATCTCTGAAAATATTGCGAACCAAGATCTGAAATTTGGATAAAAAGTTCCATAGGATTTCGGCTTCACTTTGTAAAAATTTTAGTTTCTGAACCTTCGTAGAAAAAAAATTATAGCGCAAATTCCACGATGACCTATTTTAGGTGAAATTCAGAAGCCTAAAAAACCATAACTTCCATAGATCATATCTCCGAAAATGTTGCGAACCAAGATCTAAAATTTTTACACGATGTTCCTCCTAATTTTGGCTTCGCTCTATAAAAATTTTAGCTTCTGAACATTTGTAGAAAAAAATTTATAGCGAAAATTCCACGATGACCTGTTTGGAGCAACGAAACCCTAGAATACAAAGCTCTGATACCAAATGTTATGAAACCAGCTCCAAAAATGGAAGAAAAGAGATATCAATGCCTTAGAAATAATATCCTTCGAGGCAGAGAACTCCAATACATTACATATATGAACAATTCTTGGATGATACAAATGACAAAACCTCCTTTCTATATATAGAAGTCCATGGGGCCATAATGTAATCCTACCGACCTAACAATAATAATGTAAGGACACAATAATAACAATATGGGGGTTACAGGGGTACAACAATAACAATAAGGGGGGTACACTAACAAAAATAAGGGACTATACTAGTAATATAGGGACCTAACATTGTAAGTAAAATTAAGTTTTCACTTGCTAACAAATATTTTATTTCTTATTTGAGTTCTAGGTTAGTCTATTTATAGTATTTCGGGGTTAGCGTGGAAAAATTATTATGATTGTACATACCCTTGTTCATCTCAGGTACCAAAATATTTGTTTAATTTTATTTTTTCTGTTGTAGGGAAATTATGAACCAATGATATTCTTTAGCCTATTATGGTTGTAGCCATAGATGACTTAGTTTTTGTATTGGAACATAACCACACACACACACACACACACATGTCCTGATAATGAGTCTTTTATTATTCAATTCTAATTTGTGATGAGATTTTACTAGTCAAATTTGTACAATAATTAAGTATACATGTATTCTTCGATAGGTCCTCCTATACATGATGTGATTGAGCTACTTATATTATGTTTAATTATAGTGCTATTCCTACAACAACTTAGTTGTAGGCATTTAAAAACATAAATGTTAAACTTAGTGTATTTTCTTGAGTATTTTATTCATTGGGTTTTGTGGATGTAATATTTTTTATTACCAGTAGTTAATGTATATGTATTATTTCTCATTTTATTTCTTAAATTGTATAATTCCTCCAAATAGACAATTTCATGCTTAGTTATTACTCCATATATATATATATATATATATATATATATATATATATATATATATATATATATATATATATATATATATATATATATCACTCTCATTATCTGATTTTGTTTGTGTTCCTATTGTTCCTACATCTGTTGGGTCGCCGATTTGTCATCATTTTCACTTGTTTTTGTCATTCATTTAGCCATTATTTCCAACCATCCATTTCACCATTTCACTCACTTGCCACCATTTTTACCATACTTCTTCAAATTGCATCTTTGTATGTCTAAGTGGTTAATTAACATAATTTCCCTTTATTTTTAGTAGATTAAAAATAATTTTGCATGCTTTTAACTAATGACAGTTTAGCAAGTTCAAGTGGTTGTAGATTTGTCAAGTTTCCGTAGCTACCTCCATGGTTGAGGTACTAGCACAACTCTAGAATGAAATCCGACACTTTGACATAGTTTCTAGAAGCTCCAATATGGATTGTGATTGGTCAAATTCCACCTAGCTCGCACATGTGGACCTCCAGGTAAAGATCAAGGGAAAATCACGGTCGTTTTGACCAGTCAACTTCAAATTCATTTTCTGAGAAAAAAAAGTGAATCTCGCAAAACAAAAAGATGGGTTTTGTTCGGCACGGGCCCAATTAAGTTCTCCATGAGCATATTTCTCGAATTTGTTACCATTTGGGAGAAATTTTAGGGTCTTTGAAGCCCTATTTTGTAGTTGCGTGAGCTAATCCATGATTCTACAACTATCTTCATGGTTTCCCTAACTCCATTTCACCAGCTGAGGAAAGAAGCACATGTGTAGATAGATAATGATCCCCTCATCGATCTTCTCCTATTCGCTTGAACAAAATCATCAAGAAGAATGCCTAGTGGCACAGTCAAAGAGCAAGTCAATGTATGGATAGGTGAACAACGAGAGTCCAAATAGAACATGACCCTCCAATTTTCTTTCCAAATAGAAAATAATTGAGAAATAACATTCCTCCATTTTAGATTAGAACTCAAATTAGGATTTTTTTAAGTTTTTAAGGCATAAAAATCTCAATATGTTGAGCACAAATTCTATATATGTATACTCTATAAATAGTAATCGACATGACGTATATGTATTTTCTAAATGACTGTGTGAGATAAATGACTCTGTTTCTATTTATTTGAAGAAGTGTTTTTCGTTAACCTCATGCGTATTTATTTATTGAATTGAAGAAATAAACCTGTTGTTTTGCAAAGGCCCCCTGTAGACATCGAGGTTCAGTACTTTCTTAACTCAGTTATTTCGATTCCGTATTGCGTTGCTTTGGTTATTTTGTTATTTCTTTTGCTATGTTTTCAAATTGATTTTCAATCATTTGCTTGCAGTCTCATTTACATGTTTTCATTTGCTTACAGTTTCATAGTTAGTCATTTATACGCTTTTTAGAATAGGAACACGTATATACTATGTCTCAATTGTTAGATCACAATTCTCTGTTTTCATTTTAGTATTGTTATCATAAGAAGCTTTGTAGATTCATGTTAGAATATAAGTGATTCTTTTTCATAACATATATATTTTATGGATTGAATAGATGTTAAAATATTTCCAGAAAGTTGTTTCATTTCCAGCAATCCTTTTTCAATAGATGTCAAGTCAGCATAGATTTATTTTCTAGAGCTAAAGTAATTATATTTTTCATGAATGCATAACTTAGATCAAATTTCCTTTTTCATATAAACAATAGAAGATTTCTTTCAATTAAATAAATTTGTAATTCTCTTTTAAATAGATTTATTTCTTGCAATTTAAGTAGTTCATCTTTCACTGAATTTAGAGATTTTAAATCTGTAATTGCTTTCTAATAATTTAAGTAGTTGTTCATTTTCATTAATGTAGATTTCATATGTATAAAAATTCTCATAAAACTGAAGTTGTTTTCATTTCCCAAAAATTTAATAAGCAAATTCATTAAGATTTAGGAACATATTTAACTCGCTTAAATATAATTCATTCATCACAATATTTTACATTTTATCAAAAAAATGACAAACAAAACATAAAATGACAATCACCATAATAAAATAGGAATAAGAGAGGCTCTTAGCATATATATTGCCTTGCACTTCACAAGTGTACCAACTCTGGTTGATAATTTATGTAATTAATTTAAGACAATTAAATTGACCAAACAACATGTTTTCCTAAAAAAATAGGCCTTTTTTCTTTTACACTCAACCCTTCATTACCCAACGTTTTTTGAATTTAAAAGCCTAAACCTTCCATACTAGCCCTCAGCCAGGTTAATCTTGAACTATTTTTGAGGAAAACCTTGATGCTAAGCTAGTTAGTTGCAAGACTCCTAAACTATGGGTTTTTTACTCCTAAGCACTTGGTTTATTTTCTATGTAAATAAAAATAAGACCAAGGTAATGGGACACATATTCCAAGCTGAATGGTGGGAAAAACATCCTAGTTGGTATCACTTTGGTTTATTATGGCCAAGTAAATTAGCAAAGGCATTGGAAAAGGAAAAGAGGCATTAATTGACATTTTATTTATGAAATTAAGGAAAACAAGAGAAAAGGGACATGAAGGGTCACATATTTGCATGCTAAGGAATTGAAGGAAAAATGAAGGAAAATGAAGAAAATAGAGGACTCAATAATAAAAAGTATTCTCAGGATTAGTTCATGGTTTTTTGTCAGTTGGGACTTTTTTCAGTTCAGTTTTGGAGTTCTCTTATATTCTGTCACTATATCATAATCTTTCATACTTAGATTTTTCTTGGAGCATGCTTGGAGAATTCTAGTTTGTTTGTATTTGGAGAAAGAAGGCAAAGGAAAGTGGGAAAGCACAAAGGAATGGGTGGATCAATGGCTACAACTAGATTTCTTTGCAAGTAACGGGTTGCATATGTGATTTCCTTATTGATTTATGGATGCATGGTAGATGCATGTGATTATGTAGTTATTCTCTATCATTGGCATGGAGTATTTTCTGGATTGATAAAGGTTTTAGCCTTTCCTTTCCATTTCCTAGATATCCATGATGTTGCGGGTGTCTCCACTTCTTCTTTTTTCTGATTGGTGCTCGGGTTCCTTATGGATGTGGGTTGAGTTACTGATGAGGCCCATGAGTAGGTATATTTTAAGGGGTTAAAATTCCATCCTTCAGTCTATTAAGCTACCTCTCTCTCACATGTATTCACATATTTGTCATATTATGCTTAGTGAGAAGGGTGAAATATTTTTTCATGTCTTGTTGCCTAATTTGATTTAATTGCAGGAAATGAAGCTATTTTTGAGACATTTTCCACCTAAGGGCTGGGAGTAGACATTAAGGAGATATTTTAGGATGGTTTTCCACCTCCTTAACTCCCTCATTAAGCCAAGATCACACTAATATATATCCCAACAACTCTAAGGCAAGGGCAGCCAAGCAAGTGGCAGTTATGAGGATACAAGCTCCACTCTTCTCGAGATCAAGGAGACCATGTTCCTCCTTTTTAGGGAGATGTCCATAGATACCTATTTGTATAAATAAGAATGTGCAAGAACTTGTTATGATTTGAAATTTGTATTCATCTAGGTAGCTCTTGAGATATGATTTAGTATTATTTTTTGAATGTCATATGATGTATTAGACCTTTTGATGCAATGATAATGAGAAGTTGTTTGATCCATCACTGATTTAGTCTCAGAGGGTTGATGCTTTTAGGTTAGGGAAAAATCCATTGGCTAAGTCCCTCTTGTGTGTTTATATTCTCTTTTTATGTTTCAACACTTTTTTTAGTTTCCTTCCATTCTAGTAGCAGCAAAAATCTATCAAAAATGTGTTGGTAGCCTTTCTTTCTCACCTCTCTCATGGGAGCATGAGGAGAAGGATCTCCAACCACATTCCAAAAATAGTTTGTTTATGATTTCTTGGAAATTTAAATAGTGTTATTATCATGTTCATCATATTATTACTGTAAGTTAGAAGTTTTATTTGTGCATAGATCAAATTTTAGCACAAGTTAAGTGGGGTTTTCTATTCAACTCATCTTTTCCACTCTTAAACATGCTAGTTTGTCAATGATCAATGCATGGATGTGTGTAGTGGTTGTAGGATTGTATACAGCTGTAGGAAAATGACCCCTTTCATCACTATCATCTTGGACTTCATCCTTCTTCTCTCCAACCTCCAATTCTACCACCAAACTTTGTTTTGTGAAATCATCTTCATCACCACCGTGAGTAGCCCTTCAAGTGAAAACTAAGACTTACAAGGGTTTTGAGCTTGGATGGAGGTTTTCATAACCCCTCACTCAAATAAATCCACCATCTCCCACCATTTCATACCTTCTTTCCATCCTTTTCACCCTTAGATCCTTCTCTGCCTACTTCCTGTAATACTTCAAGACTTCCTTTAGCGGTAGTAACTTCTTGTAGCAGTGTTGTAGGTCACCATTTCCACTCCAATTTTTTCTCCTTATATCCATTTGAACCTAGGATAGGATGCATTTTACCCCCATCTCTGAACTCATGACCAGAAGAGACCCTTAAGCCACTCCAAAGCTTCTTCCTTCCTTGCTGCAAAAACATAGTAGGCATTCATGTTTTATTTTCAGAATTAACCTGAATATGAAAACAATTTACATGCAAGTACAAGCTAAGTGAAGAAGTAGATATAAGTTTAATTTATGGTTTTAAGAAGTGTGTGATGATAGAATAGTTCCTTTAGTGAAAATGAATGGATACTTAGATGAATGATTTCCCATAACATAATTTCCTTTTCTGAAATTAGGTTAGTTGTTTATGATTTTATTTTACTGTCAATTGCAAGTATAAGTTTGATAGGAACTCTCTTTGTCTTATATTAGAAGTAATTCTTTGCATTAAATTAGATAATTTCACTTCAATCCAGTAGGAGGAATGGCCTAGTTTACTGATCAAAAGACCTAGTTGAGGGTGGCATGGGTAGAATCCATTTTTTGCGCATATAATACTGTCACCTCTAAGTTTGTGGAAACATCGGGTTGATAAGTAAATTTGAGTAGCCCTTGGGAGTTGCAGCACTCTTCATGAAATACCAGGGTTCACTACTTTTTGATGTCATTTCCAATGAGGTGTCTAAGTAGATGGGTTTTTATGGTTAAGCATTGTTTTATGTTTTTGTTTTGAATATAGATTGAAAAAGTGAAAAGAAACAAAAACAATTGCCTTTCATTTCTCGTAGGAGTAGGGACAACCAAGGAAAATTTCTACCAAAAACCCCCACATCCCCACAAAGTCAACCTTCACTCTTCTTCAGTGGATATGAGTTACAATACTCTCTAGGTTAACACCTTGAAATATTTGAAGAAACCATTGGGGAAAAAGAAGAACCTACTTCAATTTTCCAAGATATGGTTGAGAATAGAAACTAAGGGATTTTTCCCATAAAAAAAACCAATGGAGAGACTCATATGAAAAACATAAGCCCTTCAACCCTTCCACACTTCCATGGCCTAACTTCTGAGGACCTTGAAACTTTTATGTTTGAATTTATTGTTGTCTATAGGACTTATGAATATGCCTCAGATGAAAAAAATTTGAAATTGTTCCTCTCGACCCTCAAGGATGCATCCTTGCACTGGTTCATGGGTCTACTTAGGGAAAACATCACTAACTAGGCCCAAATGCAAGAGTCCTTCAACAACAAATACAAGGAATATTTTTTGTCCAAAGAAACCAAGGAAGAAATATTTAGGATGACCTTAGGGCTTGATGAATCTTTAGAAGACTATGAGGAAAGGTTTCAACTTAACTACAAGAGGGCCAGCTTGAACCTTGATCCTGGATCACTCAAGTTATTTATTCTTCGAGGGATTAGGAAGGAAGTATTAGAAACCCTCAACATGCTATCTGGAGGAGATATATATCAACTGGCCTATGATGAAATCAAAAATTTGTTCAGAAACCATTCTAGGGTAGCTAGAAAAAAGGGTAAAAGTAACGCGGTATTGGTTAGTACCTCTTCCTCCACCTCATCCATCAAAACTGATATAAGGAACATGTTATAGGATTTCAAGAGTGAAATTATGCATACCTTTGTCTTTCCCATTGATAGCATGCAGATCAAGAGGAAACAAGAGGAGACATAGAGAGCCCTAGCTAGATTTTTCCCTAGATGCACTAGAAGAAACCATAGGAAGGAATTCCTAGTGAATGTCATAGAAGTCTACTCAGTCTATGAAGAAAACCATTCAACAGAAAAATTCCCTTCCTTACCTGCCCTAAAATCCATATACCAAGGGGTGGAAGGTGGACCAGAGAAACTCTGATTTAAAAATCAAAGGAGGCCTCAAGGACCTCAACCATACCAACAAGGCATGTAAGGTGCACCTTATTATTACTAAAATTAAAACCAAAATGCACCATTTCAGCCTTGGTATCCCTCTAATAATCCATCATGGCCCACACCTCCTTCTTGGCTTTATGCTCCTTCATATCATCTTCAACCTGTTAATCAACCATTCCAGCCATATGCTCCTCAACCTCCTCAATAGAGAAACCCATCATAAGGTTGGAGGCCTCAACTCCACCAACCTCATTCTTTACTTCCTCCACCTCAAAATCAACCATAACTCACTCATATTTCTCCAACTAAGCAACCTCAGATTCCTGCTCAACCTAATCTGAATCGGAATAAAAAATAGGCACAATAGGTCTACAGTGGAGAGACACCTTACCCTGCTTATGCTACGGAGATCCATGAGATTAACCTTAGGTCTAGGATATTTTTCCTAGATAACAATCTTCCATACCCACCTGAATAGATTGAAGAGGAGAAGGAATAAAGTACACATCAAGTAAATCTTCCTCCTTTTCCTCAGAGATTTATCCATCGTAGCCAGCACACCCTAAAAGAGACTAAAATTCTAGGAGAATTGAAGAAACTGTGTGTCACGATACCCCTTCTCCAGAATATTAAGGATGTTACTATATATAATAAGCTTATCAAGGAGAAATGATTCGAAAATCCTAGGAGAAAGAAGAGATACACCCCCACCATCAATGTTTTTGGTCAGTTATCTGATTTAATGCTAGGGAGAGTGATTTGTCAAAAATACACAAAACCTGGAAGTCTAGTAGTGGATGTGCATATTAATGGTATCATTTTCCCTCATACATCGATTGATATTGGGGCTTCCATCAATGTTATGACTAAATAATCCATGTTGAAGATCAACCTCCAAGGAGCTTTGAAAAAGACCACTACAGTGCTGCAACTTGGAGATAGATCCACAATAGATCCTGAAGGAGTTATTGAGGATGTTATGATATCCGTTGATTCTCGGGAGTATCCAACTAACTTCTTGGTACTTCAACCCAAAAAAAGTTTAATGGATATCCTCTTATCTTAGGAAGACCTTGGTTGGCTGTTGTTGATGCATATATTAGTTGTAGGTCTGGAAACATGACCATTAAGAATGGACCCTTATCAAAGAAACTGATATTATGTTCTCTTGCTCAACCTTCCATTGAACATGATATACCTTTCTAGTTGGAGGATGAGGAAGAGTATGAAGTCTACCATACAACACCATACCCAATTTTTACCTTAGATGTTATTATCAGAGGGGGGAAACCTTATGAAGATGACCTCATTGACCATATCCTTCATAACCAACCCCCCGCTAACATTCCACTTGATGAACTTGTGAAAGAATATAGAAGCAGTCCTTGGACTAAGCTATGATCAGTTGAATCAATTATTGAACCAGCCAAATTGTAAAATTTGGCCCATCCAGAGCCTTACAGATCAATCACTCTCTATCAGAAAAAGAGGAAGATAAATTGTATAAGATGTTGAGAGAGAAATTAGATTATTTTCCTTGGGATTATAAATAAATTAAAGGGGTGCATCCCTCAACATGCACTCACCATATTTACATCAAATAGGGATGCAAGCCTGTGCACCAACCCCAGAGGAGAATGAACTCAGTCATGAAGGACATAGTAAAGGATGAATTACAAAGGTTGATGGATGGAGTGTTTATATAACCCATCTCAGATAGTGAATGAGTGTCACCTATAGTATTAGTCCCAAAGAAGAATGGGAAGTGGATGATCCGTGTTGATTTTAGAGAGATGAATAAGGCCACAAAGAAGGACCCTTTCCCTTTTCCTTTCATTGACCAAGCCTTAGATGGTCTTGTAGGAAATAAGTTATTCTCTTTCCTAGATGGATTCAGTGGTTACAATAAGATCCATATCATCCTTGAAGGCTAAGAAAAGAATACATTTACATGTCCTTGAGGTACCTTTTCTTATATATTTCTCTCATTTGGCCTATGCAATGCCCCTGCCACTTTTCAAAGAGCAGTTCTGAGCATATTTTCTGATCTTGTCCACGTCTCTGTGGAAATCTACATGGATGATTTCACTCCCTATGGGTGTGATTTCCAAGAGGCCCTCTCTAATTTGGGTAAATTCACGAGGTGATGCATCTAAATGCATTTCTCTTTGAGTCCTGAGAAGTGTGAATTATTGAGAAAGGCAGGGATTGTCCTGGGCCAATCCATATCTTAGGTAGGAATAAAAGTAGACCCAAACAAGATTTCCATCATCAAAAGGGTCCCTACTCCTAAAAAATAGAGAGATGTTAGAAGTTTCTTTGGCTTGGTTTTTTATTATAGGATATTCATAAAGGATTTTAGCAAGGTGGTTTCACCATTGTTTGGATTGTTTTCCAAGGACTTAGAATTTTGTTGGCCAAGTAGTTGGCAAGAGGCCTTTGAAATCATAAAATAAAATTTGACCACTACTCCTATACTCTGAGGTCCAAACTAGGCTTTGCCTTTCCATATCCATACTGATGCATCAGATATGGATGTGGGGGAAACTTTCAGACAAATGGATGATAAGTTACCCTATGTCATTTACTTCATCATCAAAAATCTGTCTAAGGTTGAATTAAACTACATTGTCACTAAGAAAGAACTTTTATATGTTGTCCACTCCTTAAACAAGTTCAAAGATTATATCACTATGTACCAAAATTTGTGCATACTGACCATGCAATAATTAAATACTTGATGTGAATGATAAAATTATTAGGTGGTTATTATTGTTACAATAATTTGATTTGACTATCATTGATAAGCTAGGGAAAGAAATGTGGTTTCAGATTTTTTTTGTCTAGACTCACTTTTCCTATGGATGATGAAGGGATGATTGATGATAAACTTCCATATGAACACTTATTTTCTATATCAGTAATATCAGTACTCTCTCCTTGTTTTTTTCACATATCCAACTATGTGGTTGCTGGGATTTTTTCTCAAAATCTGTCATCAAGGGAGAAGAGCAGAATTGTGAGAAAGAGTGCCCATTTCACTTGGATTGGCGGTAATATTTTCAAACTGGGACCAAATCGTATTCTAAGGATATTTTTCAAGGAAGAGGAAGTATTTGAAATCCTCTCAGCATGTCATGATGGGCCATATGGGGGTGATTTTTCTTCTAATAGGAAAAATTTTTAAGGCCTTACAAGTTGTGTACTATTGACCTACTCTCCATCATGATGCAAGAAGGTATACCAATAGATGTGACCAATGTCAGAGGATGGGAAAACCGACACCCAGGGATGAAATGCCTCTACAACCACAAGTGACCTTATAGCCATTTGACAAGTGGGGTATGAATTTCATTCGGCCAATTGATCCACCATCTGGGAAAAAGAATCACGTCATAGTATGCATTGATTATTTGACGAAGTGGGTTGAGACAAAGGTTGTCAAGGCATCAACATAAGAAAAAGTGGTTGCGTTCTTAAGGGGAAATGTTTTATACAAATTTTGGTATCCAAGGGAGATATTCATTGATAAAGGAGCTCAATTCACATCACATTTTATTGAGAATATCCTAAGGTAGCATAATATCAAGCATAAAATATCCACTACCCATCACCCTCAAGAAAATGAGAAAGTAGAGGTTACCAATAGAGAATTGAAAAGCATCCTCACCAAGGTAGTGAGAAACAATAGGAACTATTGGGAAGACAAATTAATGGAGGAGACTTGGGCTTGTAATAAAACCTAGAAAATAACTACTCGGTTCACTACATATGATTTGGTTTATGGGAAGAAAGTTGTGCTTTATATTGAATTTGAATATAATGCTCTCAGAATGGAAGAAAAACTGGATTTGGATGTCACAAGAGCACAAAAATAAATATTTATCCAACTGAATGGCTTGTATGAATTCAAAATGCAGGCCCACATCAACACTAAAGTTATACAATTGCAGAGGAAGGTTTGGCATGATAAGCACATTGAGGAGAAAATATTCTAGGAAGGAGATTGGGATTTGCTATATGACGCGAGGACCCATGTTCAAGGAATTTAAAGGAAATATGATGACAAGATGGTTAGGCCCATACCTAATAGAAAAATTCCATGACAGTGGGGTTGTTTAGATCAAAACCATTGATGAGGAGGGGATCCCTCTGCTTGCCAATGGTTATAGGATAAAACTATACAATAATCCCATGTATAAGAAAGAGTTTATCAGTACAATCAACATGGAAGTAAATGTAATTGGGAGCCTCATAGCTTCCACTCCACAACCCTCCTAGAGAAAAATAAATAAAAATAAAAATAAGGAGGCCTGGGTGAAAACCTCCATGAGGCATCCAAGGCCAACTCCAGGATTGAAAACATCTCTGAGGCAGTCTTGGAGTAAAAAAACAAAAGAGAAGTAAAATAAAATATACTCGAGTGAAAACCTCTCTAAGGAGCTGAGGGTAGGCTGGTGGGTTGAAAACCTCTTTTGAAGCAGCCCACCAGTCTGGAAAAAGGAAAAGAAAAAACAAAGACAAGAAGGTGAGATAACACCATCATTGCTATTTTTTTTCTTTGTTTTATAAGGTTATGAACAATGGCATGTCATGGTCATGAAGCATGGAAATTATCCCATTTCGCTTCACTCCTCCATCCATTAACTCTCTATCCAACACCATCACTCACCTCTTCATCCCTCTCCATCATCCTATGATTTCAAAAGTCAAAATTCACACCCTCTATGTGGTGTTGTAGGAAGTTCCTGTAGTGCTATAGGAAGTTCCTCTGGTGCTATAGGAAGGAACAAGAATATGTAGGATGGAGGTTCGAAGACAAGGTAAGTCACTAAACATCTCGTGGTATCAAAAATTCCATGAAGAATGTCTTTCCACCATTATCTATCTTCCTCTCATCACTCATCCATCTCACTCACAAAGTTTTTCCACTCAAACCCTTTACTTTGTCACATTTGTAAAGATTTTTTCTACAAAAACATAAATTTCCTTCACTTCATTTCTCCAAGGCCACACTACTTCCTGATTATTCTATCACTATCCTAAGGCCTTTCCACACTCCCCCTCATCACCCATGTAGATTTAGAGTCCAAAACATGCAAATAAGAGGTTGTTATAGGAAGAAGCATCTTCTTGTAGCAAACTTGTGTAAACACTAGAAAAGATCTGTAATTGTTTTTGATCATGAAAGGAGACAAAGAATAATTCTAAGTTGACTTTGAAGGCATCAATGGAACTCCAAGAAATATTATCCACGAGTAACATATACTTGAAGCCTCAGCAAGATACCTACACACATAGAAACCAAACATAGTTAAGCACCTCAAAAAGAATGGAGACACACAAAAAAACTTAGGAAGTAATATAAACTCTATTGATTCCACTCCAATGGTCCAGCTCCAGTATGCAAGGACATGCAACAATTCAAAAATTAGGTAAAGCTCAAGTATGGCACTCTCTCACCCTCTCCCTATGTGTAATGGACTAAATGAATGAATGTCGAGAGGGGAAGCTTTAATAAGTTGAAGGTGGAAAATTAACTTTCCAACCTCGACTAGTTGAAATAAAGGTGATTGGTAGAGTCCTCATGCAACATGGATGTGTCACATCAGTTGAAGTATGCTCACCATGAGTTGGTGTTTATTATGAGGAAGAAGAGTGATAAATTTAAGTGGGTCCAACGACCCAAATGAGGAAACATCGTGTGAGGGACAGATCAACACAACGCTCCAGGCTAACTCAAAATAGAATATAACATACTTGTTCGCGCTTCCCTTCACATCTTTGCTCATTCCAAGAATATTTAGAGAGAGGAAAATGTTTGCAATCCACTGAGGAGCTTTGAACATCGACCTACATCTGCTACACTATAGTGCTACAGAAAGCACTGTAATTGCTAAAGGAAGGGCCAAGGAGTGCTACAGGAAGGAAAAGGAGGTATATGAAAGAAAAAAAAGGCCTGATTGTTTTATAAAATTTCCATTTTTCATCCCTTAGCATCAATCTAAGAAGTAAGTTTCCATCACCTTCATA
This sequence comes from Pinus albicaulis, assembly GCA_034641835.2. Classification (NCBI taxonomy): domain Eukaryota; kingdom Viridiplantae; phylum Streptophyta; class Pinopsida; order Pinales; family Pinaceae; genus Pinus; species Pinus albicaulis. The sequence goes on along the minus strand of CM076581.1, from coordinate 805,110,779 downwards.
TCTCCATTATAATATAACACAATTTCTCCTAAGAAGTCTGTAGTCACTAGCCATCTAATTGTGAAATTTGGAGGTTTTTTGTGAATAAAGAAAGGGTCAGTAAATATAATTGGAGTGATAAGAGCTTTGTGACCCTCTGCTACCACTGAGTTAAGCACTAAGACCATTAAAGACACACCTTTCCTGCACCTAGTCAAGAGAAGAAATGAGAGATGGGGGATGGGTTTAATAGGAGAGAACCTTCAGACGCCAAAATTAGTACTTTTCACCCTTTTGTAGTAGACATATTTAGGAGGAATTATTGTCTAGGCTTCCTCGAATTGATAAAGGTATATGATGATGAAATTTCTTTTGAGTTTGAAATGGCCTTAAATTCAAAATTGTATGTCAGTGCTACCACTTTAGACTATTGCATGAGCTCAGATACAAAGAAAATTTTACTTGTGACCGTATATTAAATATACCATACTTCCTCCTCCATTCTATCAGGGACATGAGACAGAAAGTCACAGAAGGAAAGCATCAACACTTAGCCCGTCATGGCCTTATTAAGTTGATAGTGGAGGATTCCCTAAATAAATTGAGAATTCCTATCCCATGGTCCAAGTTCACAGACATGGACAGGGAGACACTAATAGGAACCCAAAGTATTACTCATGGGGAAACCAATGCATCTATAATTAGGGGTAGAGAAACTAGAACAGAGGAAGAAGAGATAGAGAGGACAATATAATTAGATATGGAAACAATGGAATAAAACGAAAAGGAGGCAGAGGAAGAAGGAGGAGATGATGAGGAAGAATAGGAAGAAAACGAAGTGGAGGCCTTAAGTCCTAAACAAACCACTAAACCAAAGGAAACTAAGATATCCCCTCAACAAACTAGTATGTCACCAGGGAAAATTGAGGATGAGGTAGCTACCACTTTAGCTAGCTTGGGAACTCCTATGAAATATAAGAAGAAAATACCAAGAAAAACCCCTCTTTAATTTAAATAAAGGAAAATCAGTAGGGTGAAACAAGGAAGACCCCAGACTCCAATAAATTTCCCAATTACCATTGATGAGCCAAACGAGGGCAAAAGTGAGGAGGTCACCACTCCAAAGCCAAAACCTATCACTCCCATAGCCTATGTAAGGATGTCCACAACTAGAGCATCAACCATCAAGCAACTAGAAGCACCCATATACATCCAAAAAGAAGGAAAGGGAGAATAGAGCATGCTAAATTAAAAACAAAGCATGCTCTAGGAATGATAGGAAATGCTATAGGAAGAGAAGAATGTACAGAAAGAGGAACAAAATTCACAAATTGATGGGAAGAGTGCATAAATAGAAGGAAAATATATGCAAGAGGGGGTACCAACTAAAGAACAACAATTAAAAAATATGGTAGCTTCCATAAATATATTTGAACAACAAACCAGAAAGTTTCAAGAACCTACCTGACATCCTAATTTGGGATCTTATTACAAGTTCACTGAGGGAGGGAGAATGACCCCTGAAAAATTCACAGTCTCCCTCCTACATGAGTTGGAGATAGAATGAGGGAGAACCCACAGATGGATGGAGATCACCAAATCAAATAATTTTGAAGATGTGGGGTTGATGGAAGAAAGGATCATTGAAATGGGGAAAGAGCTAGCTAATGTAAGGCTCAGAGAATCAATTGTGAAAGAGAAAATGCAAGTAGTGAAAATAGAGAACATTAGGATGCAGGGGAAGCTACAGGAAAAAGATGTTGGAAATACTGATAGGGGGGTGAATCACCATTCCTTTCAGTTAGAGCATTAGTTAATCTTCAATTATTATCAGTGTTTGTACAATGATAGCAGAAAACAAAAGGAACACAATTGCACACAGTTTTTAAGGTGGAAACCCATTCCAGGACAAAAACCACCTAATGCTTTTCTAATAATTCTTTAATATTAAACTCCAATTGAAAATAAAGCTCCAAATTCCTAGAATCTAGAAAAACATTCTTCTCCAGCTCCCACTAGATGGACGCTCAAATGCCCAAGATTCTTCAGTATTCAACTAAATGGATGCCCCAACACCCAATGAGCTACAACTCACCCTAGCACCACCCTACCACCCTATAGAAGAATAAAACAAGAATGGACTCCCGTACTAGGGAAAATGGTCCACTTTACAATGATATAGAATGATGTAGAAAAAGAAGACACACTAGACCATAACCCCAACTATGACACAACCACCTAATGATGATCCTAGACCTCCCGACACTGCCTCTTCAACTCTTGGTAGATAGACATTAGAACAATTTTTACAATAATGTATTTACAATGACTTAGTACAATGATACCTTTACAGTGATTGTATGCAGTGTTGCCCACTTAAAGACTTCATGTGATGAACTTCTTGCTATTGTTTCACACCTTGATTTCTGCTCTTGTCATGCTACCCTCTTCTGCACCTTGCTTTGCTTTGCTGCCCTAGAAATTCTAGTCCTTTGTAGCCCTTGACAACACATGATCTAGCTTTTTCTTGCCTTCTAGGAGCTCGATATTGAATCTGGTGTATCTCTGTTATTTAAAATCCCCAATATCTTATTTTCAGTCCTATATTATTCCTCTGAGTCATCTTTCCAATGTCACATGTTAGACCCAATTTTGATTCTTCAAGAGAGAGTTATGCCCAATCTCTCACAATGCCCTAATTATGGACTGTTGCAGTAGAGCAAACTTGTACGGCATGCCACGTGTCACTTTTTCTTCATTCGGCTCTAAAATTGATAGAACAAAAACTAAAGTTTGTGTACTATCTACCACTTTTTACATAATTCCAATCTGATACTCAGAAAAAGAGCTATGACAATTTTCCTAAGTTCACATCTTTGAGATGAATTTTAGGAGCCTGTAACAACACTGACTTCCATAGATCCTATCTTCGAAAATGTTGCGCACCTTGATCTAAAATTTTCACAGGAGATTCCCCGAGATTTCAGCTTCGCCTCATAAAAATTTCGACTTTTGAACCTTTGTAGAAAAAAATTTAGAGCACAAATTCCACGATGACCTGTTTCAGATGGAGAAATCCCTTGCATAAGGAGGATATGAGGATCACAATTTATATAAATTCTTAGGTTGAGAGGGGCTTCAACAAGTGAACATGGGAGGGAATTTAGGAGCTTAAAAAATATTATTTATGACTTTTCAATGACCCATGCCACAACCCCATGGGGTTTTAGCCCAGAAACTGGAGGTACAAACTTCAAACATGAATATCTCTCAAACCGTGAAGAATTACATGGCGTGCCATATATCAACGGAAACATCTTGACAAGTAGAAACCATCAAAAGCATTCTTGACCCAGAATATATTAATTGGGTAGGTCAAAATTCTCATGGAATATTGGGGTAGCCCCTGGTGCTGCTTGGGTTGACATCAATGACAACCGCTGATCAACAATCTCCCCCTTTGGCATTGATGACAACACAAGTACTACCCCTGCGATCATGACACCTCTTCCTACAACATTCTCTATCCCTTTGACATCAATCGCAAAGGGTAACTCCCCCTGACACACAACCATCTTGCGGAATTGTACACACTTCCACTCTCCCTGACATACAACCATCCTGCAGACCTGTACACACTTCCACTCCCCATTTATATTATGAATAAGGAAAATCTAATGACAACTTGGGAGAATCCCAAGATTCTGGCAAAGATATTCCAATGCTTCACGAGTACTCTCACGGTCATCAACACTTCCTACCCAATCTGCATCTGCAAAGGAATGAATAATTAGATTTTTACCCTTGGGATACCACATGCCATATTCTATTGTTCCCTTTATATATCGAAGAATTCTTTTGATGGAAATAATATGTGATTGTTTTGGTGATTCTTGGAATCTTGCTACTTGTCCAACTGCTTGCATAACATCTGGCCGAGAGGTTGTTACATATAGAAGACTATAAATCATAGATCTGTACCACCTTTGATCCACATCCTTAGATGAGTCGTCTTTGCTCAATTTGCAACCTGTTACCATCGAAGTAAGGATGGGTTTGCAATCTTCCATTTTAAATTTCTTGAGCATTTCCTTGTTGTACTTGACTTGACATATAAATATTCCTTTCTCTTGCTGAGATATTTGAAGCCCTAAGAAGTATGTCATCTCACCAAGTAAAGACATCTCGAAATCACTTTGCATCTTTGTAGAAAAATTCTTACTTAGTCAATCATCATTGCTACCAAATATTATATCATCGTCTTTAGCTATTAGACATGCTTTAGTTGCTTCATCCAAAACATATATGTCATTTGGAGCTCGATTTGATGTAGCAACAATTTCACCATACCTGCCTTTCCTGATTTCACATTTTGTGGAGTTGAATCGTATTGTGTGTCCTTGATCACACATTTGTCCAACATTGAGCAGATTGTGATTCATGTTTTCAACCAATAGAACACTCTTGTCTAGAGCATCTTTGCTTCCGAGAGTGACAGTACCTGATCCTATAACATTTGAAGATCCATCATTTCCAAAGGACATGGTTCCATCCTTCTTATCTTTTAGAGATACAAATTTATTTCTATCTCCAGTCATATGCGTTGAGAAACCACTATCAACATACCACACATATTTGTTGTTTTGAGCCTTGAGAGAGAGAGCACAATTATCAGTCTTCTTCTTCTTCCATGTTCGTTCGTTCTGTGGATTCGAAGATTATTCTAGAGGATTTTCAAATCTGCAGTCTCTAGCTATGTGTCCAAAGTTTTGACATTTGTAACATTCAATATTATGTCTTAAATGTTCAAATCTATTAATGTTTCGTTGAGCCCTGGGAGGTTCAGATCTCCTAGAATTGTATTCATTCCTAGGGTACGTGTGACATTCTACAGCTTTATGACCAAATTTTACACATGAATAACAGTAGCCATAAAAAATATGTTGGTAACTGGATGGAAATATTTGTCGAGGAATTGCCTTCCAAGGCTATTCTTGCGAATAGTGTCCAGTGAAGTCTACATGCATGTCAAATCTCATAGGTTCATTATATTTTGTTGTAGAAGGTCATGCTTCTTCTTCTTTGTAACCGATGCCGGTTCTTTCATTGTAAGATCGTTGATTGTTGATGATTTCTTCCAATGCCCTTGAGTTGTTGGCATAGTTTTGGATAGTTTTTTATTTATTCACTTCCTAACACAGCGAGACTACTTCGGCTTCTAATTATTCCTTTTCTTGGTTGCTTTCTTCCAACTTCTTTTGAAGTGACTCTTCAATGAATTTGTGTTCTTCAACTTCAATTTTGAGACCTTGAACTTGTTCTTCAAGAGTATTGGAACGGATATTCTCTACCTTGAGCTCTTTTATAAGTTTGATTTCTTCCTTAGAAAATTCTTCTATGGTCAATCCTTCTTCTTTGTTGTTTGATACCTCTTGTTTATTGTGCTTGGCCATAAACAATACTCTCTCATTAGCTTCTTCTTCGTTGTCATTGTCTTCATCGGCTGATGAGCTATCTTCTTTATAGAGAAAGTTCCTTTGGATCCTTGCTTGTTGAATTTATAAAATCCTTTCTTTCCTTTTGAGTTTCCATCACTTATGTTCGGACATTTTGATGCAAAATTCCCAACCTCACCATAGCCTAAACATATCAATGGATGTTTACCTTTGAATTTTCCCTTACCAATTTTTAGTTTTCTCGTAAATTAAGCATATTCTTCATGTGAAAGACCTTCTTCATCATCTCCCTTTTCTTCACACTTGCAGGTGCATGTATTTTCAATTGAAGGTTGTTTGTCCTTATGGGTTTTCTTAGATGCAACGAACGTAGTTTCTAGATGTGAAGTACCCTCTTCTTCATCAAGTCTAATTTCATATGCTATGAGAACTCCACGTAAGTCATCTTTGTTGAGTTTGTCCAGATTTTCACTATTTTCTAAGATCGATACCTTTGGGTTGAATCTCCCTGGTAGCGTTCTAAGAATCTTTCATATAATAGTCTTCTCGTCAAATGGCTCTCCCAATCCTTCCAGAGTATTGGTTATTTCATCAACGTATTGGAAGTATGCAGCAATGTTGCAATCTTCTTTCATTCTGTGTTGCTCAAATTTTTCTCTATAGATTTGAAGCTTTGCTTCTTTGACATTTGAGTCACCTGCATATGTATTCTCAAGCTTGTCCCATTCATTTTTGGCGGTCTTACAACCCAACACCTTATGATAGGCAGATTCAATAAGCCCACTGATAATAATATTCTTTTCTTTTGCATCATTTACCAAATTCTTCTTACCTTGTTCATCCGTGGTTGATGTAAATCCATTTTGAATAGTGTCCCATACTTCAAAACCTTGCGCCAAGAGATAGACCTCCATTCTTCCTTTCCAGAGTGCATAATTATTTTCATTGAACAGAGGCACACCATTCTTGGTATGATCCATGACCTCCTTCCAGCTGTTAAACTGCTATTGAAGGAACCAAGCTCTGATACCAATTGTTGGAAATACTGAGAGGGGGGGTGAATCGGTATTCCTTTCAATTAGAGCATTAGTTAATCTTCAATTATTATTAGTGTTTGTAAAATGATAGCAACAAACAAAAGGAACACAAGTGCACATAGTTTTTAAGGTGGAAACCCACTCTGGGACAAAAACAACCTAATTCTTTTCTAATAATTCTTTAATATTCAACTCCAATTGAAAATAAAGCTCAAACTTCCTAGAATCTAGAAAAGAATTCTTCTCCAGCTCCCACTGTATGGATTCTCCAATGCCTGAGATTCTTCAGTATTCAACTGAATGGATTCCCGAACACCCAATGAGCTACAACTCACCCTAGCACCACCCTGCCACCCTATATAAGAATAAAAGAAGAATGGACTCCCGTACCAGGGAAAATGGTCCACTTTACAATGATATAGAATGATTTAGAAGAAGAAGACACACTAGACCATAACCCCAACTATGACACAACCACCTAATGATGATCCTATACATCCCGACACTGCCTCTTCAACTCTTGGCAGATAGACACTAGAACAAATTTTACAATAATGTATTTACAATGACTTAGTACATTGATACTTTTACAATGACTGTATGCAGTGCTGCCCACTTGAAGACTTCATGTGATGAAATTCTTGCTACTGTTCTACACCTTGGTTGTTGCTCTTGTCATGCTACCCTCTTCTGCACCTTGCTTTTCTTTGCTTCCCTAGAAATTATGGTCCTTTGCAGCCCTTGACAACACATGATCTAGCTTTTTCTTGCCTTCTAGGAGCTCGATATTGAATCTGGTGTATCTCTGTTATTTCAGATCCCCAATATCGTATTTTTGGTCTTGTAGTATTCCTTTGAGTCATCTTTCTAATGCCATAGGTTTGACCCAATTTGGATTTTTCAAGAGAGAGTTATGCCCAATCTCTCACAATCCCCTAATTATGGACTGTTTCAGTAGAGAAAACTTGTACAACGTGCCACGTGCCACTTTTTCTTCATTCGGATCTGAAATTAATAGACCCAAAACTATAGTCCATGCGCTATATGAAATTTTTTACATAATTCCAATCCTATACTCAGAGAGAGAGTTATGACGATTTTCCCGAGGTCACTTACTTGAGATGAATTTCAGGATCCAGCAAAAACATTGACTTCCACAGTTCCTATCTCCTAAAATATTGCACACCTTGATCTAAAATTTTCATAGGAGCTTCCTGAGGATTTTTTCTTTTCCTCATAAAAATTTAAACTTTTGAACCTTTGTATAAAAAAACTTAGAGCGAAAATTCCACGATGACCTGTTTCAGATGGCGAAATCCCTTGCATAAGGAGGATATGAGGATCAAAATTTATATAAATGCTTAGGTTGAGAGGGGCTTCAACAAGTGAACATGGGAGGGAATTTAGGAGATTAAAAAATATTAATGATGAATTTTCAATGACCCATGCCACAACCCCATGGGGTTTTAGCCCACTAACTGGGGGTACAAACGTCAAACATGAATATCTCTCAAACCGTGAAGAATTACATGGTGTGCCATATATCAATGGAAACATCTCGGCAAGTAGAAACCATAAAAAACATTCTTGACCCAGAATATATTAATTTTATAGGTCAAAATTATCATGCAATATTGGGGTAGCCCCTGGTGCTGCTTCGGTTGACATCAATGACAACTGTTGATCAAAAATCTACCCCTTTGGCATTGATGACAACAGAAGTACTCCCCCTGCAATCATGACACCTCTTCCTACAACATTCTCTCTCCCTTTGACATCAATGGAAAAGGGTAACTCCCCCTAACACATAACCATCTTGCGGACTTGTACACACTTCCATTCCCCCTGACATACAACCATCCTACAGACCTGTACACACTTCCACTCCCCCTTTATATTATGAATAAGGAAAATCTAATGAAAACTTGGGAGAATCCCAATATTTTGGCGAAGATATTCCAATGCTTCACGAGTACTCTCACGATCATCAACACTTCCTGCCCAATTTGCATATGTAAAGGAATGAATAATTAGATTGTTACCCTTGGGATACCACACGCCATATTCTGTTGTTCCCTTTAGATATCTAAGAATTATTTTGATGGAAATAATATGTGATTATTTTGGTTCTTCTTAGAATCCTAGTACTTGTCCAACTTCTTGCATAACATCTGGCCGGGAGGCTGTTACATATAGAAGACTACCAATCATAGATTTGTACAACCTTTGATCCACATCCTTAGATGAGTCGTCTATGCTCAATTTGCAACCTATTACAATCGGAGTAAGGATGGGTTTGCAATCTTCCTTTTTAAATTTCTTGAGAATTTACTTGTTGTACGTGGCTTGACATATAAATATTCCTTTCTCTTGTTGAAATATTTGAAGCCCTAAGAAGTATGTCAGCTCACCAAGTAAATACATCTCGAAATCACTTTGCATCTTTGTAGCAAACTTCTTACTTAGTCGATCACCATTGCTACCAAATATTAGATCATCCTCTTTAGCTATTAGACATGCATTAGTTGCTTCATCTAGAACATATATGTCATTTGGAGCTCGACTTGCTATAGCCACAATTTCACCATACCTACCTTTCCTGATTTCACATTTTGTGGAGTTGAATAGTATTGTGTGTCCTTGATCACACATTTGTCCAAAACTGAGCAGATTGTGATTCAAGTTTTCAACGAATAGAACATTCTTAGCTAGAGCATCTTTGCTTCTGAGAGTGACAGTACCTGATCCTATAACATTTGAATATCCATCATTTCCAAAGGACACGGTTCCATCCTTCTTATCTTTTAGAGATACAAATTTATTTCTATCTCCATTCATATGCGTTGAGCAACTGCTATCAACATACCACACATCTTTGTTGTTTTGAGCCTTGAGAGCGAGAGCACAATTATCAGTCTTCTTCTTCTTCTTCCATGTTCGTTCATTCTGTGGCTTCGAATATTCTTCTAGAGGATTTTCAAGTCTGCCGATCTACATTTATGTGTCCAAAGTTTCGACATTTTTAACATTCAATATTATTTCTTAAATGTTCAAATCTATTGATGTTTCATTGAGCCCTGGGAGGTTCAGATCTCCTGGAATTTTATTCTTTCCTGGGGTACGTGCGACATTATACAGCTTTATGACCAAATTTTCCACATGAATAACAGTAGCCATAAAAAATATGTTGGTACCTGGATGGAAATCTTCGTCGAGGAATTGTCTTCCAAGGCTGTTCTTGTGAATCTTGTCCAACGAAGTCTACATGCATGTCAAATCTCATAGGTTCATTGTATTTTGTTGTAGAAGTTCTTGCTTCTTCTTCTTCTTGGTAACCAATGCCAGCTCTGTCATTGTAGGATCGTTGATTGTTGATGAGTTCTTCCAATGCCTTTGAGCTATTGGCATAGTTTTGGATAGTGTTTCCTTTCTTCACTTCCTTACGCAGCGAGACTACTTTGGCTTCTAATTCTTCCTTTTCTTGGTTGCTTTCTTCCAACTTCTTTTGAAGTGACTCTTCAATGCATTTGTGTTCTTCAACTTCAATTTTTAGACCTTGAACTTGTTCTTCAAGAGTATTGGAACGGATCTTCTCTACCTTGAGCTCTTTTATAAGTTTGATTGCTTCCTTAGAAAATTCTTCTATGGTCAACCCTTCTTCTTCGTTGTTTGATACCTCTTGTTTATTGTGCTTGGCCATAAACAATACTCTCTCATTAGCTTTTTCTTCGCTGTCATTGTCTTCATCGGCTGATGAGATATCTTATTTAGAGAGAAAATTCCTTCTGGATCCTTGCTTGTTGAATTTATAAAAGCATTTCTTTCCTTTTGAGTTTATATCACTTATTTTTGGACATTTTGATGTGAAATGCCCAACCTCACCACAACCGAAACATATCAATGGAAGTTTACCTTTGAATTTTCCCTTACCAATTTTTAGTTTTCTCATAAAGTAAGCATATTCTTCATGTGAAAGACCTTCTTCATCATCTCCCTTTTCTTCACACTTGCAGGTGCATGTATTTTCAATTGAAGGTTGTTTGTCCTTATGGGTTTTCTTAGATGCAACTAACGCAGTTTCTAGATGCGAAGTACCCTCTTCTTCATCAAGTCTCATTTCATATGCTATGAGAACTCCATGTTATTCCTCTTTGCTAAGTTTTTCCATATTTTCACTGTATTCTAAGACCGATACCTTTGAGTTGAATCTCCCTAGTAGTGTTCTAAGAATATTTCGTATAATAGTATTCTCGTCAACTGTCTCTCCCAATCCTTCCAGAGTATTGGTTATTTCATCAACGTATTGGAAGTATGCAACAATGTTGCAATCTTCTTTCATTCTGGGTTGCTCAAATTTTTCTCTATAGATTTGCATCTTTGCTTCTTTGACATTTGAGTCACCTACATATATTTTCTAGAGCTTGTCCCATACATTTTTGGCGATTTTACAACCCAACACCTTATGATAAGCATATTCAATAATTCCACTGATAATAATATTCTTTACTTTTGCATCATTTACCAAATTCTTCTTACCTTGTTCATCCGCGGTTGATGTAAATCCATTTTGAACAGTGTCCCATACTCCGTAACCTTGCGCCAAGAGATAGACCTCCATTCTTCCTTTCCAAAGTGCATAATTATTTTCATTGAACAGAGGTACACCATTCTTGGTATGCTCCATGACCTCTTTCTGTTTGTTAAACTGCTATTGAAGGAACCAAGCTCTGATACCAATTGTTGGAAATACTAAGAAGGGGGGTGAATCAGTATTCCTTTCAATTAGAGCATTAGTTAATCTTCAATTATTATCAATGTTTATACAATGATAGCAGAAAACAAAAGGAACACGATTGCACATAGTTTTTAAGGTGGAAACCCACTCTAGGACAAAAACCACCTAATGCTTTTCTAATAATTCTTTAATATTCAACTCTAATTGAAATTAAAGCTCCAACTTCCTAGAATCTAGAAAAAAATTCTTCTCCGGCTCCCATTGGATGGTTGCTCCAACGCCCGAGATTCTTCATTATTCAATTGAATAGATGCCCCAACACCAAATGAGCTACAACTCACCCTAGCACCACCCTACCACCCTATAGAAGAATAAAAGAAGAATGGACTCCCGTACCAGGGAAAATGGTCCACTTTACAATGATATAGAATGATGTAGAAGAAGAAGGCACACTAGACCATAACCCCAACTATGACACAACCACCTAATGATGATCTTAGACCTCCTGACACTGTCTCTTCAAATTTTGGCAGATATACACTAGAACAATTTTTACAATAGTGTATTTACAATGACTTAGTACAATGATACCTTTGCAGTGACTGTATGCAGTGCTGCCCACTTGAAGACTTCATGTGATGAACTTCTTGTTGCTGTTCTGCACCTTGGTTTCTTCTCTTTTCATGCTACCGTCTTCTGCACCTTGCTTTTATTTGCTTCCCTAGAAATTCTGGTCCTTTGTAGCCCTTGACAAGACATGATCTAGCTTTCTCTTTCCTTCTAGGAGCTCAATATTGAATCTGGTGTATCTCTGTTATTTCAGATCCCCAATATCTTATTTTTAGTCTTGTAATAGTCCTTTGAGTTGTCTTTCCAATGCCACAGGTTTGACCCAATTTTGAGTCTTCAAGAGAGATTTATTCCCAATCTCTCACAATGCCCTAATTATGGACTATTTCAGTAGAGTGAAATTGTACGACGTGCCACGTGTCACTGTTTCTTCATTCGGCTCTGAAATTGATAGAGAGAAACCTACAGTCCATGCACTATCTGCCACTTTTTACATAATTCCAATCCGATACACAAAAAGAGATTAATGACGATTTTCCCAAGGTCACTTCTTTGAGATGAATTTCAGGAGCCTGCAAAAACACTGACTTCCACAGATCCTATCTCCGAAAATATTGCGTACCTTGATCTGAAATTTTCACAGGAGCTTCCTGAGGATTTCGGATTCTCGTCATAAAAATTTATGCTTTTGAACCTTCATATAAAAAAATTTAAAGCAACCATTCCACAATGACCTGTTTCAGATGGCGAAATCCCTTGCATAAGGAGGATATGAGGATCACAATTTATATAAATTCTTAGGTTGAGAGGGGCTTCAACAAGTGAACATAGGAGGGAATTTGGGAGCTTAAAAAATATTAATTATGACTTTTCAATGATCCATGCCACAACCCCATGGGGTTTTAGCCCAGTAATTGGGGGTACAAACTTCAAACATGAATATCTCTCAAACCACGAAGAATTACATGGCGTGTCATATATCAATGGAAACATCTCGACAAGTAGAAACCATCAAAATCATTCTTAACCCAGAATATATTAATTGGTAGGTCAAAATTCTCATGAAGTATTGGGGTAGCCCCTGGTGCTGCTTGGGTTGACATCAATGACAACCGTTGATCAACAAAAGATAACCAACTTGCCACTATGACCAAAATTTGCATGCAATCCATGAAATATAGACAACCTTCAGAGTCCTATGTATTTTATCTTAGGGAGCAATGGTTACAATTACAAATTGGGACCTTAGCTCAACATGGCTCCCTACCCTTTCAGAACTATATAAAATTCATTGATTTCTACAAATAGTCTAGTATAGGAGAGAGGGATAAAATAACTAAATTCTATATACATAACATCATATTAACGGATATGAACAATTGGTACCCTAAATCCAGGTTGGGTGATATGAAATTAATGGCCTTAGCATCATGGCTAACACATGATTAAGAAAGAGAAACAAAGGTTAAAATAGTAATGGCAAGAGAAGAGAGATAACCTCTATAGATAATAGCATAACTAATAAGCCCCAGGGGGATCATTATTAACCATAAATTGATCTCAAATGATGAGGTACTGGAACATAAATACATTGAGACACAAGGTCGGTCCATTTCACACTTTGATGATACATCCAAGTTTCTAAGAGAAGAGAGTTTATAGGAATTCCAAAGGAAATGCGCGTATTACCACTTAGCCTACAACATAGGGAATATCACTCTCCTAAGAGAATGAAGAGTGCATTGGAGAGATCACCCTTCTCAAAAAGAGCTATGTAAAGAATGAAGATACAACAGATAGGATTGAAGGTCAACGTCCCACTTTTGTTGTTGGGGTCATTAGAGAACTTTTGAGGTCTAAAATGGGCGTCCTAAGAAAAATATACAACCAAAATAAAATTTATAAGAACCAATAGGATTTAAGATGATGATGTCAACCATGGGGGATGATTCACGATTTTTGGAGTAAAAAACTAAAAATATTAAAAGATAATAAAATAATAAAACTACTATTTCAACTTGTATTTTCAACTTATCTCCCTAATTTTTTACTCAAATTTCAAGTGGAAGTACTCGTTGGATGCAAAATTTAATTCCTCATCCAAGGAGTACCCATATTGCATATTGTCAATGGACCCCGCTACATGAAAAATGGTAAATACATGAAAAAAGCATGATTGCAATCACATTTTTAATGTATTTCTCATTTTTCATGTAGAAGGGTCCATCGAAAGTATGCAACGTGGGTTCTCCTTGGATGAAGAATCAAATTTTGAATCCAACGAGTAATCCCACTTGAAATTTGAGTAAACCCATAGGGAGATAAGTTGAAAATACGAGTTGAAAAAGTAGTTTCTTCTTTTTTCCCTCCAATATTTGATGATGTAATCTAATATTATTTTATTATTTCCACTATTATTTTATAATTTCCTTACAAGGCCCATTTTATAACTCAAAATTACCCTAATGTGCATGAAGGGAGAGATCAAATAGAGGAACAAAAGGAGTGGGTTGAGGAAGAAAATAATGTAAGATTACACCCACCATAAGGCACTCCCTCTGAGCTAACTTGGGATGTCAGAGTGGCCAAGAGGGCTATGAAAGAGATTAACAAGGAGAACTGAGTTGCTCAGAGGATGAGAAACCATTTCATTAGGGGGGTGATGATGAGGCCCATCATTCAATATATTTTAAGGGGTTAAAATTCCATCCTTCGGCCTATTAAACTACCTCTCTCTCACATTTATTTACATTTTTTTCTTATTATGCTTAGTGAGAAGGTTTAAATATGTTTTCCATGTCTTGTTTCCTAATCTAATTTAATTACACGAAATGAAGCTATTTTTGATACATTTTCCACCTAAGTGCTCAAAGTAGACAACAAGGAGAGATTGTAAGAGGGTTTTCCACATCCTTAACTCCCTTAATCAACTAATATCACACCAATATCTTTCCTAATATCTTGAAGGCAAAGGAATCCAAGAAAGTGGCAGTTATGAAGAGACAATATCCACTCTTTTCCATATCAAGGAGACCATATTCCTACTTTTTAGGGAATTTTTGGTAGCTACCCATTTGTATAAATAAGCATGTAAAAATTGTGAAATTTGGAGGTTTTGTGTGAATAAAGCAAGGGTCAGCAAATATAATTGGAGTGATAAGAGCTTTGTGACCCTCTGCGACCACTGAGTTAAGCACTAAGGCCATTAAAGACACACCTTTCCTACACCTAGTCAAGAGAAGCAATGAGAGATGGGGGATGGGTTTAATAGGAGAGAACCTTCAGACACCAAAATTATTCATTTGCACCCTCTTGTAGTAGACATATTTAGGAAGCATTATTGGCTAGGCTTCCTCGAATTGATAAAGGTATATGATGATGAAATTTCTTTTGAGTTTGAAACGGCCTTAAATTCAAAATTGTATGTCAGTGCTACCACTTTATACTATTGCATGAGCTCAGATACAAAGAAAATTTTACTCGTGACCATATATTAAATTTACCATACTTCCTCCTTTAGTCTATCAGGGACATGAGACAGAATGTCAGAGAAGGAAAGCATCAACACTTAGCCCGTCATGGCCTTATTAAGTTGATAGTGGAGGATTCCCTAAATAACTTGAGAATTCCTATCCCACGGTCAAAGTTCACAGACATGGACATGGAGACACTAATAGGAACCCAAAGTATTACTCATGGGGAAACCAATGCATCTATCATTACGGGTAGAGACACTAGAACAGAGGAAGAAGAGATAGAGAGGAAAATAGAATTAGATATGTAAACAACAGAATAAAACAAAAAGGAGGCGAGGAAGAAGGAGGAGATGATGATGCAGAATAGGAAGAAAATGAAGTCGAGGCCTTAAGTGCTAAACAAACCACTAAACCAAAGGAAACTAAGATATCCCCTCAAAAAACTAATATGTCATCAGGGAACATTGAGGATGAGGTAGCTACCACTTTAGCTATCTTGGGAACTCCTATGAAATATAAGAAGAAAATACCATGAAAAACCCCTCTTTAATTTAAATAAAGGAAAATCAGTAGGGTGAAACAAGGAAGACCCCAGACTCCTATAAAATTCCGAATTACTATTGACGAGCTAGACGAGGGAAAAAGTGAGGAGGTCACCGCTCCAAAGCCAAAACCTATCACTCCCATAGCTTATGTAAGGAGGTCCACAACTAGAGCATCAACCATCAAGCAACTAGAAGCACCCACATACATCCAAAAAGAAGGAAAGGGAAAATAGAGCATGCTAAAGGAAAAACAAAGCATGCTCTAGGAATGATAGGAAATGCTAGAGGAAGAAAAGAATGTATAGAAAGAGGAAAAAAATGCACAAATTGATGGGAAGAGTGCATAAATAGAAGGACAATATGTGCAAGAGGGGGTACCAACTAAAGAACAACAATTACAAAAGATGGTAGCTTCCATAAAGATATTTGAACAACAAACCAGAGGGTTTCAAGAACCTACCCAACATCCTAATTGGGGATCTTATTACAAGTTCATTGAGGGAGGGAGACTAACCCTTGAATAATTCAGAATCCCCCTCCTACATGAGTTGGAGATAGAACGAGTGAGAACCCACAGATGGATGGAGATCGCCAAATCAAAGAATGTTGAAGATGTGGGGTTGATGGAAGAAAGGCTCATTGAAATGGGGAAATAGCTAGCTGATGTAAGGCTCAAAGAATCAGTTGTGAGAAAATGCAAGTAGTGAAAACAGAGAACATTAGGATGCAGGGGAAGCTACAGGAAAAATACAACCAACTTTCCACTATGGCGAACCTTTGCATGAAATATAGACAAACTTCAGAGTCCTGTGTAGTTTATCTTACGGAGCAATGGTTACAATTACAAATCAGGACCTTAGCGCGACATGGTTCCCTACCCTTTCAGAACTATATAAAATTCATTGATTTCTGCAAATAATCTAGTGTAGGAGAGAGGGATAAAATAACTAAATTCTATATGCATAACCTCATATTAACGGATCTGAAAAATTGGTACCCTAAATTCAGGTTGGGTGATATGCAATTAATGGCCTTAGCATCATGGCTAACACATGAATATGTTAGGTCCCTATATCACTAGTATAGTCCCTTATTATTGTTAGTGTAAACCCCTTATTGTTATTATTGTACCCTTATAACCCCCATTTTGTTATTATTGTGCCCTTAAATTATTATTCTTAGGTCGGCTAGGATTACATTGTGGCCCACTAGGATTAAATTATGGCCCCATGGACTCCTATATATAGAAAGGAGGTTTTGTGAATTGTATCATCCAATAATTGTTCATTTATGTAATGTATTGGAGGTTTCCCCCTCAAAGTGGCTCATTTATAAGGCATTGATATCTCTTTTCTTCTCTTTTTGGAGCTGGTTACACAACATTTGGTATCAGAGCTTTGGATTCTAGGGTTTCGCTGCTCCAAACAGGTCATCGTGGAATTTTCGCTATAACTCTTTTTCTACGAAGGTTCAGAAGCGGAAATTTTTAGGGTGCAAAGCCGAAATCCCGAGGAATATTTTCTAAAAATTTCAGACCTTGGTTCGCAATATGTTAGGAGATATGATCTGTGGAAGTTAGGTATTTTTTCAAGCTCCTAAAAAGGTCATCGTGGAATTTGCGCTTCAATTTTTTTCTACTGAGGTTCAAAATCTGAAATTTTTATGGTGCGAAGCTGAAATCCTAAGGAAACTCATCAAAAAACTTCAGAGCTTGGTTCGCAATATTTTTGGAGATATGATCTGTGGAAGGTAGTGCATTTTCAGGCTCCTAAATTTCATCTCAAAAAGGTGATCGTGGGAAAATTTCAATAACTCTCTCTCTGAGCATCGGATTGGAGTGCCGTAAAAAGTGGTCGCAAGTACACGGACTTTAGTTTCTTAGATATCAATTTCAGAGGCGAAGGACAAAAAAATGACACGTGGAAATTCGTACAAGTTAACTATACTGAACCAGTCCATAATTAGGTCATTATGGGAGATTGGATATAACTTTGTCTTGGAGAATCCAAATCAAGTCAGACCTGTGGAATTCAAAAGAGAATTCAAAGGGCTACTTTAGTGCTGAATTTCAGATATTTAAGATCCGCAATTACAGAGATAATAAAATTTCAATATCGAGCTCCTCAAAAGCAAGTAAAAGGTGTGTATTTTTTTTCCGAATTGCATAAGTCTTGTTTGAAGAATCAAGTTGAATTGATTGCAAGGGCATATTGTAGAATAGATATCAGTATTTGATTATAAAATGGCCCCTAAAAATAATTCAACACCCATTAAGTGAGCCTTTGGAAAGTCACTATACCACAAGTAAGATGAAGAATTGCAACATGATCTATCAAAATTACAAAAGCAAGTGCAACAAACTTCACTCTCGCAAAGAGCAACAAAAAATGAAATGGAAGTTTTGAAGAAAGGCGTGCAAGCTAAGATGGATGGCGTGGAAGATAAGATGGATGGCATGGAGGCTGGCATGGAATCTAAGATGGATGAAATGGAAGCTAAGATCGATGAGAAAATGGAAAACATGAAGAATTTTCTAAAAGCAGACATGGAAGGTTTTGCAAAGTTGATACAAGAAAGGTTTCCTAATGGTGAAAAGATAGTAGAAGAACCTCATGATGAGAACAAAATAAATGTTAATTGTGATTTCATAAACTCTAATGTTGGCAGGAAGAACCACCATATTCCAAAGATGGATATGAGGAAGTTTGATGGAAAGGATCCTGTAACATGGATACTACAGATGGAGCAATATTTTGAACTCCATAACGTGCAAAACACACAAAAGGTACACATTGCAACTTTACATTTAGAACAAAATACATTTGTATGGTATTGATGGATTTTCTCCCGTAAAAAAATTGTCACTTGGTCAATTTTTACGGAGGAAATGATAGCACATTATGAGGATACAAAGAGCAACACCTTCTTCAGCCAATTGATAAATCTCAAACAAAAGGGTTTAGTGGGGCAGCACATTGAGGACTTCCAAAAATTGAATATAAGGGTAGCTGATATTCCAGAGGAACACAGGATTGATCTCTTCATAGGCACTTTAAAGGATAACATCCAACATGAGGTTTGTGTTTTGGAACCTGATTCATTGGAGAAGGCATTCAGGTTGGCAAGAAAAGTTGAATGTAAAATTATGGCGACAAGGAAGCCTACCACTCAATTCTATAAAGAAGGAAGTGTTGCTATGCCTAGATTTCCATAACCTACAAGGTTGACACCACAACAATTGGAAGAAAAAAGAGCAAAAGGGCTTTGCTACAGTTGTGATAGAAAATACACTAAAGGTCATAAGTGTGCTGAAAAGAAATTATTTTACATGGATTGTGAAGAAGAAGAAGAAAATGAACAAGAAGAGGATATACACCAGGAACCGGCCCTAGAAGAGGAAGAAATGAATCCGACCATATCATGTAATGCACTGGCAGGAATTACCACTCCTCAAACTCTCAAGATAGCAGGACAGATCAAGAAGAAAAAGGTAATAGTGTTGATTGATTCAGTTAGCACCCATAATTTTATTCATTGTAAGGTAGCCAAGGAATTAAATTGTTTCCTATACCCAGCACCAGAATGTCAAGTGATGGTTGCAAATGGAGGAAATATAAATTTCTTTGGAAAATGCCATAATATCAAGCTAACCATGGGGGAATATGTATCGACTAGTCCAATGCTTTCCATTCCTATGGGAGGTGCTGATGTTGTACTAGGAGTACAATGGTTACAATCTTTGGGGACGGTAGCTTTTAATTTTCAAGAATTTTTCTTGAAATTTTTTTCAGAAGGAAAGGAAGTTGAATTACGAGGTATTGCAGGGAAGCCAGGAAGGATAATAAGCTCTAATGTCATGACAAAGCTTCTAAAGAAAGAACAACAAGGTGTAATTGCACAATTATGCTCACTAGAAGTTCCAACATCAAAATCATCTATTCCTGCAGATCTCCAACAAGAATTGGACAATCATTCCAAGGTGTTTGAAACTCCCAAAGGACTCCCACCTATTCGTGATCATGATCATGCTATTCATTTGATTCCAGAAAGTGTTCCTCCAAACATCAGGCCTTATAGATATCCTTATGTACAAAAGAGTGAAATTGAACGTATGATTGCAGAAATGTTAGAGGCGGGTATAATTCAACCTAGTCAAAGTTCTTTCTCTGCTCCTGTAGTATTGGTACACAAGAAGGATGGATCATGGCGAATGTGTCCAGATTATAGGGAGCTCAATAAGCTTACCATTAAAGACAAATTTCCCATTCCTGTGATTGATGAATTATTGGATGAATTACATGGAGCAATTTATTTTACCAAGTTGGATCTTCGTTCAGGATATCATCAAATTAGAATGAAGACTGAAGATATTCCAAAAACAACATTTCGAACTCATGAGGGTCATTATGAGTTTTGGTCATGCCTTTTGGCCTTACCAATGCACCTTCTACATTTCAAGGGTTGATGAATTCCATTTTCAAACCCTTCCTTAAAAAATTTGTGCTAGTATTTTTTGATGTTATACTAATCTACAGCAGGTCTTGGAAGGAGCATGTTAAACATGTTGACAGGGTGCTCAAACTATTGTAGGAGAAACAATTATATGCAAAAAAATCCAAATGTTTCTTTGGAGTACAAGAGGTGGAATATCTGGGTCATATTGTATCTCACGAGGGTGTTAAAGTAGACCCTAAAAAAATTAAAGCCATTAAGGAATGGAAAGTCCCCACAACCATAAAGAAGTTACGAGGATTTCTCGGGTTAACGGGGTATTATCGCAAGTTTGTTAAGAATTATGGGAGAATAGCAGCACCTCTAACAACATTATTGAAGAAAGATGCATTTTCATGGACTCCTGAAGCAACTAAGGCCTTTGAACATCTTAAAAAGGCAATGTGCCTAGCACCGGTCTTAGCTACGCCAGACTTCACAAAAACCTTTATTGTGGAATGTGATGCCTCAGGAAATGGAATTGGTGCTGTTTTAATGCAGGAAGGAAGACCCATTACTTTTGAAAGTCGTCCAATCAAAGTAAAGTATTTACAGAAACCTATTTATGAGAAGGAAATGTTAGCAATACTGCATGCACTAAAGAAATGGCGAACTTACCTAATGGGAAGACACTTCAAGGTAAAAACTGATCATGATAGTCTTAAACACTTTTTGAAACAAAGACTATCTTCAGAAGAGTAGCAAAAATGGGTCACAAAGATGTTGGGTTATGACTTTGAAATAATCTAGAAAAAAGGAAAGCTTAATGTTGTTGCAGATGCACTCTCAAGAAAGAATGAAGAGGTGGAAGCATTGCTTTGTGCCATTTCTATTATCCAACCAGATTGATAACCGAATCAAGAGATGAATGGAAGAAGGAAAAATATGTATGGAAACTCATTCAAAAGTTGTAGCAAGATCCTAGTACATCAGATACATTTAGTTGGAAAAATGATTCCTTTTGGTACAAAGATCGCTTATATCTTTGTAATAATTCCCAACTAAAACAAAATATTCTTCTAGAATTGCACACTTCTCCTTTAGGAGGACACTCGGGATTTTTAAAAACTTACCAAAGGGTGAAGAAAGAATTTTTTTGGGATGGCCTTAAATCTGATATTCAAAATTTTGTGATGGAATGTTTGGTTTGCCAGCAGAATAAAGTTGAGACAATTAAGACCCCGAGACTTCTACAACCTTTATCCATTCCAAGTCAACGTTGGGAGGAGATTTCAATGGATTTTATCACAGGTTTACCTAAGTCTGAAGGAAAGAGTGTCATCATGTTGGTAGTTGATAGACTTACCAAGTATGCACACTTTTGTGCATTATCTCATCCATTTAAAGCAAGTACAGTTGCTACTACATTTATGGATAGAATTCAAAAGCTACATGGAAGCCCAAGGGTTATTGTGAGCGACAGAGATCCCATTTTTACTGGAAATTTTTGGACGGAGTTATTTTCTTGTTTAGGTACTCAATTAGCTCATAGCTCATCTTATCATCCTCAATCTGATGGTCAAACTGAGATAGTAAATAAATGTTTGGAAGGATATCTTCGTTGTTTTGTATCTGATAAACAAACACAATGAGTCAAGTGGTTACCTCTCGTTGAATGGTGGTATAACACTTCCTTCCATACTGCAGCAAAAATGACCCCATTTATGGCACTTTATGGATATCATCCACCATCCATCACATGATCTTTAAGGGAAAATTCGAAGGTTCAAGCAGTGGAAGATCACATCGAGCATCAGCAAGAAGTTCTCCAACTCTTAAAGGATAACCTGAATTTGGCACAAAATCGAATGAAACAACAGGCAGATCAACATCGTAGCGAGAGAAGTTTTGATGTCGGAGATTGGGTATTTTTACGGCTACAACCATACAAACAAATGTCCCTCAAGCAATAAAAGAAGGATAATAAATTATCGCCAAAGTACTATGGTCCTTACAAGGTGTTGCAAAAGATTGGTACTATGGCATACAAATTGGAGCTTCCTGCTTCTTCGCGAGTACATCCGGTTTTCCATGTTTCATGCTTAAAGAAGGTTATAGGTGAAGATCTTCCAGTTCAAACAGTATTGCCAGAACTTGATGGGGAAGGGAAAATCATATTGGAACCTGAAGCAGTCATGGAAAAAAGAACTCGACAACTACGGAATCGATCAATTTCCGAGTATCTCATCAAGTGGAAGAACTTACCCACTGAAGATTCTACATGGGAGGATGAGAATTTTATACAGAAGCACCCGGAGCTACTCAAGTGTTGAGGACAACACTTTTTGAAGGAGAGGGGCATGTTAGGTCCCTATATCACTAGTATAGCCCCTTATTATTGTTAGTGTAAACCCCTTATTGTTATTATTGTACCCTTGTAACCCCATTTTGTTATTATTGTGCCCTTAAATTATTATTTTTAGGTCGGCTAGGATTACATTGTGGCCCACTAGGATTAAATTATGGCCCCATGGACTCCTATATATAGAAAGGAGGTTTTGTGAATTGTATCATCCAAGAATTTTTCATTTATGTAATGTATTGGAGGCCGCCCCCTCAAAGTGGCTCATTTCTAAGGCATTGATATCTCTTTTCTTCTCTTTTTGGAGTTAGTTACACAACAGAATAAGAAAGAGAAACAAAGGTTAAAATAGTAATGGCAAGAGAAGAGAGATAGCCTCTATAGATGATAGCATAACTAATAAGCCCCAAGGGGATCATTATTAACCATAAATTGATCTCAAATGACAAGGTACTGGAAGCTAAATACATTGAGACACAAGGCCAGTCCATTTCACACTTTGATGATAGATCCAGGTTTCTAGGAGAAGAGAGTTTACAGGAATTCCAAAGGAAATGCGTGTATTACCACTTAGCCTACAACATACGGAATATCACTCTCCTAAGAGAATGAAGAGTGCAATGGAGAGATCACCCTTCTCAAAATTAGCTATGTAAAGAATGAAGATACAACAGATAGGATTGAAGGTCAACGTCCCACTTTTGCTGCTGGGGTCATTAGAGAACTTTTGAGGTCTAAAATGGGCCTCCTAAGAAAAATATACAACAAAAATAAACTTTATAAGAACCAATAGGATTAAAGATGATGATGTCAACCATGGGGGATGATTTATCATTTTTGGGGTAAAAAATAAAAAATATTAAAAAATAATAAAATAATAAAACTACCTTTTCAACTTATCTCCCTAAGGTTTTACTCAAATTTCAAGTGGAAGTACTCGTTGGATGCAAAATTTAATTCCCCATCCAAGGAGTACACATGTTGCATATTTTCAATGGACGTCGCTACATGAAAAATGATAAATACATGAAAAAAACGTGATTGCAATCACGTTTTTATTGTATTTCTCATTTTTCGTGTAGAAGGGTCCTTTGAAAGTATGCAACATGGGTACTCCTTCAATGAAGAATCAAATTTTGAATCCAACGAGTAATCCTGCTTGAAATTTGAGTAAACCAATAAGGAGATAAGTTGAAAATACGAGTTGAAAATGTAGTTTCTTCTTTTTTCCCTCCAATATTTGATGATGCAATCTAATATTATTTTATTATTTCCACTATTATTTTATAATTTCCTTAGGAGGCCCATTTTAGAACTCAAAATTCCCCTAATGTGCATGAAGGGAGAGATCAGATAAAGGAAAAAAAGGAGTGGGTTGAGGAAGAAAATAATGTAAGATTACACCCACCATAAGGCACTCCCTCTGAGCTAAGTTGGGATGTCAGAGTGGCCAAGAGGAATATGAAAGAGATCAACAAGGAGAACTAAGTTGCTCAGAGGATGAGAAACCATTTCCTTAAGGGGGTGATGATGAGGCCCATCATTCAATATATTTTAAGGGGTTAAAATTCCATCCTTCAGCCTATTAAGCTACCTCTCTCTCACATTTTCTTACATTTTTTTCATATTATGCCTAGTAAGAAGTTTTAAATATCTTTTTCATGTCTTGTTTCCTAATCTGATTTAATTACAGGAATTGAAGCTATTTTTGAACATTTTCCACCTATGTTCTTAGAGTAGACAACAAGGAGATATTGTAGGAGGGTTGTCCACATCCTTAACTCCCTCAATCAGCTAATATCACACCAATATCTCTCCCAATATCTCGAAGGCAAAGGAATCCAAGAAAGTGGCAGTTATGAAGAGCCAATATCGACTCTTCTTGATACCAAGGAGACCATATTCCTACTTTATGGGGAGTTTTTGGTAGCTACCCATTTGTACATATAAGCATGTGCAAATTGTGAAATTTGGAGGTTTTGTGTGAATAAATCAAGTGTCAGTAAATATAATTGGAGTGATAAGAGCTTTGTGACCCTCTGCTACCACTGAGTTAAGCACTAAGGCCATTAAAGACACACCTTTCCTGCACCTAGTCAAGAGAAGCAATGAGAGATGGCAGATGGGTTTAATAGGAGAGAACCTTCAGACACCAAAATTATTCATTTTCACCCTCTTGTAGTAGACATATTTAGGACGAATTATTGGCTAGGCTTCCTCGAATTGATAAAGGTATATGATGATGAAATTTCTTTTGAGTTTGAAATGGCCTTAAATTCAAAATTGTATGACAGTGCTACCACTTTAGACTATTGCATGAGCTCAGATACAAAGAAAATTTTACTTGTGACCATATATTAAATGTACCATACTTCCTCCTCTACTCTAATAGGGACATGAGACAGAAAGTTTGTTGTGTAACCAGCTCCAAAAAGAGAAGAAAAGAGATATAAACGCCTTAGAAATGAGCCACTTCGAGGGGGAAACCTCCAATACATTACATAAATGAACAATTCTTGGATGATACAATTCACAAAACCTCCTTTCTATATTTAGGAGTCCATGGGGCCATAATGTAATCCTAGTGGGCCACAATGTAATCCTAGCCGACCTAACAATAATAATTTAAGGGCACAATAATAACAAAATGGGGGTTACAAGGGTACAATAATAACAATAAGGGGTTTACACTAACAATAATGAGGGGCTATACTAGTGATATAGGGACCTAACATGCCCCTCTCCTTCAAAAAAGTGTTGTCCTCAACACTTGAGTAGCTCCGGGTGCTTCTGTATAAAATTCTCATCCTCCCATGTAGAATCTTCAGTGGGTAAGTTCTTCCACTTGATGAGATACTCTGAAATTGATCGATTCCGTAGTTTTCGAGTTCTTTTTTCTATGACTGCTTCAGGTTCCAATATGATCTTCCCTTCCCCATCAAGTTCTGGCAATATTGTTTGAACTGGAAGATTTTCACCTATAACCTTCTTTAAGCATGAAACATGGAAAACTGGATGTACTCGCGAAGAAGCAGGGAGCTCCAATTTGTATGCCATAGTACCAATCTTTTGCAACACCTTGTAAGGACCATAGTACTTTGGCGATAATTTATTATCCTTCTTTGCTTGCTTGAGGCACATTTGTTTGTATGGTTGTAGCCGTAAAAATACCCAATCTCCTACATCAAAACTTCTCTTGCTACGATGTTGATCTGCCTGTTGTTTCATTCGATTTTGTGCCAAATTCAGGTTATCCTTTAAGAGTTGGAGAACTTCTTGCTGATGCTCGATGTGATCTTCCTCTGCTTGAACCTTCGAATTTTCCCTTAAAGATGATGTGATGGATGGTGGATGATATCCATAAAGTGCCATAAATGGGGTCATTTTTGCTGCAGTATGGAAGGAAGTGTTATACCACCATTCGGCGAGAGGTAACCACTTGACCCATTGTGTTTGTTTATCAGATACAAAACAACGAAGATATCCTTCCAAACATTTATTTACTATCTCGGTTTGACCATCAGATTGAGGATGATAAGATGAGCTATGAGCTAATTGAGTACCCAAACAAGAAAATAACTCCGTCCAAAAATTTCCGGTAAAAATGGGATCTCTGTCGCTCACAATAACCCTTGGGCTTCCATGTAGCTTTTGAATTCTGTCCATAAATGTAGTAGCAACTGTACTTGCTTTAAATGGATGAGATAATGCACAAAGTGTGCATACTTGGTAAGTCTATCAACTACCACCATGATGACACTCTTTCCTTCGGACTTAGGTAAACCTGTGATAAAATCCATTGAAATCTCCTCCCAACGTTGACTTGGAATGGATAAAGGTTGTAGAAGTCCCAGGGTCTTAATTGTTTCCACTTTATTCTACTGGCAAACCAAACATTCTGCCACAAACTTTTGAATATCAGATTTAAGGCCATCCCAAAAAAATTCTTTCTTCACCCTGTGGTAAGTTTTTAAAAATCCCGAGTGTCCTCCTAAAGGAGAAGTGTGCAATTCCAAAAGAATCTTTTGTTTTAGTTGGGAATTCTTACAAAGATATAAAAGATCTTTGTACCATAAGGAATCATTTTTCCAACTAAATGTATCAGATGTACTAGGATCTTGCTGCAACTTTTGAATGAGTGTCCATACATCTTTTTCCTTCTTCCATTCATCTCTTGCTTTGGTTATCCAATCTGGTTGGATAATAGAAATAGCACAAAGCAATGCTTCCACCTCTTCATTCTTTCTTGAGAGTGCATCTGCAACAACATTAAGCTTTCCTTTTTTGTAGATTATTTCAAAGTCATAACCCAACATCTTTGTGACCCCTTTTTGCTGCTCTTCTGAAGATAGTCTTTGTTCCAAAAAGTGTTTAAGACTATCATGATCAGTTTTTACCTTGAAGTGTCTTCCCATTAGGTAAGTTAGCCATTTCTTTAGTGCATGCAGTATTGCTAACATTTCCTTCTCATAAATAGGTTTCTGTAAATACTTTCCTTTAATTGGATGAATTTCAAAAGCAGTGGGTCTTCCTTCTTACATTAAAACAACACCAATTCCATTTCCTGAGGCATCACATTCTATAATAAAGGTTTGTGTGAAGTCTAGCGTAGCTAAGACTGGTGCTAGGCACATTGCCTCTTTAAGATGTTCAAAGGCCTTAGTTGCTTCAGGAGTCCATGAAAATGCATCTTTCTTCAATAATGTTGTTAGAGGTGCTGCTATTCTACCATAATTCTTAACAAACTTGCGATAATACCCTGTTAACCCGAGAAATCCTCGCAACTGCTTTATGGTTGTGGGAACTTTCCATTCCTTAATGGCTTTAATTTTGTTAGGGTCTACTTTAACACCCTCGTGAGATACAATATGACCCAGATATTCCACCTCTTGTGCTCCAAAGAAACATTTGGATGTTTTTTCATATAATTGTTTCTCCTGCAATAGTTTGAGCACCCTGTCAACATGTTCAACATGATCCTTCCAAGACCTGCTACAGATTAGTATATCATCAAAAAATACTAGCACAAATTTTCTAAGGAAGGGTTTGAAAATGGAATTCATCAACCCTTGAAATGTAGAAGGTGCATTGGTAATTCCAAAAGGCATGACCAAAAATTCATAATGACCCTCATGAGTTCGAAATGTTGTTTTGGAATATCTTCAGTCTTCATTCTAATTTGATGATATCCTGAACGAAGATCCAACTTGGTAAAATAAATTGCTCCATGTAATTCATCCAATAATTCATCAATCACAGGAATGGGAAATTTGTCTTTAATGGTGAGCTTATTGAACTCCCTATAATCGGACACATTCGCCATGATCCATCCTTCTTGTGTACCAATACTACAGGAGCAGAGAAAGAACTTTGACTAGGTTGAATTATACCCGCCTCTAACATTTCTGCAATCATACGTTCAATTTCGCTCTTTTGGAAGTAAGGATATCTATAAGGCTTGATGTTTGGAGAAACACTTCCTGGAATCAAATGAATAGCATGATCATGATCACGAATAGGTGGGAATCCTTTGGGAGTTTCAAACACCTTGGAATGATTGTCCAAGACTTGTTGGAGATCTGCAGAAATAGATGATTTTGATGTTGGAACTTCTAGTGAGCATAATTGTGCAATTACGCCTCGTTGTTCTTTCTTTAGAAGCTTTGTCCTGCCATTAGAGCTTATTATCCTTCCTGGCTTCCCTTCAATACCCCGTAGTTCGACTTCCTTTCCTTCTGAAAAGAATTTCAAGAAAAGTTCTTGAAAATTAAAAGCTACCGTCCCCAAAGATTGTAACCATTGTGCTCCTAGTACAACATCAGCACCTCCCATAGGAATGGAAAGCATTGGACTAGTCAATACATATTCCCCCATGGTTAGCTTGATATTATGGCATTTTCCAGAGCAATTTATAGTTCCTCCATTTGCAACCATCACTTGACATTCTGGTGCTGGGTATAGGAAACTATTTAATTCCTTGGCTACCTTACAATGAATAAAATTATGGGTGCTACCTGAATCAATCAACACTATTACCTTTCTCTTCTTGATTTGTCCTTTTATCTTGAGAGTTTGAGGAGTGGTAATTCCTGCCAGTGCATTACACGATATGGTTGGATTCATTTCTTCCTCTTCTGGGGCTGGTTTCTGGTGTATATCCTCTTCTTGTTCATTTTCTTCTTCCTCTTCACAATCTATGTAAAATAATTTCTTCTCAGCACACTTATGACCTTTAGTGTATTTTCTATCACAACTGTAGCAAAGCCCTTTTTCTCTTTTTCTTCCAATTGTTGTGGTTTCAACCTTGTAGGTTGTGGAAATCTAGGAGTAGCAACACTTCCCTCTTTATAGAAGTGAGTGGTAGGCTTCCTTGTCGCCATAATTTTACATTCAATTTTTCTTGCCAACCTGAATGCCTTCTCCAATAAATCAGGTTCCAAAACGCGAACTTCATGTTGGATGTTATCCTTTAAAGTACCTATGAAGAGATCAATCCTGTGTTCCTCTGGAATATCAGTTACCCTTATATTCAATTTTTGGAAGTCCTCAATGTGCTGCCCACTAAACCCTTTTGTTTGAGATTTATCAATTGGCTAAAGAAGGTGTTGCTCTTTGTATCCTCATAATGTGCTATCATTTCCTCGGTAAAAATTGACCAAGTGACAATTTTTTTACGGGAGCAAAGCCATCGATACCATACAAATGTATTTTGTTCTAAATGTAAAGTTGCAATGCGTACCTTTTGTGTGTTTTGCACGTTATGGAGATCAAAATGTTGCTCCATCTGTAGTATCCATGTTACAGGATCCTTTCCATCAAACTTCCTCATATCCATTTTTGGAATATGGTGGTTCTTCCCGCCAACATTCGAGTTTGTGAAATCATGATTAACATTTATTTTGTTCTCATCAGGAGGTTCTTCTCCTATATTTCCGCCATTAGGAATCATTTCTAGTTTTAAGCTTGTCATCAAGCCTTCCATGTATGCTTTTAGATCATTCTTCATGTCATCCATCTTAGCTTCCATGCCGACTTCCATGCCATCCATCTTAGCTTCCAAACCATTCATCTTAGTTCCCACGCCTTTCTTCAAAACTTCCATTTCATTTTTTGTTGTTCTTTGCGAGAGCGAAATTTGTTGCATTTGCTCTTGTAATTTTGACATGTCATGTTGCCATTCTTCATCTTCATGAGTAATAGTAGAGCCTTCTAAAGGCTTAATGGGTGTTTAATTCTTTTTAGGGGCCATTTCAGACTCCAATATTGATATCTATTCTACAATAGGCCCTTGCAATCAATTCAACTTGATTCTTCAAACAAGACTTATGCAATTCGGAAAAAAAATACACACCTTTTACTAGCTTTGAGGAGCTCGATATTGCAATTGTATTATCTCTGTGATTGTAGATCTTCAATATCTGAAATTCAGCCCTATAGTAGCCCTCTGAAGCTTCTTTCAAATGCCACAGGTCTGACCTGATTTTGATTCTCGAAGACAAAGTTGTGTCCAATCTCCCACAATGACCTAATTCTAGACTAGTTCAGTAGAGCGAACTTGTACGACTTGCCACGTGTCACTGTTTTGTCCTTTGTCTCTGAACTTGATAGCGAAGACACTACAGGCCGTGTACTTGTGACCAATTTTGACGGCACTCCAATCCAATCTTCAGAGAGAGAGTTATTGAACGTTTCCCACGATCACCTCTTTGAGATGAAATTCAGGAGCCTAAAAAAGCACTACCTTCCACAGATCATATCTACAAAAATATTACGAACCAAGTTCTGAAATTTTTTTATGAATTTCCTCATGATTTCAGCTTCGCACCATATGAATTTCAGATTTTTAACCTTCGTAGAAATATTTTTATAGCGCAAATGCCACGATGACCTGTTTAGGAGCCTGAAAAAATACCTGACTTCCACAGATCATATCTCCGCAATTATTGCGAACCAAACTCTGAAATTTTTATACGAGCTTCCTCAGGATTTTTTCTTCGCACCCTAAAAATTTCAGCTTCTGAAACTTCGTAGAAAAAAAGTTATAGCGAAAATGCCACGATGACCTGTTTGGAGCAGCGAAACCCTAGAATCCAAACCTCTGATACCAAATGTTGTGTAACCAGCTCCAAAAATAGAAGAAAATAGATATCAACGCCTTAGAAATGAGCCACTTCGAGGGGTCAACCTCCAATACATTACATAAATGAACAATTCTTGGATGATACAATTTACAAAACCTCCTTTCTATATATAGGAGTCCATGGGGCCATAATGTAATCCTAGTGGGCCACAATGTAATCCTAGCCGACCTAACAATAATAATTTAAGGGCACCATAATAACAAAATGGGGGTTACAAGGGTACAATAATAACAATAAGGGGTTTACACTAACAATAATAAGGGGCTATACTAGTGATATAGGGACCTAACAAAGTTAGAGAAGGAAAGCATCACCACTTAGCCCGTCATGGCCTTATTAAGTTGATAGTGGAGGATTCCCTAAATAAATTGAGAATTCCTATCCCATGGTCCAAGTTCATAGACATGGAAAGGGAGACACTAATAAGAACCCAAAGTATTACTCATGGGGAAACTAATGCATCTAGCATTAGGGGTAGAGACACTAGAACAGAGGAAGAAGAGATATAGAGGACAATAGAATTAGATATGGAAATAATGGAATAAAACGAAAAGGAAGCAGAGGAAGAAGGAGGAGATGATGAGGAAGAATAGGAATAAAATGAAGTGGAGGCCTTAAGTCCTAAACAAACCACTAAACCAAAGGAAACTAATATATCCCCTCAAAAAATTAGTATGTCACTAGGGAACATTGAGGATGAGGTAGCTGCCACTTTAGCTATCTTTGGAACTCCTATGAAATATAAGAAGAAAATACAAAGAAAAACCCCTCATTAATTTAAATAAAGGAAAATCAATAGGGTGAAACAAGGAAGACCCCAGACACCAATAAAATTCCCAATTACCATTGACGAGCCATACAAGGGAAAAAGTGAGGAGGTCACCGCTCCAAAGCCAAAACCTATCACTCCCATAGCCTATGTAAGGAGGTCCGCAACTATAGCATCAACCATCAAGCAACTAGAAGCACCCACATACATCCAAAAAGAAGGAAGGGGGAATAGAGCATGCTAAAGGAAAAACAAAGCATGCTCCTGGAGTGATAGGAAATGCTAGAGGAAGAGAAGCATGTAAAAAAAGAGGAAAATAATTCACAAATTGATGGAAAGAGTGCATAAATAGAAAGAAAATATGTGCAAGAGGGGGTACCAACTAAAGAAAAACAATTACAAAAGATGGTAGCTTCCATAAGGATATTTGAACAACAAACCAGAGGGTTTCAAAAACCTACTCGACATCATAATTTGGGATCTTATTACAAGTTCACTGAGGGAGGGATACTGACCCCTGAATAATTGACAATCCCCCTCCTACATGAGTTGGAGATAGAACGAGGGAGAACCCATAGATGGATGGAGATCGCCAAATCAAAGAATTTTGAAGATGTGGAGTTGATGGAAGAAAGGCTCATTGAAATGGGGAAAGATCTAGCTGATGTAAGGCTCAGAGAATCAGTTGTGAAAGAGAAAATGCAAGTAGTGAAAATAGAGAACATTAGGATGCAGGGGAAGCTACAGGAAAACGACAACCAACTTAACACTATGGCCAACGTTTTCATGGAATCCATGAAATATAGACAAACTTCAGAGTCCTATGTATTTTATCTCAGGGAGCAATGGTTACAATTACAAATCAGGACCTTAGCTCAACATGGTTCCCTACCCTTTTAGAACTATATAAAATTCATTGATTTCTGCAAATAGTATATTGTAGGAGAGAGGGATAAAATAACTAAATTCTATATGCATAACCTCATATTAACAGATATGAACAATTGGTACCCTAAATCCAGGTTGGGTGATATGCAATTAATGGCCTTAGCATCATGGCTAATGCATGAATAAGAAAGAGAAACAAAGGTTAAAATAGTAATGGTAAGAGAAGAGAGATAACCTCTATAGATAATAGCATAACTAATAAGCCCCAGGGGGATCATTATTAACCATAAATTAATCTCAAATGATGAGGTACTGGAAGCTAAATACATTGAGACACAAGGCCAATCCATTTCACACTTTGATGATACATCCAGGTTTCTAGGAGAAGAGAGTTTACAGGAATTCCAAAGGAAATGCGCGTATTACCACGTAGCCTACAACATAGGGAATATCACTTTCCTAAGAGAATGAAGAGTGCATTAGAGAGATCACCCTTCTCGAAAAGAGCTATGTAAAGAATGAAGATACAACAAATAGGATTGAAGGTCAACGTCCCACTTTTGCTGTTGGTGTCATTAGAGAACTTTTGAGGTCTAAAATGGGTCTCCTAAGAAAAATATACAACCAAAATAAACTTTAAAAGAACCAATAAGATTCAATATGATGATGTCAACCATGGGGGATGCTTCACCATTTTTGGGGTAAAAAAGTAAAAGTAATAAAAAATAATAAAATAATAAAACTACTTTTTCAACTTATCTCCCTAAGATTTTACTCAAATTTCAAGTGGAAGTACTCCTTGGATGCAAAATTTAATTCCTCATCCAAGGAGTACCCATGTTGCATATTTTCAATGGACCTTGCTACATGAAAAATGATAAATACATGAAAAAAAAGTGATTGCATTCACGTCTTTAATGTATTTCTCATTTTTCATGTAGAAGGGTCCATCAAAAGTATGCAACATGGGTACTCCTTGGATGAAGAATCAAATTTTGAATCCAACAAGTAATCCCACTCGAAATTTGAGTAAACCCATAGGGAGATAAGTTGAAAATACGAGTTGAAAAGGTAGTTTCTTCTTTTTTCCCTCTAATATTTGATGATGTAATCTAATATTATTTTATTATTTCCACTATTATTTTATAATTTCCTTAGGAGGCCCATTTTAGAACTCAAAATTCCCCTAATTTGCATGAAGGGAGAGATCAGATAGAGGAAAAAAAGGAGTGGGTTGAGGAAGAAAATAATGTAAGATTACACCCACCATAAGGCACTCCCTTTGAGCTAACTTGGGATGTCAGAGTGGCCAAGAGGGCTATGAAAGAGATCAACAAGGAGAACTGAGTTGCTCAGAGGATGAGAAACCATTTCATTAGGGGGGTGATGATGAGGCCCATCATTCGATATATTTTAAGGGGTTAAAATTCCATCCTTCGACCTATCAAGATACCTCTCTCTCACATTTACTTACATTTTTTTCATATTATACTTAGTGAGAAGGTTTAAATATGTTTTTCATGTCTTGTTTCCTAATCTGATTTAATTGCAGGAAATGAAGCTATTTTTGATACATTTTCCACCGAAGTGCTCAGAGTAGACAACAATGAGAGATTGTAGGAGGGTTATCCACATCCTTAACTCCCTCAATCAGCTAATATCACACCAATATCCCTCCCAATATCTCGAAGGCAAAGGAATCCAAGAAAGTGGTAGTTATGAAGAGCCAATATCCACTCTTCTCGATATCAAGGAGACCATATTCCTACTTTTTGGGGAGTTTTTGGTAGCTACCCATTTGTATAAATAAGCATGTGAAATTTGTGAAATTTGGAGGTTTTTTGTGAATAAAGCAATGGTCAGCAAATACAATTGGAGTGATAAGAGCTTTGTGACCCTCTACTACCACTGAGTTAAGCACTAAGGCCATTAAAGACAAACCTTTCCTGCACCTAGTCAAGAGAAGCAATGAGAGATGGGGGATGGGTTTAATAGGAGAGAACCTTCAGACACCAAAATTATTCATTTGCACCCTCTTTTAGTAGACATATTTAGGAGGAATTATTGGCTAGGATTCCTCGAATTGATAAAGGTATATGATGATGAAATTTCTTTTGAGTTTGAAATGGCCTTAAATTCAATATTGTATGTCAGTGCTACCACTTTAGAATATTGCACGAGCTCGGATACAAAGAAAAATTTACTCATGACCGTATATTAAATGTACCATACTTCCTCCTCCAATATATCAGGGACATGAGAACAAAAGTTAGAGAAGGAAAGCATCAACACTTAGCCCATCATGGCCTTATTAAGTTGATAGTGGAGAATTCCCTAATAAACTTAAGAATTCCTATCCCATGGTTCAAGTTCATAGACATGGATAGGGAGACACTAATAGGAGCCCAAAGTATTACTCATGGGGAAACCAATGCATCTAGCATTAGGGGTAGAGACACTAGAACAGAAGAAGAAGAGATAGAGAGGACAATAGAATTAGATATGGAAACGAAAAGGAGGCAGAGGAAGAAGGAGGAGATGATGAGGAAGAATAGGAAGAAAACGAAGTGGAGGCCTTAAGTCCTAAACAAACCACTAAGCCAAAGGAAACTAAGATATCCCCTCAAAAAAATAGTATGTCACCAGGGAACATTGAGGATGAGGTAGCTACCACTTTAGCTATCTTGGGAACTCCTATGAAATATAAGAAGAAAATACCAAGAAATACCCCTCTTTAATTTAAAGAAACGAAAATCAGTAGGGTGAAACACGGGAGACCCCAGACACCGATAAAAGTCCCAGTTACCATTGACGAGCCAGACGAGGGAAAAAGTGAGGAGGTCACCGCTCCAAAGCCAAAACCTATCACTCCCATAGCCTATGTATGGAGGTCCACATCTAGAGCATCAACCTTCAAGCAACTAGAAGCACCCACATACATCCAAAAAGAAGGAAAGGGAGAATAGATCATGTTAAAGGAAAAAAAAAGCATGCTCCAGGAATGATAGGAAATGCTAGAGGAAGAGAAGAATGTACAGAAAGAGGAAAAAAATGCACAAATTGATGGGAAGAGTGCATAAATAGAAGGACAATATGTGCAAGAGTGGGTACCAACTAAAGAACAACAATTACAAAAGATGGTAGCTTCCATAAATATATTTGAAAAAAAAACCAGAGGGTTTCAGGAACCTACCCAACATCCTAATTTGGGATCTTATTACATGTTCACTGAGAGAGGGAGACTAACCCTTGAATAATTCACAATCCCCCTCCTACATGAGTTGGAGATAGAACGAGGGAGAACCCACTGATGGATGGAGATCACCAAATCAAAGAATGTTGAAGATGTGGAGTTGATGGAATAAAGGCTCATTGAAATGGGGAAAGATCTAGTTGATGTAAGGCTTAGAGAATCAGTTGTGAAAGAGAAAATGCAAGTAGTGAAAACAGAGAACATTAGGACGCAGGGGAAGCTACAGGAAAAATAAAACCAACTTTTCACTATGGCCAACCTTTGCATGGAATCCATGAAATAAAGACAACCTTCATAATCCTATGCAGTTTCTCTTAGGGAGCAATGGTTACAATTAAAAATCGGGACCTTAGCTCAACATGGTTCCCTACCCTTTCAGCACTATATAAAATTCATTGATTTCTGCAAATAGTCTAGTGTAGGAGAGAGGGATAAAATAACTAAATTCTATATGCATAACCTCATATTAATGGATATGAACAACTGGTACCATAAATCCAGGTTGGGTGATATGCAATTAATGGCCTTAGCATCATGGCTAACACATGAATAAGAAAGAGAAACAAAGGTTAAAATAGTAATGGCAAGAGAAGAGAGATAACCTCTATAGATAATAGCATAACTAATAAGCCCCGGGGGGATCATTATTATCCATAAATTGATCTCAAATGATGAGGTACTGGAACCTAAATACATTGAAACACAAGGCCAATCCATTTCACACTTTGGTGATACATCCAGATTTCTAGGAGAAGAGAGTTTACAGGAATTCCAAAGGAAATGCACGCATTACCACTTAGCCGACAACATAGCGAATATCACTCTCCTAAGAGAATGAAGAGTGAATTGGAGAGATCACCCTTCTCAAAAAGAGCTATGTAAAGAATGAAGATACAACAGATGGGATTGAAGGTCAACGTTCCACTTTTGCTGCTGGGGTCATTAGAGAACTTTTGAGGTCTAAAATCTGCCTCCTAAGAAAAATATACAACCAAAATAAAATTTATAAGAACCAATAGGATTCAAGATGATGATGTCAACCATGGGGGATGATTCACCATTTTTGGGGTAAAAAAGTAAAAATATTAAAAATAATAAAATAATAAAACCACTTTTTCAACTTGTATTTTCAACTTATCTCCCGAAGGTTTTACTCAAATTTCAAGTGGAAGTACTCGTTGGATGCAAAATTTAATTCCTCATCCAAGCAGTACCCATGTTGCATATTGTCAATGGACCCCGCTACATGAAAAATGATAAATACATGAAAAATCATGATTGCAATCACATTTTTAATGTATTTCTCATTTTTCATGTAGAAGGGTCCATCGAAAGTATGCAAGATGGGTACTCTTTGGATGAAGAATCAAATTTTGAATCCAACGAGTAATCCCGCTCAAAATTTGAGTAAACCCATAGGGAGATAATTTGAAAATACAAGTTGAAAAAGTAGTTTCTTCTTTTTTCCCTCCAATATTTGATGATGTAATCTAATATTATTTTATTATTTCCACTATTATTTTATAATTTCCTTAGGAGGCCCATTTTAGAACTCAAAATTTCCCTAATGTGCATGAAGGGAAAGATCAGATAGAGCAACCAAAGGAGTGGGTTGAGAAAGAAAATAATTTAAGATTACACCCACCATAAGGCACTCCCTCTGAGCTAACTTGGGATGTCAGAGTGGGCAATAGGGCTATGAAGGATATTAACAAGGAGAACTGAGTTGCTCAGAGGATGAGAAACCATTTCATTAGGGGGGTGATGATGAGGCCCATCATTCGATAGATTTTAAGGGGTTAAAATTCCATCCTTCGGCCTATTAAGCCACCTCTCTCTCACATTTATTTACATTTTTTTCATATTATGCTTATTGAGAAGGTTTAAATATGTGTTGTCATGTCTTGTTTCCTAATATGATTTAATTGCAAGAAATGAAGCTATTTTTGATACATTTTCCACCTAAGTGCTCAGAGTAGACAACAAGGAGAGATTGTTGGAGGTTTTTCCACATCCTTAACTCCCTCAATTAGCTAATATCACACCAATATCTCTCCCAATATCTCGAATGCAAAGGAATCCAAGAAAGTGGCAGTTATGAAGAGCCAATATCCACTCTTCTCGATATCAAGGAGACCATATTCCTACTTTTTAGGGAGTTTTTGGTAGCTACCCATTTGTATAAATAAGAATGTGCAAGAGCTCATTAGGATTCAAACTTTGTATTCAACTACGTAGCTCTTGAGATCTTATTTAGTGTTGTTGTTTTACTATTATATGATGTCTTAGACCTTTTGATGCAATGATAATGAGAAGATGTTTGACCTGTCAATGATTTAGTCTCAGAGGGTTTATGATTTTGGGTTAGGGCCCAATCCATTGGCTAAGTTCCTCTTTTGTATTTATATTCTATTTTTATGTTTAAGCATTTTTTTTTGTTTCCTTGCACTCTATTCGCAACAAAAATCTATCAAAATTGTGCTTGTAGCCTCTCTTTCTCACCTCTCTCATGGGAGCACGAGGAGAAGGATCTCAGTCCACAGTCCAAAAATAGTTTGTTTATGATTTCATACAAATTTAAATAGTGTGATTATCATGTTCATCATATGATTAATGCAAGTTAGAAGTTCGATTTGTGCTTAGATCATATTTTATCATAGGTTAAGTAGGGTTTTCTATTCAGCTCATCTTCTCCACTCTTAAACATGTTAGTTTTTCAATGATCAATTCATGGATTTTTGTAGTGGTTGCAGGACTATCTATAGCTATAGGAAAATGACCCCTTTCATCACTTTCATCTTCGACTTCATCCTTCTTCTCTCCAACCTCCAATTTCTCCATAAAACCATGTTTTTTGAAATAATCTTCATCACCATCATGAGCAACCTTCAAAGTGGAAAACATGTGTTCCAAGGGTTCTAATTTCAGTTGGAGATGTTAGTCACCCCTCACTCAC
Organism: Pinus albicaulis; assembly: GCA_034641835.2. Taxonomy (NCBI): domain Eukaryota; kingdom Viridiplantae; phylum Streptophyta; class Pinopsida; order Pinales; family Pinaceae; genus Pinus; species Pinus albicaulis. The sequence goes on along the minus strand of CM076581.1, from coordinate 805,072,181 downwards.
TTAATTCCACCATCTCCCACCTTTTCACACCTTGCTTCCATCCTTTTCACCCTTATATCCTTCTCAACCTCCTTCCTGTAGCAATACAGAGATCCTGTAGCAACTTCATGTAGCAGCATTGTAGGTCACCATTTCCACTCCAATTTTTCTCCTTATTTCCATTTGAAACTAGGATAGGATGTATTTGACTCCCATCTCTGAAATCATGACCAGAAGATACCCCTAGGCCACTCCAAAAATTCTTCTTTCCTTGCTGCAAAAACAGAGTTGGAATTAGTGTTTTATTTTTAGAATTAACTTGAATAGGATAACAACCTAAATGCAAGTAAAAGTTAAGTGAAACAGTAGATATAAGTTTAGTTTATGGTTTGATGAAGTGTAAGATGATATAATATTTCCTTTACTGGAAATGAATGGACAGTTAGATGAATGATTTCCCATAGCATAGTTTCCTTTTATTCAATTAGGTTAAATTTTTATGATTTTCTTTCAGTGTAAATTGCAAGTAGAAGTTTGATAGAAACTCTCTTTGTCTTAGATTAGAAGTAATTATTTGTATTACATTAGCTAATTTCACTTTAATCCAGAAGGAGGAATGGCCTAGAATTACTACTAATCAGAATACCCGGTTGAGGGTGGAATGAGTATAATCCATCTCCTATGCATATAGCACTGTCACCTCTAAGTTTATATAAACCCCAAGTTGATAAGTAAATTTTAGTATCCCTTGGGAGTTTCAACACTCTTGGTGCAATACCAGGGCTCACTAGTTACTAGTTCATAGAGCCTAGGAAAAATTGGGTAGAGACTTATTTGTTTGGTGTTAGTGATGTCTCACCCTGAGGTGGGATCACTAGTTGAGGGTTGAGGTGGTTTTTCCTCTGGAATCCCTAGTTTGGCTTTGTTTGGTTTATTCCATGAGATACCACATTCATGTTTGGAATATGGGGCGAGGGTGATTGGATGAAAGATATATTCGGTTTAGCTCAATCTATGGTCGGGTTGTATGTGGATGTCCTTGACTTGGTTGGCATTTTAATATGTTAATATGTGGTATTTTATATTTTTATCTATGAGCATATGTATTTATTATGTTGGTGATATTATGGTTGAGTCACCATGATTTCTATGCTAGGTATTTGCTGGTTATATGTTGCATATTTTCTAGCTCTTGAAACATTTAATGAATATATGAATGGTTGATGATTGCATGGACTAACAAGTGTCTTTGCAACTATTATGAGAGGGAATTAGACCTTCTTGATGATTCTCAGATAAGCATCAGACCCCTATGTTTAGATATGCATTCAAGACTTTTACATTACATGTTCTCAATATGTTTGACGAAATGAATACCAAGGTTAGGCTTTTTTGTTATTTCATTATTGGTTCTGAGAAGTTATAGGAAGTTCTAGGAAGTGGATTGGAGGTTTACCTGGAATATAGGCTCATATGTCGAGACCACATGCTCCAAACCAGAAAAATTAAGTCGCAAGTGCATGGATGTAGGCTTGTTCATCTAGTTGGAGGCTTCCAACCGCATGGATGCCTTGTTGTGGTTGCAGTTGAGATCTCAGAGCAGAGAAGGAGGGCTCCAACTCAAATTTTGGCCACATGGGGTTGTTTCTTATCCTATGAGTGTCTTGTAGCCCCTATAGGATGTTGTGAGATGTGATGGGTCCCATCAATAAGTACAATTTGAGGTCCATTATGCTACCATCCAACCCTTAAAATCCCTTTTTCCCACACTAGTATATATTTTTAGCCATAATGTGCTTAATAGGGAGATTAAAGGGTTTTTTCAGGTTTTTTGGCCTAATGTGGTTATTAGGAAGGAAAAAGAAATATTTTTGGAGATATTTACAATATAGAGGATCGTTAGAGGCATCTACAGATAATATAGGATGCTTTTCCACTACATTAACTCTCAAACTTGACTTGAGATGAAATATTCCTCACCAACAACCTCGAAGTCCACTGATAGCTGAGGGAATCAAGCGCATGTGAAGATCCATTGGAACTAGATCCACCAATTTCGAGATTTTGGAGGGAGGCAACCCTCCTCGCAAGGGAGCTTCCCTTGAGCCACTTTTTGTATAAATAAACAAGCCCAAGGGATCATTAGGATTCAAACTTTATTTGGAGATAGGAATATCTATTGAGAGCCAAGAGTTTGACATTTTTATTTTCACCTTTGATAGGATGTATGCCACTCTTATTTTCTATTAATGGAAATTTTACTATTGGCCTACATATGAGTTAGCTTTGGAGGGCTGAAACCCTTGGGCTTGGGCCCAACCAAGAGGATTTAGTCCCTATCCTATATTTTGTTATTTTCAATTCATTTTACTTCTTTATTTGTTGAATTAGGATTATATTACAAAACTGTAGTTGCAAGTTGGACTACCACCTCTCTTGTGGGAAGTGCGGTGGAAGAATTTACAAAAACTAGACACAAACATGTGTTTATGATTTCTTGGAAATTATTGAGTTTTGGATTGAGATGGTTTTTCATGCTCAGTTTCTGTAACTTAAGAATTAGAAACATTTATTTGGAAATTAAATTAGATTCATGTTGTAGGATAGAGTAGATCCTGAAGAAATCAAATTCAACTCATATTTTACACCTTGATTTATCTTGCTATAATGTTTATCAGTAGATGCATGTTCTAGTTGTTGGTCTGCAGGGTTTCACACTCATCCATATACACTTAGGCATATTCACCCTTCTCCTCCACATCTCATACTTCTCTCAATATTTTTCACTTTAATCATCCTTCCATAACCAATGAAGGACACTGTGGGCATAAACATTTGTGCAAGATAGACATCCAAGGGGTGTTATCCTTGGAAAAAGGCCTCACACATCTATAATTTACATTCATCCACCTTCGTCCGCCTCTAGGACAACATCCCTATCCTCATAAATATCTCATACCCACTCCTACAGCAAAAAAGGGAACTCCTGTAGCAAAACAAGGCTTCCTATAACACTCTTATAGCACGTTTGTAGCAGTCATGTATCATTGCCTAAATTCAACTAGATTTTCCCTAGTACCTTGAATCTTACATTTTGAAGTTGAATAATATCCCTGATCCTTTTATTTCATGATTAGGGAGACTCCAAGACCACTCCAACTCTATCCTCCCTCCACTGCAAAACACAAAACAACTATATTAGACTTGGTTTTTGTCACAATTATGTATTATGGACTGAGTTTTTTTTCTCAATCAAGTTGTAATTATATTGATGATTCATGCAAGTAGAAATTGATTTAATTAAGTGTTAAAATTTAGTATCATAGTTTATTTCATGTAGGTAGATAATGATTTGATTAAGTGTGCAATTAGAGTAGCATAATGTAATATTCCAAAATAGGAAAAGCAACAATATAACACATAAAAGTGTAAAGCAATAGTAAATATCAATAAATTACATGTGAGCCAAAATATAGATCCATGGTATTAATCATAACAACAAAAAATGAGTACAATATCTTGGGGATCAAGTCCCTCAAGCTAGGCAAGAGAAGCCTCCAATGCCTAAAAGCACTAAAACATATAATACACTGTTACAAAAAATACTAAAGCAAATACAACTTAGTTTTAATGAGAAACACTGCAACTGGAAAATGTAAATGAATGCATTTGATAAAAAAATGCTCATACAAGGATGAAAATGGAGATCTGTGCTCCCAACACTTTTCCTAGATAACCCAGAAAGGGTTTCCGGAAATAGACAAAAATACAAATGGTGACCTAAAGCCCTAGGGCTGAAGAATCACTGCAGCTGAAGCACATAGGTGGAGGTGGCTAAAGGAGATGTAAAACTTAATGGAACTCCTCCAATAGACTCTCTCAATGAAAGGCTAACACCTTCACTAAAAAGCGAACACCCCAAATGAGGCACAAAAATCTCCCCTGCAATTGCTCAATAAAATAACGCATTCCAAGACTGAAACTATGCTTTAGGGGATGATGGTGACTTGGCATGATTCCAAAATATTATATCAAGCACAAGGACCTTCATTATTGATCTCCCAAAGGAAGGAATACTTCCTCCACTAAAAAACTAGCTCAAAAATGGCCCAATGAATCACTCCACTGCTGCACCCTGCAACACAGCACAACTCTAAACAAAAAATGCATTGTAGAATAAATTTGTAGTTGGGCTTGATGCCTGAATGTGGAAATAATTCCAAATAACTTCTCCTGAGTGGGAACTCGTAGTCCCCTGAGGATGAAGGTGGGATTCCCGCTCGGGAACACCGTTGTGCTAAATAGCACCACAATATTAGCTAAATAGCTGAAGAGAGCCACAAGTCATAATAGACCATAAACACATAATAATCCAAAACATACTTTCCATGGCTACCATCCCATTCCTTATATTCTTGGTGAGCTTCCTCACCTTGGGCCCCACTCATTAAAGACACTACTTCCATGCAAAGGACCTCCCTCCAAAACTGTGTTGTTCCTCATTGAATGTCCACCCCCTCCATACCAGCGCTGTTGATTTGGTCAAAGTTGACCCAGTCCACATGATTCATCCCTTGTTCCCACATAGGGATGCTTTATCCAGCTATTTTGATGCCCTCCATTCACATTTGGATTTATTTATTCCTACTAGAGAGATTTATGGGTCTCTCTACCCACTTATTCTTCCATCTAAACGACAAAATAAAAAAATAATATTCCAATTAGCTGCATGCTAATTTAGGAATATTACAATCCTCCCCTCCCAAATGTTTCTTGTCCTCAAGAAACTGCAAGGATAGAAATAAAGAGCCTCTTATTCTCATCGTGTAGCATCTTTGTATGATATGTTCCTCTAATGAGAAAGATGCTCTCTCATTAATATGTCCCCAAGTTGCTCCTCCCATTTGTATAAGTAAGCCTTTGGTGATAAATCAAAATGGCTCTCATCATGAAAAGGTGGGATATCCATGGAGGAAACTATATGTTGTCTAGAGGAATTCTTGAGGCATGGAATTAGAAAAATATTGGGAACCTTCATTCCCATGTGAAGCTCCAACCGCCAAGCTATCATCCACACAAAATGAATCACCCTCCAGAATGGTAATTCATAGAAAAAATCCTCCCAAATGTTCATGAGAGGCATCTCCCAACTGCTCAGGTTAACCATATGGCTCACCTCATATGGAAACAAGGGGTCAAATGTAGTAATCATGGATTTTCCAATGTTATCCCTAAAGTATGAAGCATAATAAATGTGGAGAATCTCATCTATAATGGGAATATCCAATCCATGTGTCATCTCTCCAATCATGCCCACAAAAATGATAAGGACATCATCAACATATGGGATCATAATCAGAGTCATACTGGTTGCCATGTGTAATACTAGGGAAGGAAAATGGTCCCTCAAGTGCAACCAACACAGTTTGACTACTAACTGCATCAAAATATGACATGATGAATGGTTTCCCAAACACTTTCTTGCTGCCCCAATCTTCTCACATGCTTGGAGAAGGTGTATGATGTGGGGTGAAAATTGAGCACACCCTGAATAGGACATAATATCCCCAAAATCTCTTAGGGAGTGACCATCATCATCACTGGTTATGGCCCCAAGTAGACCATGAAGTCTATAAGAAAGAGTGCCCCCTATTGGAGCAATGGCTTGCACATGAATGGTAAGTAAATACAAATACATAATAAGTGAATCATGATGTATAGAAATACAACCTTTCCATGTAATTTGTTCAAGCTAGTGAAGTGGCTTGTAGATGGGCCTCTTCTCATTCCTAATGGGGAAGGAAGTGGTTGTGATAACTGTACCAAAGAGTTATGTCTCTCCTCATCCTCCAAATGATCCATGCATCTCCTCATATGATGGTGCATCTCTTCTTTGAAGCCTTCCCAAATTAATCCATCCAAAATAGTATGGTATACTCTTATAAAATCAGTGGGGTTGGAGAGAAAACCCTCATATTCTACATGTAGTAGCCTCTCCTTGAGTTTAGAGATTCTAGTCAAGAATGTCCTACCCTAAAAATAGATGACCCCATCTCTCACTGCATATCTCTCATCTGATAATTTTCCATGAAGTACTGTACATGCAAACAGATCCTTGGAGTATTCCACCAACAACTGGGATCTCGAATAGGGATCAATAATCAATAATGACAGTGTTGCTGATCTACAATGTAAAGAAAATGTCATGTTGCTACTCTTTTCTTTAACATCTCCCATGCCAAAGTCATACACCGGGATGCTTCTATCCTACCTCTACTGCTCCTCCTACAGCTGCTCATGCTCTAGTGAAGGTGGAAGTTTTTGGAGGTTAGCCTTACATGGGAAGTTATCACCTATCAAAAAATTTCTGAGTTTGGCCAATGTAAGCATGAGTGGCCACCAACCTCTACCATATGTGGAATATCCCTCCTGATGTGTAAGTACCTTCTAATGCTCCAAATCCATGGAGTGGTCCCCTTGCACCATGATGGTGCCATCATCCATCCCTGAAAAATCTTCTCTTAGCGCAAGATGTTTGGTGAGAGTGGGTAATATTGATATTGAGAGAATAGCTCCCTCCTCCTTGAGCATACCTAAGACTCTCTGCGTTGTACCAAGTCCTCCCAAGGTTCTCACCCCTCCTAGATCTATGAGTGGTGCAAAATTTTGTGAGACATTTCTCATCAAATCCTGATCTGGTGGCCTCCCAGGTGGAATGCCCCCATGTAATGAGACATCAATGTCTAGAGTAGACTGTATATCTGAGTGGACTTCTTGGTCCCTGCTCCCACTGTGAAAATCAACCTCCCTATTTTGCGCATAAACCTTATGAAATAGATAGAGTGTGTGCTCATAATCACCTGATGTTGGCCATCATTTCTATCTTCCCCTTCCATCTGCAAAGTCTCATTGCCCATCAATGATGGCACATGCTGCTCCTGGATTCTTCCCTGTCCTCCACATGTTAGATCCTTTGGAACTCCTTGCAAAGATATAAGGGCTCCTCTGATTGGAGCAATTGCTCCATATCCATCTCCAGGTGGTAATAGATCTCCTCCTAGTGTGACAATGTTGTTACCTCTTGCCTTCTCTTCCCCTTCATCATTATTAGATGATACCTCATCTTCATTAAGAGGCCCTTTGTCTTGATCCTCTTTTGAAAAAGAGATCTCCATGTCTTCCTTTTAAAAAGAGAGCTCTTATTGAAGTGGATATCTTGCCTTTAGAAAGGTATTTTGCAAGTTTCTAACCCTCTCAATAGCATTCTGGAATGGAGTTGGGTTTATGGATCCTTCCAACTCATACAAAGGCTTTTTTTGTTTAGGCTTGACTAGCTCAACCAAGGATATTTAAAAATGTTTTAGATGAAACCTTTTCACTAACCTACTAGTGAACTTTGCAGAAGTAGATACATTTGCATGATTTAATGAATAAGTTTCATAAAACCACCAAACATAAGCCTTACCTTCAAGATGCAGTGCTGCTACTCTAATGGCTTCCTCTTCTGAAACTTGGTGTTGTTGAAAGTAGATATCTAGCTCCTTCACCCAAGCCTTAGTTGTGCATTTAAGTGACCCATCAAAATTAGGTAGAAATAATCTACCCAAGGCATGCTGCTTGCACCTTTTACTTCAATTGTGATTTCCAAGCCTTATACTCTCCTTGAGTTGGAAAAACCCTTGGAAGTTTAAATGATCCTTGAACGTCTGAGATTGAGATTCATATTCTTGAAGATAGTCACCAAGAGTCTCCTCCTTTGGTGAATCTCCTTCCTCCATCTCTCTTGCTATGAATATAGGCATGGTAGAGTGTTGTGGATTTGATTGTGTGGCTGAATGCTAACACCCATAATATGAAGAACTGAAGCTTTCTTCATGTGCAACCCTTTTAGAAGAATCTTTAGGTCTTTCCATCCTAATTCCCTTGATTTCTATGTTAATCATTAGGGGAGTTTTGAGGTCTAAAATGGGCCTCCTAAGGAAATTATAAAATAATAGTAGAGATAATAAAATAATATTTGATTACATCATCAAATTTTAGAGGGAAAAAATAAAAAACTACTTTTTCAACTCATATTTTCAACTTATCTCCCAAATGTTTTACTCAAATTTCGAACGGGAGTACTCGTTGGATACAAAATTTAATTCCTCATCCAAGGAGTACCCATGTTGCATACTTTTGATGGGTCCTTCTACACGAAAAATGAAAAATACATGAAAAATGTGATTCTAATCATGTTTGTTTATGTATTTCTCATTTTTCGTGTAGCAAGGTCCATCAAAAGTATGCAACGTGGGTTCTCCTTGGATGAGAAATTAAATTTTGCATCCAACGAGTACTCCCGCTCAAAATTTGAGTAAAAACTTTGGGAGATAAGTTTAAAATACGAGTTGAAAAAGTAGTTTTATTATTTTATTAATTTTTAATATTTTTACCCTTTTACTTAAAAAATGGTGAATCATCCCCCATGGTTGATATCATCATCTTGAATCCTATTGGTTCTTATAAAGTTTATTTTTGTTGTACATTTTTCTTAAGAGGCCCATTTTGGACCGCAAAATTCCTCTAATGATCATGCATAGTTTGGAGAAGAAGTTTTGAAAACTTCCTTCCCTCCATTTCTCCAAATAATGGAGTCTTGCCTTTGTCTCTTCTGTAAGCCTTCTTCTTTCTATGAGAAGCTTCTTCTTCTTCTTCTGATAACATAGATGCAATGTCTTCACAGGCTAAGCCAAGATTATGCTATGATACCATTGTAATATTCCAAAATAGGGAAAGCAGCAATATAGCACATAAAAGTGGAAAGCAATAGTAAATATCAATACATTACATGTAAGCCAAAAAATAGATCCATGGTATTAACCATAACAACAACAAATGAGTACAATATCTTGGGGATAAAGTCCCTCAAGCTAGGCAAGAGAAGCCTCCAATGCCTAAGAGCACTAAAATATATAATACACTGCTACACAAAATACTGAAGAAAATACAACGTAGTTTTAATGAGAAACAATGCAACTGGAAAATTTAAATGAATGGATCTGATAATACAATGCTCATACAAGGCTGAAAATGGAGATATTTTCTCCCCAACACTTTTCGTAGATAACCCAGAAAGGGTTTCTAGAAACACAAAAAAATACAAATGGTGATCTAAATCCCTAGGGCTGAAGAATCACTACAACTAAAGAACATAGATGGAGGTGGCTGAAGCTGATGTAAAACTGACTAACACTCCTCCAATAGACTCTCTCAATGAAATTCTTACCCCTTCACGAAAAAGAAAACACCCCAAATGAGGCACAAAAATCTCCCCTGCAACTGCTCAATAAAATAATGCAGTCTAAGACTGAAACTGCACTGTAGCGGATGATGGTGACTTGGCCTGATGCCAAAATATGATATGAAGCACATGAACCTTCCTTACTAATCTCCCAATTGAAGGAATGCTTCCTCCACTAAAAAAATAGCTCAGAAATGGCCCAATGAAACCCTCCAATGTTGTACCCTACAACACAACACAAATCTAAACAAAAACTGCGCAGTAGAAGAAAGTTGTAGCTGGGCCTGATGCATGAATGTGGAAATAATTCTCAATAAATTCTCCTTAGTGGACACTTGAAATCCTCCGAGGTTGAAGGTGGGATTCCCGCTTGGGAACACCCTTGTGCTAAAAAACACTGCAATCTTAGCTAAACAGCTAAAGAGAGCCACAAGTCATAATAGACCATAAACAAATAATAATCCAAAACATACTTTCTATGGCTGCCATCCCCTTCCTTTTATGCTTGGTGAGCTTCCTCACCTTGGGCCCCATTCATTAAAGACACTACTTCCATGCAAAGGATCTCCCTCCAAAACTGCGTTGTCCCTCATTGAATGTCCACTCCCTCCATACCAGCGTTGTTGATTTGGTCAAAGTTGACCCAGTCCATATGCTTCATCCCTTGTTCCCACATTCGCGTGCTTTATTGAGCTAGTTGGATGCCCTTCATTCACATTTGGAGTGATTTATTCCTACTAGAGAGATTTATGAGTCTCTCTACCCACTTATTCTTCCATCTAAAGGACAAAATAAAAAATTAATATTCCAATTAATTGCATGCTAATTTGGGAATATTACACATAATGTATTTCCGCAACTAGTATAGTATCTTTCTTTCAAGCAATTGCAACTAGTATTCACATTTAATGAATGGTATTTCCATTTATGCAGTTAGAATCATGTTTATTTCCTCACAACCATGATATGATTTCATATAAATTCTCTGTGTATTTAGTTGGAGGAGCGGTCTCTATGTGTCTTGATTTGATCTAATGATTGAGGGTGACATGAGTATAAGTTATCCTATTTTCCATATAGTACTTTCACCTCAAAGTTTGTACGAACCTTAGGTTTATAATTTAAGTTGAGAAGCCTTGGGAGTTACAACATCGTTGATTCAATACCAGGACACATCACTTTCTGTCGCCGTTGTCGGGGAGGTGTCCATGTAGGTGTTGTTTCTACTTAGAAGCTACTTGTTTTTTTATTTCTATTTTGCATCGATACTATCGGTTTTAAAGATTTAAAAAAAAAAGGATAAAAGAGAAAAAATTCAAAAAATAGAGTTAATTATTTCATGCCTCATAGGAGTAGTGATAGTCAAGGAAAATTCCTACCAAAAACCCCCACCCTTTTACTACATCCAACCTTCATTCTTCTAGGGTGACTGTGAAATTCTCTCTCGGTCCATAGGGAAGTTAGAAAAACCTTTAGGTGAGGAACCTGGAGTTATTGAGGAACCCATAAGAGAATAATATCCCACCTTTCTTACCCACACCATGGATGAAAACATACAAAATGAGATTTTCCTATCAAAGAAACTAATGGGGAGGCTATAATTAAGAATATAAATTAGGTTTCCATTCCACATTTCCATGGAATAACCATTGAAGACCTTGAAACCCACACGTTTGAATTTGTTGTTGTCTGTAGGACCTATGAATATACCTCTGATGAACAAAACTTGATTTTGTTTTCCATCTACCCTCAAAGATGAAACCATGTGTTGTTTTATGGAATTTCCCAGAGGAAACATCATTACTTGGCCCAAAATTAAGGAAGCCTTTAATGAGAAATATAGGTATTATTGCATTTCCAAAGAAACGAAGGAAGAAATATTTAGGATGACCTTAGGACTAGATGAATCTTTAGAGGACTATGAGGAAATGTTCAAAATCAATTATAAGAGAGCTAATTGTACCCTTGACCATGAGTCACTCAATTTGGTTCTTCTTCCAAGGATCAAGGAAGATTCAATGGAGAGCCTCAACATGTTTTCAAGAGGATACATCTATCAATTTCCTTACGATGACATCAATACAATATTCAAGAATGACTCTAGGGATGCTAGGAAAAATGGTATGTCTAACGAAGGCTTGGGTAGTGCATCTCCCTCTAGATCAACCATCAAACATGAGATAGTAAGTACGTTGCAGAATTTCAATAGTGAAAAATTTCATACCTTTTCTCTACAGATGGATACTATGTAGATCAAAAGGAAGAAAGAGGAAGAAAAAATAACACTAGCTATATTTTTCCCTAGATGCAATGAGAGACATCCTAGGAATGAGTTCCAATTGAATGTCATAGAATTATTTTTTGTCTATGAGGAAAACCGTGCAATAGATAAATGTTCTTCTCTGTCAGGCCTAAATGTTGTATACCAAGGGGCAGAAGGAGGTTTGGAGCAACTCTACTTCATTAATCAAAGCGGGCCTCAAGGCCCTTGACCATATCAAAATGGAATGCAATGTTCACCTTATCCCCCTTACAATCAAAATCAGAATGCACCTTACTATTGTGCTATGCAACAACACCCCCCATTTTTATTTTCAAAATAATCTAGACCTTTGATAAATAGAAATAGGGACCCTCCTTAAAAATGTATTTTTGTCTTTTGATAAAAATCAAACTCCAAAAAAACATCATCGCTTTTTATTAAATAAAAAAACATAAAAAATGAAAAAAACAATTAAATAAAACATCCTTATCGCAAATCGCATTCCACACAAATCTTTTCTTATTAGAAGTTAAAACAATAAACCAGCGAAATCCCAATTTTGCGATCACCGATTTGAAGTTTCGCAAGAGACATTATAAATCGCATATCACGGATTTAAGTTGTAAAACTTTAAGAAAATCTTACCAAAGTTCTGATATTGCGATTTTGCGATACTGCGACTTCTGCGATTTTGCGATACTGCGATATTGCGAAATCGCATATCGCATAAACAAAAGGTAGTATGCTTCATAAATATAGATTCAAAGGGTGTGATGCGATGGATTTGACATGTTTGATTAAAGGTTTTACGTGAAAACAAATCATGTCGGGAAATATTAATTGTGTTTTATCATCCCAATGCAATCGTTATTGATTCATTATGACTAATTAATGATATAGCTATTTCTCGGATTTTTTCTTTCAAAATATATCATTTCAATAGATCTTCCATCATTTGATCATTTACTCTGTCTTTAATAGGGATTTTCCTTCAAGATATGTCCATCCTCAAAGTAATTCAGAAACATGACAAACAGATTGTTACAGAACTGGAACAAACAGAAATGTCGCCTATAGTCTCTAATATTTTCTGCACTGCCGATGGAGGAGCTACTAAGTGGAAAGTTATTTATACTATTCTTGAAGACAAAGAGCCAGAAGTAGTGGAAGTCACGGCAACTGCCGATGATGCGACACCCTCAAATTTACAGTTTGAATATATTGCATGCTCTTTCCTCCATAGGATAGCAGCAAGGGCTACTCTTCTTCCATATACCGACATGATTAGGTGGGTGCTCGACAATTCAACAATCCAAGATAGATAATTAAGAACCTTCAAGAATAAGATTCTAGGTTCTTTCAGAGCTGAAGATCTAAAATTCATGTATAATCTCCCCGACCAACAAGACATCTACAATAGTCAGTTTGTTGTAAAGTTTGCTCAAAATAACGAAGACCCATTCAAGGCAATTCAAGATTGGAGGAAACTAGATAACAAGTTAAAATATGAGAAAGCAAGTATGTATCCTCTCGCAGCACTTGCAAATCCCTATAATTTTGCAGTAGCAATGTTATGCAAATTATATGGTCTACCTGATAATACCAAGTTATCCATAAATTGGCTTCCCCTAATAGACTCGTGTGTTAATTCCCACATAATGAATTGGGCAACTATCCTTTCTGAGAATTTAGTTAAGGAAATTAATGAATATCGCCAAACAAGAACTTCCTCCTCCAAATCTATTCCCCAATTTTTCATGAGCGTGTATATTTTTGACACCATCTATTTTTCTACCAACTTTCCAGTTATGAGATGGAAATGGACTTCTGAATATCATACCCCAATTCATTTGAATCATAAAGAGATATGGGAACATAATTATGTACCACATTTCCACAGGCTATGTTATGGAGTTGTACTACCATTACATCAACTAATGTTTGACAGAATGAGCCCTAGGTTCACTAAAGAAGCCATTTCAGACATTTGAATGATAGGGAGATATTTTATTGAAGAGTCATTTTCATACATCAGAATTTTTGGAATCTCCGCTCCCTCGCATGTTCTTCCTTTATATCTTTCATATAAATTTATGGCAAGATAATTTTCTTACCAAACGTTGGTAATGGACTCACTAAATATTTGAAACACAGTAATAAGTCTTTATGGCCAAGTTTCGCAATTTCATGTGGTACATTCACACTCAGAAATTTCAATCATGTATTGAAAGGATATCAGAAGATTAAGCTTTTGAAGCTCCCTGTTCTACCCTCTAGGCAGTTCGACACAAAAAATATTGCGAACAGATTCACTCTGTTAGTCAAACTCAAACCTGTCATACACACTGATGACAGATTTGAAGATATTTTACAATCTATTGGGAATTTTGAAGAAGTCCTAATTTTTTTCAAATTGAACCTGAATCCATAAGAAGTATAGAGATTCAATGAGTTCAGAGAATAAAGACTTAGACGGATCCCTCAAAATGTTTTTTTTACCATTTATACGACTGAAGCAAGCCAAGAAATCAGAGCAGAACAATCAGATTCACAAAATCAAAGTGAATTAGATAAAATATGGACTTCATTCAACAACACATTAAAAAATACTCCAGAGGCATCATCTTCACAGAAAATACAGAATTTCAGACTCCATAGGGACAAATAGTTTTAACAAAATAAATCATTGAAACTCCTGAGATAATCTCCCAAGACACATAAATCATTCCTGAAAATCCTACTGATGAGATTGTCCTAAAGGTAACTGATATTCCCCCACTAGATGTATTTTATAGCCCTCTTCATAAAGCAGTAGTTAGAAATAAAATAAAAAGAAGAAGAATTGAAACACCTCCAGGAAATGAAATTATGGAAGTAGAATGGAAAGATACTCTAGCAAATCCAATTGAAAATCTGACTCGACTATCTCAGTTCGCTGGTGCATACACCATTGCAACAATGGATAAGGCAACAGAAGTATCTATTTTGGTTTAGGAAAAGGATGAAAAAATCATACAGCTACAACAACAACTAGATGAAGAAATAAACACTCTAAATCAAAAGGTTGAACAACAGCTCCTCAGAGTACAACAAGAGATGGAAATGCTTAAGATAAGTCATGAAAACGAATTATCTAGCAAAAACTCACTGATTGAAAATTTGAGAGAAGATCTTACCAAATATGAAGGTATTCCTACTGTAGAGGAATTCATAAAAGAAGAATTGTCTTTAAATGCTTTACTCTCAAAAAAACAAAACCTGTTTGTTGTACAAATGTCAGACATAATTCCAAACCTGGAAATCAGTGAATAGTTGACTAATACATTCATTGACCAAAGAATTGAGTTCAATGAACTCAATACCAAAATCTCTGATTATATTAAATGGCAGGATTCAGAAGAATGGAGAAAGTTAGGTCTTCCAAAGATCAAGGAGACTTTCAAAGATATCCTCTTTACTGACTGGGATGCACAAGTGAAACAGGAAGAATTGGCCATAGCCAGAGAAATAGGTATATCAAATAATATGGTCAAAATGATTAACCACATATTGCATACTTCTGGCCTGATTAAAGAAGAAAATCACAAATCTGTTCCTGATCTCAGAGATTTAGAGCAAATTTGAAAAGACACAGGTTAACTCCGAGAAGAAGCACTTACAAAACTGAAAAAGACTGATTGGGAAGCATACTAGCAACTACTGGTTAAACCTCACAGTTAGATCATGACACTGAATTTTTCTCTGAATTCCATTCAGAAAATACAACCACTTTTACTGAATGTTATATTTGCTACAAAAATGGAGGCATAGTTCAGAAAACCTCCACAAGTTCAACTGATGTCCGACATTTGTAAGTAGAAAAGAAGAGCTGGCATTAGCTTATCATCAGGCATGATTATTAGTTAGTTTGTTTTTATAATTTCAATTTTTAGCAATTAGATACTAAGAATGAGGAAGGTTGTTTGAAACCACCTTATACGATATTTTGTATAATCTATTTTTGTAAGTAGTTAGTATAGTATTTAAACCCTTCTCATGCATTTAGAGAAGGGTCCAAAATTTTATTGAGAACATTTACAAAGAATGCTTTACTGTAAGTAAGTTTGTGGATGCCTTGATAAAATAATGGAACACGACCTTTTCAGTTATATATCATTTTGTTGATCACTGTTGATGCACTTTTGTATTATTTGAAAGACTCATCGGTAGAAGAGTTGAATGTGGCCTATTATCACTGATCATATGAACATGATAGTACACATCTGGTACGATTATCATGTATGCTAATTCTGTTTTTTAAATATTAGTGATGAATCCAGCTTTCATGAATTATATACGAAATCAATTGTTATTGTATGAAATATCAGTTGCACTATTGTATGATATAAAGATAGAAATTGGTTTGTTTTGTATATGATCATTATAATATATGCGATTGTTTCACATTTTCCTTTGATTAACTGTTTTTTCAAGAGAATAATCTTATAAAGTATTAATTCTATTAAATCTGTGATGATCTAAATCATCACAAATTGAATAGATATCATTCTAGATCACATCAAATTAGTATCATCCCGGCTTAGATTAGATTAGACTTAATTCAAAGTTTTTCATTTTAGAATAAATTTGTTTTAGTTTTTAGTTATTCATCATGCAAATCCTTTGAGAGGAATCCAACAATTAAAAAAAAAACCAACTCTGGGAAACTGGTCCCATTATACCTATTCGGAGCCACTATCCCAAATGGAAAAGGAACTGTCTTAAGGTCCGGACTGGGTGGTTATCCCCCTTGTTGTAGCCACATATTTCTGAGGCCTCAACATTTTTGGCACTAGAAGGAGGGCCTAACTATGAATGGAATATAAATCTAAACCTCAAACTAGAAGCCCTCATAAGATTTGATGTCCCCAAAAACATTCTACAACTTCTCGGTCACATTCTAGATCACCAACTCAGAAATCGAAAATAGTATAAACCTTTCCATCATCTACTGAAGTATCTCGACAGCCATCTGCTTCAGAATTCACTCCCGAGTCTCCTGAAGTTCAATCTTTAATTCAGAAATTAGAATGAATATCTATTTCTACTGAAAATCCTGTTAACCCAGAAGCTTCTGAAGAAAGTGTTACTTCTCTATTTAGAGAAACTGGTATATTAACTAGATCCAAAAGTGAGAAACTTGGAATTCTGCCTTTTGAATTTCTAATTGAATCATTTCGCAAAAAAATTTCTATATCCAGATCTAAGTCAGATACAAGCAAAGTCACATCAAATTTTCCTTCGGTTACTTCTTCACATCCTCTTACTCAATCTGCATCTTCTCAGTCTTCCATTTCCTCTACTCAAACAATCAATGTTATTACAAGAAGTAATGTTCCAATTGTAAGTTCTTCATTCATTCCCGCTACTTATGGATATACTTCTATATCTTCACAAACTTCAAATCCAATTATGGATAATCGACCTTGGATGAATCCTAGTGCTGTATTGATAGCAAATCAAAATCCTCTTCCAGATCATCCAGAAGAATGGCTACCTAAATATAATCCAGATGATGGTCTTCCTTCGGAAGAACATATCAATAATTTTATGTGAGCCATGAAACTAAACAGAGTTTCTTATGAAGATATTGTAGTTAGATTGTTTCCTTATACTTTACAAGGATCTGCAGGATCTTGGTACTTTTCACTTCCAGCAGAATCTATTGCAGATTGGGCAACTTTTGAGCAAGTCTTTCTTGCAAAATTTGGTGATGATAGAACTGTTTCATCTTTAATCAATGCTCTTTCTAATCTAAAGACAAATTCAGGTGAAAGGATCAAATATTTCAACTCCAGATTTAACAAGTTATTAAACAAAATTCCAACTGTTTCTAAGCCTGCTGTTGATGTACAAATAGAGTGGTATATCTCCTCTTTGCCTTCTAATATAGCTATTTTTGTAGATAGAGATGGTAAAGCCACCCTTTTAGAGAACATGAAAGAAGCTCTCACTGTAGAGAAAATAATCTTAGCATTAGAAAAACGATCAGAGATAGAAGACAAGAAAATCAAGAAAGTAACATTTAGTCAAGATTCTAAAAAGAAAGTCTCAAAATATCCATTTGATCTTGAAGGTCTTCAAAAAGTGTTAAAAATCATGTCGAATGATATTATTTATATAAAGAAACACGTTGCTAAAACGTCAGCTCCTAAGAAATCATTTCACCCATTTAAGAAAAACCCTTCTTCAACATCTCAGCCTACAAATGTGATTTCGAATGTTGAATCCGATCAAGATACTGAAGATCCCTCACCATCTGAACAAGAACCAGAGTCTGAGGAAGATGTTGAATTGAATGGTTTATGGGATTTCATCCTCCCAACAGAAGAAGAAAGAGAAGCTATGTCTGTGTCTACAAGAAGTAAATCTTCCTCTGATTCAACAGTATCAAATCAGAAACAGAAATGTCTCCCCACCAAGGAGAAAACAACAGTTAAAAAATCTAAAATTGTTCAGACAGATCCTATTCCACCTGATCCAATTACAACTTCCAAAACTTTGATATTTTCAGATACAATGGAATATAATATAGTTGAAGATATGAAAATACCAAAGTGAATATTTCATTACATGAAATGACCAAACTCAAACAACATCAAAAAATTTTACTTAGGGAACTCAAGGCAATCCCTGTAGAGCTTATAAAACCACCAGTTATAGCATAAGCTTCTGTAGATATGGGAAAACCTCCATTATCTTCAAACAAAGTAAATCCAAATGATCTTGTTTTAATTGGTGATAGATCTATTTCTCATACTCCTCCTTTACTTTTGACTTATGATATTTTCAACAAAAATGTTCCTAACTATCTTATTGATTCAGTAGCTTCTTCAAACATTATGCCAAGAACAGTGTGTACAAAATTGAATATCACTCCTCAAAATTTTGTTGTACATATAGTTCAATTGGATAGAATAAGATTCGAAGTTATTGGAGAAATGTTGTCAGTATCTATTAGATTATCATCCAATCCAAAGGTACTGCAAGTAATCGATATTTTGGTCGCAGACATCCTTGAATTTTATGGTTTTATTTTAAGCATGGATTGGTCTGAAAAATTACATGGATATTTTGCTACTGATTGGTCACACATGTGGTTACCATATAATGGAAAACCAAATCAAATCAGAATTGAACGTGAAAAATTTATGAAACATACAGTCATCGAACTAGAAGAAGCAAATGAACCTGTAGCTTTCACCAATAATATTATTGGAAATTATCCAGCTGAATCGTTTCTTGGATCATTCAATGCCCAGATTTCACCTTTTTTAACAAGCACTGCCATTTTTCAAATCGAAATTTTTTCTCAAACATATACTTCTAGATGTGTTAATCTTAGCAATCAAATTCCAAAACAGTTTTTATTTTGGACTCTATACTTTGATGGTTCAAAATCAAAATATGGTGCAGGAGCAGGTTGCATTTTAATCAATCCACAAGGAGAGAAAACAATGCTAGCTTGCAGACTTGAATTTCAATGCACAAATAATACCGCTGAATATGAAGCATTGATACAAGGTCTATATAAAGCTATTGGATTGAATGTGAGATATTTGCAAGTATATGGAGATTCTGAAATAATTGTTAGACAAGTCAGAAATACAATTCATTTTATTTCTGGACATTTGAAACATTATCAAACTTTAGCTCAAAGTCTTACTTCCCATTTTACTACATTTAATATCTCCACAGTTCCTAGATTACAAAATGCAAGTGTTGATTTACTTGTTAATGTAGCATCTAGACTTATACCATCCGAAGAATTTAGCCCAGATAGATTTTCAATTGAGTTAATTTTTAGGCCTTCCATTCCTGATAATGTAACAAATTGGAGAGTATTTAACATTGATGCAGATATAGTAGACTTTCTTACATCAGATGGAGCTTATGAAGGTAAAATCGTGGATGAACATGAACATGATTTACAGATTGAAGATAAACCAAATACTAATCCAATTCCCAAATCTGTAGTCAAAATGGAAGATCTCTATGATTTGAAAGATAGGTTTAAAAATATGACCAATTCAAAAACTCAAAGTTCTACTTTAAAATTTGAATTGATTAATCTTGGTACACCAGAAAAACCTCAAAACATCAACTTAGGTCTTGGTTTAAAACTTGAAGAAAGGATGTCATTCATTAAATTTATGAAAACATATAAAGATATCTTTGCATGGGATTATTCAGATCTTAAAACATATGATACTTCCATAATTCAGCATACCATACCTATGATCTCAGATGATAAGCCTGTTCAACAAAAACTTATAAAGATCCATCCGAACTTAGAAAGTCAAATTAAATCTGAATTAAATAAAATGCTCAAAACCAAAGTCATTTTTCCTGTTAGACATTCGAATGGGTGTCAAACATGGTCCCAGTTAGAAAGAAGAATGGAGACATTATAATTTTCATAGACTTTAGAAATTTGAATAGAGCTTTCCAAAAATATAATTTTCCCTTCCTTACCATGGAACAGATATTACAATCAGTTGCAGGATCTAAATTGATGTCTTTTCTTGATGGATTTTCAGGATACAATCAGATCATGGTACATCTTGATGATAGATTAAATACAACATTCAGAACAAAATGGAAAACATACACATACTAAAAAATTCCTTTTGGGTTGATTAATGTTGGTGCTACATTTCAACGTGCTATGGATATAGCGTTCAGTGGACTAATCAATAGCTCAATTTTTATATACTTAGATGATATTACTGTTTACTCTAAGCATAGAAATAATCACATTAATCACCTAAAAACATTTTTGAAAGATGTAGAAAATTTGGCATTTCTTTGAATCCAAAAAAATGTTATTTTTCCTTATCAGAAGGTAAATTATTAGGGTTCATTATCTCTAAAAAAGGAATTCATATTGACCCTGATAGGATTCAAGAAATTGAAAATATTCCTCTACCACACAATAAAAAAACTATGCAATCATTTTTAGGAAAAATTAATTTTGTAAAAAGGTTTGTTCCAGATTTTTCCCAAATCATCTTACCCCTGCAATTAATGATCAAGAAAAATTCAATATTTAAATGGGGAAAAGAAGAGAGAAATTCTTTTGAGTTGATTAAGAATGCCATCATTGAAGCTCCTTCTTTAACAACTCCTGATTTTCTTAAGACATTTGTAGTATATACATTTTCTTCTGATACATCATACGCAACAGTTTTGACACAGTTAAATGATCAAAACATTGAAGCACCGATTGCGTTTTTTAGTTATAACCTTTAAGGTGTTGAATTAAATTATTCAACTGTGGAAAAACAAGCTTTTGCTGTATTTAAAGCTTTGAAACATTTTAGACCTTTTCTTCTAAAAACACATACTAAAATAATAGTACCTTACTCAGCAGTAAAGCAATTATTAATCCAACGAGAAGTAGGAGAGAGGAGAGCAAATTGGGTCACCGCACTTCAAGAATATGATATAGAGATACATCTTGCTAAAATTGTTAAAGCACAAGGTTTTTGCAGGATGCTAACTGGAGCCTCTCATTTACCAACAGAAGAAGATCAATCAAATGAAATAAAACTGTATGAGGTAAGCCTAAATTATTCTCAGTCACAATATGTTGATCTGAAATTTTTCTTGAAAAATGGATATGCTCCATTATATATTAATTATACAGCAAAGCGTGCTATGAGGCTTAAATAAAATCAATATAAACTCATAAATGATGTGTTATTTAGGAAGAATTATGATTCTGTATTATTGAGATGTTTAGAAAAAATGAAGATGAAAAATTAATGCTGGAATTACATGATGGACTAGTTGGAGGTCATTTCAGAGGAAACACCACAACTCATAAAACACTGCAAGTTGGTTACTATTGGCCAACTCTGTTTAAAGATGCACATGAATATGCAAGAAAATGTAAAGTATGTCAAACTGCAGCGGGAAGAGAAAGGAAAGTATCATTTCCACTACAACCAGTAAATATCCAACAACCATTTGAACAATGGGGGTTAGATATCATAGGTGAAATAACTCCTAACTCTTCAAAACAACACAAGTATATTCTAACTGCAACTGATTGTCTCACAAAATGGGTAGAAGCTATCCCATTAAAGGTGGTTAATACACAATGTATTACAGATTTTATTGATCAATCCATAATCACCAGGTTTGGTCTCTCATCAGCTTTGATGTTTGATAATGCATCTTACTTTTCTGAAAATACCAAGATAGAATTTTCTTTGAAAAGAGGTTTTAAACTAAAATAATCAGCTAACTATTATCCACAAGGTAATGGATTAGCTGAATCTACAACTAAAAACCTTATCAAAATCATCAAACGAACTATAAAACAAAATCATAAAAATTGGCACAAAGCACTATTATTTGCCCTTTGGGCAGATAGAATCACCTAGAAAGCCTCAATATGTACTTCTCCATTTGTGTTATTTTATGGGAAAGAAGCAGTTCTACCCACAAACGTAGCAATACCATCATTTGCTTTAGTGCAGTTTATTGATGAAAATCCTTCATATTTCCTTCAACTTAGACAAGATCAAATTTTTAAAATGGAAGAACAGAGAGAAAAAGCCAAAGTTATACATGCTCATCATCAACAAATAGTGAAAGCCTCATTTGATACAATATCTACCAGCTCAAAAGCTTTTGAGATTGGAGACCTTGTTTTGAAATGGGATAAGGCACATGAGGAAAAAGGTAAGCATACCAAATTCCAAAGATTATGGCTTGGTCCATTTCTGATCATTGAAAAAATAGGCCTATCCACCTTTTTACTGCAAGACTTATCAGGTAAGAAAGATTCCTTGCCTGTGAATGGTCAAATTCTCAAAAAATATTTCTCTTAGGAAATCAAGCTTTTAAAATTTATTTTGCTTTAGGAAAATAAGAGTTGAAAATAGCATCATTTTTGGTTGATTCAAATTTTCAAAATTTCTGATAAATTATTTTGATTTTTCGCTTCTATAAATAAGTAAAGTTAGAATATGATTATAACTATGAGAATTAAATAAACTTTATTTTTTTTTAATAATTTGAAATTTACTAAAGGCATTTTCTTTCCGAAAAAAACTCTAGATATCATAAAATATAGTTATTATGTATCAATCAAAAAAGGAAATTTTTAATTT
Source organism: Pinus albicaulis (assembly GCA_034641835.2). Taxonomy (NCBI): domain Eukaryota; kingdom Viridiplantae; phylum Streptophyta; class Pinopsida; order Pinales; family Pinaceae; genus Pinus; species Pinus albicaulis. The sequence goes on along the minus strand of CM076581.1, from coordinate 805,049,494 downwards.
AGCAAGGATTCTCTATAAAAAGGTATCTACCAACTCTATAATTATCATCCATAACTCTTAAATGAGTTAATGATTCATCCCATCTGATAAAATCTCTTTTTCAAAGTATAATTCAAAAAAGATAAAAGAAAAATATACAATGAAAAAATTCAAAAGAAAAATAAGTCTCATCACGAGCTTGTTTATCATGATCATAGAGAAATAATCTAGACTGATATTACCAATGATTGCATACTATAACAGGGTAATAGCTAAATTATTATAAAAAATCAATAGACAAGGGGTCTCATCACTAGCCAACTTGTTCAGTCTAAATTAATATCAGTGAATGACATTGCCACTATCAGGCCACCAAACCTGGACAATGATTTTGAAAATGTGTCAAGAAAAATAAATTCAATGATATGTCATAACTATATATTGAAATAAGAAATCAAATTCAGATGGGACCATGAATCATTATTGGTTAAAAGATAACCTCGAGGCTATAGGTGCCTGCTGGCAATAGTGGCTCTATCTGTGATAAATGAGTAAAAATTTATGAAACCAATTTTAGAGAATACCTAATATATATTTTTAAATCTAAGTACTGACTGATACAAATACCTATGTATTATCACTAAAGGGGTTAATTAAGAAGAAATGAGATAGGTAAATAGATTATATTTTGAAAAAATATTGTTTAATTCATGAATCATATTATTTTTATTCTTATATCTTTTTCTTGTTTTGAAAGTTTAGAAATATCAAAATAAACCAATTAGAGATATCTGGTTCTCCCAAGTGAATCGCCAATTGTTGTGCTATGCAACAACACCCCCATTTTTTATTTTCAAAATAATCTAGACATTTGATAAATAGAAATAGGGACCCCTTTTCTAAAAATATTTTTGTCTTTTGATAAAAATCAAACTCCAAAAAAAATCAACTCTTTTTATTTAATAAAAAAACATAAAAAAAGAAAAAAATAAATTAATAAAACATCCTTATCGCAAATCGCATTTTCGCACAAATATTTTCTTATTAGAAGTTAAAACAATAAACAAGCGAAATCCCGATTTTGCGATCACCGATTTTAAGTTTCGTAAGCAACATTATAAATCGAATATCACAGATTTACGTTGTAAAACTTTAAGCAATTATTACCAAAGTTCCGATATTGTGATTTTGTGATACTGCGACTTCTGCGATTTTGCGATTTCGCGATATCGCGAAATCGCATATCGCATAAACAAAAGGTAATACAGATAGGTTCAAAGGGCGCGATGCGATTGATTTGACAGGTTTTGAATAAAGGTTTTACGTGAAAATAAATCATGTTAGGAAGTATTAATTGTGTTTTATCATCCCAATGTAAAACGATTATTGCTGTTTCTCGTATTTTTTCTTTCAAAAGAGATCATTTTAATAGATCTTCAATAATTTTGATCATTTACTCTGTCTTTAATAGGGATTATCCTTCAAGATATGTCCATCTACAAAGTGATTCAGAAATATGACAAACAGATTGTTGCAAAACTGGAGCAAACAGAAATGTTTCCTATAGTCTCTGATACTGTCTGCACTGCCAATGGAGGAGCTACTAAGTGGCAAGTTATTTATACTACTCTCGAAGATGAAGAGCCAGAAGTAGTAGAAGTCTCGGTGATTGCTGATGATGCAAATCCCTCAAATCTAGAGTTCAAAGATATCGCATGCTCTTTCCTCCATAGGATAGCAGCAAGAGCTACTCTTCTTCCATATAACGACATGATCAGATGGGTGCTCAACAATTCAATAGTTAAAGACAGACAATTAAGAACCTTCAAGAATGAGATTCTAGGTTCTTTCAGAGCTGAAGATCTAAAAATCACGTATAAGTTGCCCGACCCGCAAGACATTTACAACAGTCAGTTTATTGCAAAGTTTTCTAAGAAGAATGAAGACTCGTTCAAGGCAATTCAAGGTTGGAGGAAACTAGATAAGAAGGTTAAATATGAGAAAACAGGTATGTATCCTATCGTGTCACTTGCGAATCCTTATAATTTTGCAACAACAATGCTATGCAGATTATATGGTCTACCTGATAATACTAATTTCTCCATAAATTGGCTGCCCCTAATTGATTCTTGTGTTAATTCCCATATAATGAATTATGCGACTATCCTTTCTGAAAATCTAGTTAAGGAAATTAATGAATATCGCCAAACAAGAACTTCCTCCTCCAAATTTGTTCCCGAATTTTTCATGAGTACGTTTGTTTTTTATGCCATCTGTTTTCTACCAAATTTCCAGTTATGGGATGGAAATGGACTCCTGAAGATCCTACCCCAATTCATTTGAATCATAAAGAGATATGGGAACATAATTATGTATCACATTTCCATAGGCTATGTTATGGAGTTGTACTACCATTGCATCAACTAATGTTTGACAGAATGAGCCCTAGGTTCACTAAAGAAGCCATTTCAGACTTTCAAATGATAGGGAGATATTTTATTGAAGATTAATTTTCATATATTAGAATTTTTGGAAGGTCTGCTCCCTCGCATGTTCTTCCTTTATATGTTTCAGATAAATTGATGGCAAGAGAAGTTGCTTACCAAACTTTTGGTAATGGACTCACTAAATCTTTAAAAGATAGTAAGAAGTCTTTATGGCCGAGTTTCCTAATTTCATGTGGTACATTTACACTCAGTAATTTCAATCATGCATTGAAAGAATGTTAGAAGATTGAGCTTTTGAAGCTCCCCGTTCTACCCTCCAAGCAGTTCGACCTAGAAAAGATTGCTAACAAATTTACTCTATTTGTCAAACTTAAGCCTATCATTCACACTAATGACATATTTGAAGATATTTTTCAATCTATTGGGACTTTTGAAGAAGTCCTAAATTTTTTCAAATTGAACCTGAATCTAGAAGAAGTATAGAGACTTAATGAGTTCAGATAACAAAGACTCAGATGTATCCCTCAAGATGTCTTGATTACCAATTATATCATTGAAGCAAACCAAGAAATCAGAGCAGAACAATAAAATTCACAAAATCAAAGTGAATTAGATAAAATATGGACTTCATTCAACAACACATTAACAAATACTCCAGAGGCATCATCTTCAAAGAAAAATACAGAATTTCAGACTCCATAGGGACAAATAGTTTCAACAAAAGAAATCATTGAAATTCCTACGACAATCTCTCAAGACACAAAAATCATTCCTACAAATCCTACTAATGAGATTGTCCTCAAGGTGATTGATATTCCCCCACTGGATGTATTCTACAGCCCTCTTCATAAATTTGTAGTAAGGAAGCAAAAGAAAAGAAGAAGAAATGAAACACCTCCAAGAAATGAAATTATGGAAGTAGTATGGAAAGAAACTCCATCAAATCCAATTGAAAATCTGACTCGGCTATCTCAGTTCGTTGGTGCATACACCACTACAACAATAGAGAAGGCATCAGAAGTATCTATTTTTGGTTCAGGAAAAGGATGACAAAATCATACAACTCTACTTAACAACTAGATGAAGAAAAACACTCCTAAATGAAGGTCGGACAACAACTCCTTAGAGTACAGCAAGAGATCGAAATGCTTAAGATAAGTCATGAAAATGACTTATCTTGCAAAAATTCACTGATTGAACAATTGAGAGAGGATCTTACCAAATATGAAGGAATTCCTACTGCAGAGGAATTCATAAAAGAAGAATTGGCATTAAATGCCTTACTCTAAAAACAACAAAACATGTTTGTTGTACAAATGTCAGATATAATTCCACACCTGGAATCTAGTGAACACTTGAACAATACAATCATTGATCAAGCAATTGAGTTCAATGAACTCAATAGAAAAATCTCTGATTATATTTAATGGCAAGATTCAGAAGAAGGAAGAAAGTCAAGCCTCCCAAAGATCAATGAGATTTTCAAAGATATCCTCCTTACTGACTGGGATGCACAAGTGAAACAAGCAGAATTGGCCATAGCCAGAGCAGTAGGTATATCAAAAAATATGGTCAACATGATTAACCACATATTGCATACTTCTGGGCTAATCAAAGAAGGAAATCACAAATCTATTCCTCATTTCAGATATTTAGAGCAAAGTTGGAAAGACGCACGACAACTCCGAGACACTTACACGAGCTGATAAAGTGGATTGGAAGCATGCTAAAGGTCTTTGGTTTAAACCTCATAGTTAGATCATGACACTGAATTGTTCTCTGAATTCCATTCAAAAAATACAGCCACTTTTACTGGATGCTATATTTGCTGCAAAAATGAAGACACAGTTCGGCAGACCTCCACAAGTTCAACCGATGTCTGACATTTGTGAGAAGAAAAGCAGATCTGGCAGTAACTTATCATCAAGCATGATTATTAGTTTGTTTGTTTTTATAATTTAAATTTTTAGCAATTAGATACTAAAAATGAGGAAGGTTGTTTGAAACCACCTCATAAGATATTTTGTATAATCTATTTTTGGAAGTAGTTAGTGTAGTATTTAAACCCTTCTCATGCATTTAGAGAAGGGTCCAAAATTTTATTGAAAACATTTACAAAGAATTCCTTACTGTAAGTAAGTTTGTGGATGCCTTGATAAAATAATGGAACACGGACTTTTCAGTTATATATCATTTTGTTGATCACTGTTGATGCACTTTTGTATTCTTTGAAAGACTTATTGGTAGAAGAGTTGAATGTGGCCCATTATCACTGATCAGATGAATAGGATAGTACACATTTGGTATTATTATCATGTATGCTAATTCTATTTTTTGAATATTAGTGATGAATCCAGCTTTCATGAATTATATACGAAATCAATTGTTTTTGTCTGAAATATCAGTTGCACTATTGTATGATATAAAGATAGAAATCGGTTTATGATAATTATAATACATGCGATATGTTTAAAATTTTCTTTTGATTAACTATTTTTTCAAGATAATGATCTTACAAAGTATTAATTCTATTAAATTTGTGATGATCCAAATCATCACAGATTGAATAGATATCATTCTAGATCGCATCAAATTAGTATTATCCCAGGTTAGATTAGATTAGACTTAATTAAAAGTTTTTCATTTTAGAATAAATTTGTTTTATTTTTTAGTGATTCATCATGAAAATCCTTTGAGAGAAATCCAACAATCAAACAAAAACCCAATTCTGGGAAACTGGTCCCATTATACCCAGTCGGAGCCACTATCCCAAACGGAAAAGGAACTGCCTTAAGGTCCGGACCGAGTGGTTATCCCCCTTGTTTTTGCCACAGATTTCTGAGGCCTCAACACTTACCAACCTTTTTACCCTTCCACTCATCCATCATGGACCATAACCCCTTCTTTTCATTATCCTCCTCAATATCCTCATCAACCCATCAACCCTCCTTTCCATCCATATCCACCTCAACCTCCTCAGTGGGGAAAATCCTCACAAGGGTGGAGGCAAAAAATAACCCAACCTCTTTCTTTAATTCCTCCAACTCAACCTCAAACACAAATCCATCACCATAACCCACCTAAGAAAAATCAAATTCCTTCTCCGCCTAATTTTACCATGAAAAATAAGAAGACACAATAGGTGTATAGTGGGAGACATCTTGTCATGCTTATGTTGTAGAAATATAGGAGGTAAACCTTCACTCTAGGAAGGTACTTCGAGATGTTCACCCACCTCCTCGACTTGAAGATATTGAAGGGTAGAATGGGGATAGTTCCCCTCAAGCAAATGCACTCTGTTACCCCGAGAGGTTGATCCACCCTAAATAACGCACCTCAGAAGAGAAAGAACATTTGGGGGAACTGAATAAATTGTGTTTCAAAATATCCCTTCTCTAGTCCATCAAATATTTCCTCATTTATAACAATATTATCAAGGAATAGTGTTTCAAAAGTTGCGGGAGAAGAAGAAGAGATACCCCCACTCTCAATGTTGTTGGGAAATTGTCTGATCTGATGCTTGGGAGGTCAATGTTCCCGAAGTAATTGTTTCATGGTAGCCCAATGGTGGATGTGTATATTGATGGCATTATGGTCCCTAATACCTTGATTTACCTTGGGTTTGCAATCAATGTTATGACCAAGGAAACTATGCTCAATCTTGACCTCCAAGGGGCCTTGAGGAAGACCATTACCAGTAATTTAGCTTTCAAAATATCCAAAGTATCTCCTGAGGGATTTATTGAAGGATTTAATGGTATCCATTAACTGCTGGGAGTACCCCAATTATTTCATTGTCCTCCAGCTTAAAGCCAAGTTCAATTTCTATCCTCTCATCCTAGGAAGGCCTTGGCTGGCCACTGTTAATGATTACATTAGCTGCAGGGCGAGGAACATAACCATCAAGAATAGGAATATATCAAAACATCTTGTGTTACATCCTCCTACTTAACCCTATTGTGAGCATGAATTTCCCTTGAGGTTAGAGGACGAGGATGAGGAAGAATTTTACAAGGTGTCCCTTTACCCAGTATACACTCAACACTGTCATAGGGGGGAGGCAGCTTGATGAATATGACCTTATTTACCATACATTACATAATCAACCTCCCACTTCCATGCCAGTTGATGAATTGATAAAGGAATTTTAGTGACTGTGAGATTGATTTGTGCTTTATTTATCCTAACTTAAAACATGCAAAGGTCGTAGATATTAGCCCATCCAAGACTCTAAAGATCAACCCCTCCCTCTCATTCGAGAAGAAATAAAAATTATGTAGTGTTCTGAGGTAATACATGGATGATTTTTCTCCACACTATAATTACATGAAAGGTTTACATCCCTCGGTTTGTACTCATAATATTTACATCAAAGAGGGATCCAAATCTATGCACTAACCTCAGAGAAGGATGAATCCAACTCTTAACGACATTGTGAAAAAGGAATTACAAAATATACTAGATTCAGGGTTCATATACCCCATTTCAGATAGTGAGTGGGTGTCCCCCCTCATCATAGTCCCCAATAAAAATGGGAAGTGGAGGATCTGTGTTGATTATGGAGAACTTAACAGGGCTACAAATAAGGACCACTTATCTCTGCATTTTATTAACCAGGTCCTGGATCGACTTTTAGGAAATATATTATTTTCATTTCTATATGGGTTTAGTGGGTACAACCAGATATAGATCAACCCTGAGGACAAAGACAAGACCACATTCACATTTCCTTGGGGTACCTTTATCTATAGGGTCCTTCCATTTGGTTTGTGTAATGAACCTGCTACTTTCCAGACAGAATTTTTGAGTATCTTCATTGACCTTTTTCTTGAAAATGTTGACATATACATGGATGAGTTCACTCCTTATTGTTGTGACTTACAGGAATATCTTTCTAAATTGTGAAAAATATTGAATAAATTCATTGAGATGAATCTCTCATTAAGTCCCGAAAAATGTGATTTTTTTATGAATGCAGGGAATTTCCTTGGCCATTCCATAAACAAGGAAGGGATAAAGGTTGATCCCAAAAAAATTTCCATCATCAAAATGGTACCTATCCTCAAAATAAAAGAGATATTAGGAGCTTCCTTGGGTTGGTCGGGTATTATAGAAGGTTCATTAAGGACTTCAGTAAGTTGGCTTCACCCTTGTTTGGGCTACTAGCTAAAGATTTAGACTTATGTTGGACAAGAAAATGTCAAGAGGCATTTGAAGTGATAAATGAAAAGTCTACCACTACACACATCCTTAGAGGTCCCAATTGGGTACTGCCTTTCCATATAAACAAAGATGCATTAGATAAAGTTGTAGGGGAAGCCCTGGGACAAGTGGAAGATGAATTGATTTATTCTATCTATTAAATTAGTAAGAACCTTTCTAAAGCTGAGATAAATTATACTTTCACTGAAAAGGAACTCCTAGATATGGTACACTCTTTGAATAAGTTTAGGCACTGCATCACTGGATAACAAAATTTTGTCTACACTAATCATGGAGCCATTATGTATTTAGTGAATAAACCTGATGTCAATTCTAAAAGAATTAGATGGTTCTTATTATTATAGTACTTCAATTGGACTATTATTGTCAAACTAGAGAAATAAAATGTGGTTGTACATTTCTTGTCAAGAGTAACCTTGCCTGCAGGAAATGAGGAGATGGTAGATGACTAGCTCCTATATGAACACCACTTTTCCATCCCGGTGCTCTCTCCTTGGTTTTCTGATATATAAAACTAATTATTTTCTCATAGGTTCCCTCCTAACATATACTCCAAGGAAATAAACAATATTATTAGGAAAAGTGCCCCATTCACTTGGATTGGGGTAAATATTTTCAAGTTGGGGCCAAATTAGATTTTGAGAAGAAGTGTGAGGGAAGATGAGGTCTTTGAAATCCTCTTATAATGCCATGATGTACCTTGTGGATTCCACTTTGCTTCTAATATAAAAACCTTCAAAGTTATATAAGTCAGTTACTACCGGCCTACTCTATGCCAATATGCATGAAGGTACACCACCAGGTGTGATCAATGCCAAAGGATGGGTAATCCCACACCTAATGATTAAATTCCCTTACAACCTAAACTTAATTTAGAGCCATTTAAGAAATGGGGCATGGAATTCATTGGTCCCATTTATCCCCCATCAAGACAAAATAAGTATATCATTGTGTGCACTGATTACCTGACTAAATGGGTTGAAATAAAGGAAGTTAAGGAAACAATTGAGCATAAGGTGGTTGATATTCTAAGGGATAAAATATTCTAGAAGTTTTATTTTCCAAGAAATTTGGTCACTGATCAAGGGACACAATTCACCTCAAATATGATCAAAGACCTCAGGAAGTAGAACCACATCAAGTACAAGACATCCACTGCCTATCACCCTCTGGAAATTGGCAAGTGGAGGTCACAAATAGATATTTGGAAAAAATTTTGACCAAGGTTATTAGAATTAGGAGAAATGATTGGGAAGACAGACTTGTAGAAGCCACTTGGGCCTACAATACCACTTGGAAGACCACCAATGGGTTTACCCGGCCATTAAAATTAGTCTATGGAAAGAAGGCCTTGATATTTATTGAATTTGAATACAACACCTTAAGGATGGAAGCTCTGCTATATTTGGACCTCACTGTAGCACAACAAGAGAGTATTTCCCAACTCAATAGTTTATATGAATTCAGGTTGCAAGCTCTCCTACACATTGAGGGATTCTAGCTAAAGAGGAATATTTGGAATGAAAAACACATTAGGAATAAATATCTGAAATAAGGTGACTAGGCCCTTCTGTATGACTCAATGTTCAAGGATTTCAAAGGAAAATTATTGAAAATTTGGTTGAGCCCTTATGTAATGGAAAACTTTCATGAGAATAGGTATGTCCAAATGATAACAATTGATGAGGTACGCATCCATTTACTTGTTAATGGATACACGTTGAAATTGTACAAGAGACCTCTTTCCAAATAATATTTTATTAGTTTAATTAGAAAGTATTTGAATGTTATTGGTTGTCTCACAACCCTCATTCCACCAATCTTATGAAAAGAAAAAATAAAAATAAAAGGGGCCTAGATGAAACACTCCATGAGGAATCTAAGGCCAACCCTAGGTTTGAAAACCTCTATGAGGAAACCCAAGAGAAAAAGGCATAAAGGTTGAAAACCTCTCCATAAATAGTCTGCATGTCTCAAAAAAATAGAGAGAAAAAACAAAATGAAAGATATAAAACACAAGGAGGAGTCATTACACAAGCAGTGCTAACCTTTTTCTTTTGCAGGACCTCAAGAAGTCAAGGAAGCAATGACTGAAGTCACACAATGCACAATCCCTTTCTCCATTCCCCTAACCCCACTATTTAATTTTTCATCATCCCTTAGACACCAGCCTACCTCTCTCCATAATTTAGCAAGCAACCACACGCAATTTTCCTTAACCCTAAAATGCTATAGGGTTGTCCTGAATTGCTACAAGATTGTCTTGAGCTTCTACAGGAGAAACCAAAAGTGCTATAGGAGGGAGATCCAATTTGAAAAAGAGGTCGAAATTTCGTGGTTTTCCTTGACAAATATTGAGATAGGTCCACCCAAATTCACTCTCCTCTCATACACTCCATTCATCCAATTTCATCCTCAAGAATTAACCTCTAACCACATAAAAAAATAAAAAAGAGGACTCTTCCTTCACCTTTTTTTTGTCATAAAATTTCACCACCTTCTGAAAATTTTGTTCCTATACCTAGACCCACTATGACTTATATAAATACAACATGTGGTTTTAAGAAGGAACTGGGTGACTGGTATAGGAAGGAGATCAGTCCTGTAGCAGCCTGTAGAAATCGAATAAGACCATAGACCAAGGATTATTGAAGCTTCAGAAAAAATATTTGGCTGCCCTGAGGCATCAAGAGGCCATTCCTAAGGTATATATAGGTCACACCATCCCTAAGTATATTTTTTAATGTCACTTATCCATTCTAGTAGCGACAGAACATTAGAAAGATACCTTCATAAAAGAGAGCCTTCATCAATCAACTACATCATCATGTTGTGAAGACTTGTGCATAAGAAAAACAAAGAAAGTGAACACCTCTATAGGATGGTTGATCGATCATCAACATAGCAACATGCATGCACCTCCAGCAATTCGACATCACATGTAGGCTTAGGTATTACACCCCTCACCTCTTCCATACGAGCATAATGATTAAAAAATGTGTTTAATTAATGAGAATCAATTTTTTATGGGTTAGAGGTGGTTGGTAAACTTGGAAACCTTCGATTAGTAAATTTCATATTACTCAACGACCCATGCAATGTGGAAAATTAAAAATAGGGGGAGTGATAATTACGAGGAGTGGGTACAATGACTAAAATGGAAATCCATGCAAGGGGAAGGTCATCAAAGAGCTCTGAGCCCATTACAACAAAATGGAATAGTAGTAAAAGGCTCGATTCAACTTGCACGATTGCTCATTCCTAAGAATTGGTTGGAGAGACCCATCAAAGTACCAAAGGACACACTGAATGCTACTAAATTCTACCTAGAGTGCCACTGAACCACTACAGGTTGAGTTTGCAGGTACTACAGGACTAGATACCACTTGTACAGGAATAGAGAGGATATGATAGAGGGATGAATTAAGGGGAGAAAGAGAGCCCACAAAATTACAAATTTCACTCAGACCCCACAATAATAGAGACAAGTCATCCTAAAAATGGTAATTTCCCTCCTTCGTCTCTTTCCATACAATTGGATTTAATGTTTTTTTTTTTGCTACAAGAATATCATAGCAAACCTGTGTGTAAGTAATTTCCCTTGAATATTTTTTTCATCAAAAAGACAAAAATAATCCAACAACTTCCTCCTATTAGGGATTTTTTGAGACATTAGTGGATGTGCTTTGTTGGTCGCTTTAATTGTTTTAACAATTCAAGCTCCACATAAATTGTCAACCCGAGAAGGTCTGTTTATTCCAAAGACAACCACACACTGGATATGCTCAATTCCAAAAGAAAAATAATTTTGTAGTAAAAGTCACACAATTATTAATAATACAAATCTAATCATTCACACCCTGTTTTAACAAAGCTGAAGTCTACTTATGTTATAGTAGAAGCAATTCCTCTTTTACAGTCTTTTAAGAATCCTAATGAAAGGAAATCACTCTGCAGGAAAGGAAACCAATCAACCATAATAGGGAACAGGACCCTATTCCTTCAAATAGGAACTTTAGCACCTACTGCCTGACACTAATCACACTGTAGAAAAGATAAATTCAAGAAAACAGGACCCTATTCCCATGAACAGGAACCTTCAGCACATGTCTTCTGTTTCTAATCACACTGCAGGAAAAAGAAAGTTAATCAATGGGAACAGGACCCTATTCCTTTGCACAGGAATCTTCAGCACCTGATTCCCAACATCAATCATACATTCAAACAGATAACAGAAAAATATCTCTTGGCTTCTTTAAGAATGAATGTACCAAACTCATGCAGCGTTTAAAGGAAACAGAATGCTTAATGAATTACAGAACTATGCAACTGATTTTTCAGCAAACAGAATTAAATTAAGGTGCGAATATCATAAAGAAACTCAAAAAACTACAGGAACAGTCGGGTGAATCTTGTGATGAAGGCGGGTCCTTTCCTTCTCACAAGATTCCCCAGGGAAAGAGTTAAATTGAAGCGCTCAAAAGGAACCTTTATTCATCTGTCAAAAAGGAATGATACATTACAATGGAGTCTAGCTCCTTTCCTCTCAAAACAATGTTCTCCTGTAGTTTCTAAATCCCCTTGTAATGATGATGTCTCCTCTTTTTAAAGAGGAGACATCTATTACAGTTACATCAAAGCAAATCTATGTTTATCCAAATCTGTTCTTCTTTCTTAAAACAGGGCCCTTCTATTCTTCCATAGAAAGATATTGTTACAACAGATGTAGAAAAATTACTAGCTTCAGAATAATCCATGTAACCACTCCTTGCTTGTCTTCATCTTGTTGCCATTGTTCCCAAAATACTCTTCTAGAATCGCAAACCACGAGTAGTTACGGAATTTGCGTGCCCGCTGATTGTTTCAGCAACGGAGTCGACTGTTTCAGCAACGGCCGATCATTTCAGCACAACACGTTCCTTATCATAAATTATCTGCGATCTTTTAGACTTGTGTTAGCAACAATCTACCTTCGATTAATGATGAAATATAAGAGTAATATGGAATTATATGTAAACAAATTAAATATATAGTAAAGAGGAGGATTTCATATACCTTTGGATAAAGTGAATGAAAATGATGATGGAACCCTTTTTAAATATAGTTATAAAGGGTAAGGTGGTGTCAATATGTATGGTAAAAATGGTACATTGTGAGGTCCTAACATCCCCCCCAGCTGAAAGGGTTGCATGTCCTCAGGCAACTCTTAGTCTGAGTCAGAGTCTGAGTACTGACTCTGTGCATGCAAGTTGCTGAAGCAGTAACTAGGGAAGGTGGCTTCTGTCGAAGCTCGGAATCCTCGATTGTTTTGCAATTGCTGCCATGCTACTGCCTCATCCCTGTTAGCCAATTGATAGTGAGACTGGTATTGTTTTGTCGGCATCCATAAGATCGGGAAGTGAAAATGATAACCAATCCAGTTCTCTCCACAATGCCGAATGCATCTGATGTAGTTTGGTACCCTGGATAGTGCAGCTTGAAGATTATCAGGGCTAAAAGGGTGATACTCTTGTCTTTCCTTACATGACTGTTGCCAGAACATAGTGTTGGCCTTCAAGGCAGCAGTTTCCTTAACTCTGATTAACTGTAGACACTTTAGAAGTGTTGAGGCTTGCAGTTGTTGTATGTAGCGGTGCATTCCTGGCTTCTGCAAAAATCGGTGATATTCTGCTACAAAAATGGCCGGATTTGAAGGTTCCGGTCTAATCCACAAGAGGCGATTCTCCTCATTATGCCTACTTGCAATAAAAGCAGTTTTCCATGTGATTTGATTGGCAAGAAATGAAACAAATGCCCTAATTTGTACATCACCAACAATTGGAGTAAGGTTAACCTGTCTATTTTCAGGCATAGCCTCATTATGAAGATAAAGTTCACATAACAAATGTTGGTCACTATCAGGGGCCTCAGAAAATGTTTTAACAAATTGTTCCGCTGTGAGCAATTCATGAGGTCTCCCATCCTTAATTGCCTTCAATTGAAAATAAACAAGACGTTCAGAGAGGAAGAGAGAATAATTTAAGGAGGGTTTTCGTGTGGCTAACAATTTTTGCACTAATGAAAACATCAAAACCAGTTTCTCTTTTAATTCTTTGATTTCTTTCTTAGAATCGTTGAGCTGTTGCAGTGTTTGCTCCCAATTATCCCAGTTGGCATACATCTGATTCTTCCAGGGCAACTTATGCTGTTGTAGTATTTTATCTTGATCCACAGCATACTTCTTCTTGCAGTTATTCATTATTTCTAATTGTTTCCATGGCGGAGTCTGTGTCCCGGCATTATAAGTACTGGGTTGGGGCATTGTCTGAGTAGCTGAGATGACTAACACAGGGCAGGATATCTATGGTTTGGCTTCTTTTTCCAGAATTTTTGAGGGCCCTACTGGTTCTTGTGTGATAGTAGGGCGTTCTTCTTTAATTGTAACTGATGTGGATGCCTCAGGCACTGGAATTTTGACTATTTTGTATCCTGCCTGATGGTAAATGTTTCCACATTCATGGCACATGTATTCTCTGCATGGATCCTTCTTTTGTGCTGATGCTGTGTGTGCCAACATGTAGAGATTTAATTCTCTATCAAAGGCTTCTCTTGCCATTATCAGTTCTTTCTTATAGGCCTCTAGTTCTGACTTCAAAAACTCATTTTCCTCCAATAGAGATGCCATAGTGTGTGAACCCTATGTGCTGGTTGATTCTGCTGGAGTTGTCTGCTGATCCACAGCTGTAGCTGGTTCTTGTGTTGCAGCTACAGCTGGTTCCCTTGTATTATCATGCTTGGTGTATGATTTTTGTACCTCAGTAGCTGGTTCTTGTGTTTCATCTTCTGGGTAAGTAACTGGTTCTTGTGGAGCAGTTACTGTTTGAGTAGTAAAAGATGTCATCTTACCCCAGGCAACTGGTTCTTGTGGAGCAGTGCCACAGGACGAGACGGGTAATGGTTGGGGAATTTGGAATGGTGATGAGGATTGAAGTTTTAACAGGATAGTCGCAGGGTCAGGGGAAATGGGAGTGACTTCAGTTTCAACAGTCATTTTCATTTTCCTCCTAGGTAGGAAAGCAGAAAAGTCAGTGACTTTCCTTTTCTTTGTAGGAGAAGATTCTTTTCTAGGGGAAGGGCTTTCGGAAGAGGTGACAACTTGAGATGTGGCCCTTGTTTGTCGTTTTGAGACGGAGACTGTTGGGGTTCGTCTCTTCCTTTTATGAGTAGGGGGAGATGAGGGTGTTTGAGAGTCATCGCTAGAGATATGAACAGTGGGAAGGGGTGACTCTGCTAAGTGGGATGAACTTGGGGGTAGGTCAACTGGTTCTAAGGATGGAATCAATGGGGGGTCAGGGATATCCTCCAATTGCCTTTCATAAGAACTTTCGGGAATTTCTTGGGAACTTCCGGCTTGTTGGGGAATTTCGGCTTGCTGGGGAATGAGGAGTGGATTATTCAGAGGGGGATTTTGCTGAGAAAAACCCCTCTGAATTAATAATTGACATAAGCGATGATGGGTAAGGGATAATAATGGGAATTTTACCCGTCTATAGTAATATGACATGTTTTTGATACACCCAAGCAGATAATAAGGAATATTAACTAATCAACCATGCCGCAAATGATTCATTAAAACAAACTCGTGCTGATAAACTACCTGGTAACGCCCCTCGCATGTCAAATAGTGCTTGATGAATTCAGCTACTATTGGCCATGGGCGAGGTAATGAATGCAGACTTATACCGCGGCCTTTATGTTCAATCTGTTCCTTTGGAAGAAGGAAGTCTTGCTGTGCATTTAAAATGACTTGTTTCCTGTTGAACCAACGAGCACCTGTAACCGGCAACCCTGAAACTTGTGCTATATCTTCCTCTGTGACCGAAATTCAGACCCCTTGAACCACTGAGTAGTCTTCCTGAAAATTCTGCGCAAACTCTAAAACTTGCTGAGGATCAAATTCTCCTAACCTTTCAAAGTATGTTATCCGTCCTGCCTGCTGAAAAATTTGGTAGGCCTCCGGGAACAATTCAAGAAGAGTTATCGAACCAGGCTCATGTCTGATAGCCGAACCTCCCATAGCTACTAACTTGAGTCACATGCAGAGGCGCAGAGAATAGAAACACAGGCTTTGGTCAAGCTAATTGTTGCAACAGAGGATATGGAGTCTCAATGACGACGGAAATAATGGATATGAAGAGTGACGGAGGATTGGATGGTGTGGAATGATGATTCAGTTTTCGAAATTCCCCCCTTACGTATGATGAAATGATGTTTAAGTGTGCGGGGATTGTAATCATTATGAGCAAGATCCTCTCTTTAAAATATTATTTAACTGTATTACATAAAAACCACATACCTTATATTTTTACCTTTGTTTTTATAATTCGAAGTATAGAGTGCTTCATAATGGCTTGATATTAATGGAAGAATCTTTAAATTTCTCTGGAATGTAGAAACAGGAGCATATCAGGATCTGCTCAATACTGAATAATATTCACCCAAGAAATCTGAAGAATAAAAGTGGAGAACTGAAAAGCTTGTATAGAAGAGGAAAGAAATGGTCTTTTAATAATGAAAAGATGAATGACAGGTTGCTGAAAGTGGTGTTTCAGCAATGGAAAAATGAATGACATGTTGCTGAAACTGGTGTTTCAGCAAAGGGAAAAATAATGAGAATGGGATATAAGGACTTGGGTTTAAGACAAGTGGGGGAAATATTTGCTAAGGGATAATTTCAGCAGTAAGGAACGGGAAATACTAGCTGAAGGATGATATTTCAGAAATGGTAGAAGTGGGGAAAAAATGGAAAAAGGGAAAAATGTAGAAATGGGATAAGTGATAAAAGGGATATTGCTAGGAAATGGGTTGAAATGAAGGGAACAAGCTTCTGTGATTGAAGCTTCAGATCTTCTTGTGATGAATCTGTCCTCCTTAATGAGTTCTTCCATAATCTGCAAAATTCAATTGTAACATGCCAACCCTTGACAGGGATTATTAGTTTTAAATCTAATCTAATGCTAGAAATACAGTGCAGAAAATTAAATGTTGTGAGGAGCATAAGACTCCCCTAGAAAAAGATAATGTGTATCAGTCATGCAAGCAGTCTTGAAATCCTCTTTAGAAACATGGCGCTGGTACAAACGAAGCCTATGACCATTGACTAGTAGAGGTGTTTTAGAATCATCAATTGTTAGAATTCTTACTGTTCCATTAGGAAAAACAGAATCTACTTCATATGGTCCAAGCCATCGTGTACGTAGCTTACCCTGAAAATTTTCAAACCGAGAGTCATACAATAAGGCCCAATTACCTTTTTGGAACTGCTTGTGTTTGATAATTTTATCATGCCACTTCATTCTTTGTTGTTGAATCATGGTTGTTTGGTGAATGGCATCTAATATATTTTCATCCAATTCAAGAAGCTGCTGCAACCTAGCTGTCTGCACATCAATCAAATCAAGATTAACAGCTAAAGCAGTTCTTAGAGTTTTAATTTCAAATTCCATAGGAAAAACAACATTTTTACCATAAACCAATTCATAGGGAGAAAAACCTGTAGTGTTTCTCCAAGTAGTTCTGTAAGCCCATAGTGCTTCAGGGAGCCTTTGAAACCAATCCTTCCGGTTATCCCTCACTGTTTTAGTTAGAATGGCTTCTAATACTTTATTTGTACTTTCCACCTGCCCATTGGCCTGGGGGTGGTATGGTGTAGTCATTCTATGATGAATATGATATTTCTGAAGGGTAGACTTAAAACCATGAGAATTGAATGGAGGTCCTCCATCTGTAACTAGCTCTCTAGGAATTCCAAATCTAGTGAAGATTTCTTCAAATAAGAAAGCTAGAACAACCTCTTCATTGGCTCTAATAAGTGCTTTGGCCTCCACCCATTTAGTCATATAGTCTGTAGAGACTAATATATAAGTTCTTTGATTGGATGGAGGATTAATGGGTCCTACGAAATCCAAGGCCCATCTTTCAAATGGTTTAGAAACTACCTGGGGGTTTAATGGCATTTGATCTCTATGATTGGGTTGACCCATTCTCTGGCAGCTGTCACAAGCCCTCACATATTTCTTTGCATCCTTAAATAATGAGGGCCAATAGTAACCCATCCTCAAAATTTTGTGTGTTGTTCTTTTATCAGCAAAATGCCCTCCGCAAGGGCCATCATGACAAGCTTTTAGTATATCATACACTTCATCTTCCCTAATGCATCTTCGGATTTCCTGATCAAGCCCTGTGTAGAAAAGACACCCACTTATCCAGCTATACCTGGCACTTTGTTGAACAATTCTTCTCTTTTCTCTGTATGACAGGTGTGATGGTAATTTTCCCGCAACCAAATAATTGGCAATATCTGCATACCATGGAGAGTGAGCAGAAACTGCAAATAAATACTCATCAGGAAAATAATCATCTACTGGAATATTATTATCAGTTTTTAACCGTGAAAGGAAATCAGCCACCACATTTTCTTTACTAGGCCGATCTACAATTGTGATATCAAATTCCTGCAATAATAATAGCCATCTGGTAACTCGAGCATTTGTGACAGATTTGTTCATTAAATACTTAATAGCCGAGTGGTTAGTGTGGACAAAAGTAGAATAACCAGTGATATAATTTCGAAATTTATTAATGGCATAAATTACTGCAAGAAACTCTTTTTCGGTAACTGTATAATTAAGCTCAGCAGGGGTCATATTCTTACTGATA
Organism: Pinus albicaulis; assembly: GCA_034641835.2. NCBI lineage: Eukaryota > Viridiplantae > Streptophyta > Pinopsida > Pinales > Pinaceae > Pinus > Pinus albicaulis. The sequence continues at coordinate 805,031,147 of CM076581.1, read as the reverse complement.
AAATAGATAGCATAAGGAAGATGATTCTCCTCTTGTCCCAAGACAGCTCCAATTGCAGTGTCTGAAGCATCAGAAGATATATGAAAAGGGAGGGCCCAATCAGGTCCCCTTAAAATAGGAGCAATAGATAACTGATGCTTGAGTTCTACAAAGGCTTTCTGACAAGGATTAGTCCACTTAAATTCAGCATTTTTCATAAGAAACACAAATAATGGAGAAGCTATCTTAGAAAAATATTTAATAAATCTTCTGTAATATCCAGCATGTCCTAGAAAACTTCTCACATCAGTTTGTGTTTTAGGAACAGGAAGATTCTGAATGACCAATATTTTAGATGGGTCTACCTGAATACCTTGAGATGAAATAAAATGTCCAAGCACTACTCCTTCACTCATCATCATATGACATTTTTCAGTACTTAAGGAGAGGTGAGCTTGTATACAACGTTTAAGTACCTTCTCAAGATTTTGTAATGCATCTTCAAAAGACACACCATAAGGAGTAAAATCATCCATAAATATTTCCATAGAGTCATTCAGCATATCAGAAAAGATTCCTATAACAGCCCTCTTAAAATTTGTTGGTGCATTACATAGCCCAAATGGAAGAACTCTATAAGCAAAAGTTCCCCAAGGACTAGTGAAAGTGGTCTTGTCCTGGTCTTGGGGTGCAATTCTAATTTGGTTATACCCACTGAATCCATCTAGAAAAGAAAAGAATTTCTTCCCTGACAGACTATCCAACACCTGATCAATGAAAGGTAAAGGAAAGTGATCCTTTTGAGTAGCTTTGTTTAAGGCTTTGTAATCAACACATACTCTCCATTTCCCGTTTTTCTTAGGGACAGTTACCAATGGGGAAACCCATTCACTGTCAGATATGGGGTATATAAATCCTGCATTAAGCAATTTCTGAAGTTCTTCTTTAACAATTTCCCGTAAATTAGGGTTCATTCGTCTTTGGGGTTGACAGACTGGTCGACATCCTTCTTTAATATAAATTCGGTGAGTACATAGTTCAGAAGAGATCCCTTTCATATCCGTGTAATCCCATGCAAATGCTTCCTTATTTTCACGTAATAACTTCATTAACTGCTGTGTTTCAGCAACTGTTAGATCAAGATTTATGTTTAATGTTTTGCCAGGTTCGATTTCGACTGTTATGCTTTTAGATGAGATGGTGGTTAATGTCTGAGATAAGTTTTCAGATTCAATATTTTCCTGGGTATCTGTTTAAAAAATTGCAGTCAATTGATTGTGTGTTTCAGCAATTACAGAGGAAGGTTCACAAATAAAATTATTAATTATTTCATCCTCTGTATTGTCTTTAAGAGTTAAGGCTTGTCCGATAGTTAAAATAGGCTGAATAGCATTATCATCATAATCCATCCATATAGAATCTTCATTATTAATTATGGGTGTAGCATGAGGGTAAAGAGTAAGTTGTTTAGTTTCATAACCATTAGAAATTGTCATAGAACCAGATCTGCAACTGATAAAGGCATTGGCTGTGGCCAACCATGGCCCCCCCAGAATTAAAGGATGTCCCCCCAGCTTTGTTTTAGTTTGCAATACGACAAAATCAGCTGGGTAATTCCAGGATTCAACTGAGATAAGTAGATCTTCAACAACTCCTTCTTGTTTAATTGTAGAATGGTCAGCTAACTCTAGGATAGTTGGTGTATCTCTGATTGTGTTATTCAGCTGTAACAACTGTGAAGTTTCAAGAGTCATTATGTTTATTGCAGCACCTAAATCTACCAGAACTTGAGGAATCATTGTTTTACCAATTTGAACTGTCACGGTAGGATGGCCGGGGTCACCATATTTCACAGGAGGGGTTTTTCCAGACATTAATGCAGATAAATCACCCAGCACATGTACTGTAAGGGGATCTTTAGTTTTCCTACCAGGTTTCTTAACACAAATATCCCTTATGGTTCTGGCATAAATTGGTACATCTCTCAGTGCCTATAAAAGTGGAATTTTAACATACAAGTTTTTTAATTCCCCTAAAAGATTAAAAGCAGGTGTTTCAGGCGTTCTGGTTAAAACTAAACGCTCGGGGAATGGTGGTTCTGTTATTTCAATACCCTTGTTAGAGGGTGGTTGTGCTTTCTTATGTTTCTCAGTTTCCTCTTTATCAGAATCAGAAGAAGTTATGTCATCAATAATAGGTTCTACTATTTTCCTGGATCTCAAATGAATATCATTACATTGCATAGTAGGAAATATAGGCTGATTCTGAATATCAATGACTTGCACAACTTTATTATTGGGGTTGGGATTTGGTTGCACAGGTAGCTGGGGTCTCATTTGGTTATTTGGTGGAGCATTTGATGGCAGAGGAAGTGGTTGTTGAAATTGAGGAAATTGATTTGGATACGGGAGTTGTTGGCTTCTCCAATTTGAATTCCAAGGGTTAAAAGAAGATGGCTGCTGTGGTGGCCAAGGATTTCACATTGCAGGATCAACAAAGGGAGGGTTTGATTGTTGCATGGGTGGGAAATTCATCTGATTAAAGGGTGGGTATTGCATTTGATTAAAGGGAGGGTAATTTGTTTGACTGAAAGCAGAATAATTATTCCAACGATTAAATGGCATACTAGAATTCATACCTTGTCCTTTTGGTTGCCATTGTCTTCTTTGAGTCAGCAAGTAAACTGCTTCATCTTCTTCTTCCGTTGGCTGCAATGCTGCCTTTATTCCTGGTAGAGATGGACATTGTTGTGTTTCATGATCTTTCTCACAAAGGGTGCAGATTGGTATTTTATCCAATGGGCACTCCCTTAGTGGATGTTTGTCTCTGCACTTCGAGCAAAAGACAGCCAGAGTTGCTTCTGCTTCAGCCTGCTTCTTTTTAACCTGCAAAGTGTCGATTTGTGAAGTAAAAGAACTTAACATCTCAGTTTTAAATTCTTCAAGTAAATTACCTATTTCAGCTCTTGTTGCTCCCCCACTGGCTGATTTCTGCACTCTTGAATAGGTGGGATCTCTATTACTTACTCTGTTCTTTGCAGCTCCCCTTGAACATCTTTTACAAAGTTCAACAATCTCATCATATGATTCTTTAGATATATCTCCCTTGCCAAGCATGTTTAACATGTCTAAACAATCATCCCTTAGTCCTCTAAGTAATATTGTTTTGCGAATTTCCTTACTTATACTCGGATGATCAGATCTCTGTAGATTATACTGCAGCCTTTCTACATAGTCCTCCAGATTCTCGTCCGGATTTTGTGCCATATTGAATAGTTCATCCCTCTTTTCTCTCGTCCGACAATAGTCTTGATATTTAAGCAGAAATTTCTGTTTCATCTATTCCCATGTTGTGATTACCTGACTTCCAAGGCTCATTAACCATCTTAAAGCATTTCCTTTTAATGTTGCTGGAAACAATTTCAACTTTTGAGCATTAGTAACATAATCATAACTTCTGCATAAAATATCAAATTCAAAAAGAAATTCATCCGGATCTTCAGAGGATAAACCATGGAAGTTAGGTAAAGATGACAATGGAATATTCTTCATAGGAGTTGTTCCTCTAGGGAGATCACTGATAGGAAATCCCAAGGTAGAGAGAGAATTTTCATCCTTTCCTTCTCCTTCAGGATCTACACGTCCTCCACCAAAGAATTCTTCGTTGTTTCCTTCCATTGGCTGTTCTCCTACTGCACTTGCTCGATCGTCAAAATCTTCTACTGGCTCCTCAATTTTTTCCACTGGTCGTCCAACACTCTCTATTAGTTCCTCAACGTGCTCTGCTGATTTGCTAGCACTTTCTTCTGACTCTCCAGCACTGATTGCTGGTCCTTTAATTACCGGCTCCTCTATGTTTTCATGGCCCACAACTTCCTCTGTTTTGTAATCCGATTGAGGGGAGTGCTGAAGTTTTGGTCTTCGAGAACTTAATCTCTGTGATGATTCAGCCTTTGATACAATCTTGTCAATGAAAGTCTTTCTTCCTCCCCTTCCTTTGCCCTTCCAACCTGTAGGATTAGTTTTCTTCTGGGTTCCGCGTCCTCTCATACAATCTGCACATCTAGAAAGAAAATATTAATGCTTTTGAAATCTATAATTGCCTTCCCCGGCAACGGCGCCAAAATGTTGGTCGCTTTAATTGTTTTAACAATTCAAGCTCCACATAAATTGTCAACCCGAGAAGGTCTGTTTATTCCAAAGACAACCACGCACTAGATATGCTCAATTCCAAAAGCAAAAATAATGTTGTAGTAAAAGTCACACAATTATTAATCATACAAATCTAATTATTCACACCCTGTTTTAACAAAGCTGAAGTCTATTTATGTTATAGTAGAAGCAATTCCTCTATTGCAGTCTTTTAAGAATCCTAATGAAAGGAAATTACTCTGCAGGAAAGGAAACCAATCAACCATAACAGGGAACATGACCCTATTCCTTCAAATAGGAACTTCAGCACCTGCTGCCTGACACTAATCACACTGTAGAAAAGATAAATTCAAGAGAACAGGATCCTATTCCCATGAACAGGAACCTTCAGCACCTGTCTCCTGTTTCTAATCACACTGCAGGAAAAAGAAAGTCAATCAATGGGAACAGGACCCTATTCCTTTGCACAGGAATCTTCAGCACCTGCTTCCCAACATCAATCATACATTCAAACAAATAACAGAAAAAGATCTCTTGGCTCTTTTAAGAATGAATGTACCAAACTCATGCAGCGTTAAAGGAAACAGAATGCTCAATGAACTACAGAACTATGCAACTGGTGTTTCAGCAAACATAATTAAATTAAGGTGCGAATATCATAAGGAAACTTAACAAACTACAGGAACAGTCGGGTGAATCTTGTGATGAAGGTGGGCCCTTTCCTTCTCACAAGATTCCCCAGGGAAAGAGTTAAATTGAAGCGCTCAAAAGGAACCTTTATTCATCTGTCAAAAAGGAATGATACATTACAATGGAGTCTAGCTCCTTTTCGCTCAAAAACAATGTTCTCCTGTAGTTTCTAACTCTCCTTCTAATGATGATGTCTCCTCTTTTTAAAGAGGAGACATCTATTACAGTTACATCAAAGAAAATCTATCTTATCCAAATCTATTCTTCTTTCTTAAAACAAGGCTATTCTATTCTTCCATAGAAAGATATTGTTACAACAGATGCAGAAAAAGTACTGTCTTCAGGATAATCCGTGTAACCACTTCCTTGTTCGTCTTCATCTTGTTCCCATTGTCCCAAAAATACTCTTCCAGAATCGCAAATTACGAATAGTGACGGAATTTGCGTGCCCGTTGACTGTTTCAGCAACGGAGTCGACTGTTTCAGCAACGGCCGATTGTTTCAGCACAACACATAAATTATCTGCGATCTTTTAGACTTATGTTAGCAACAATCTACCTTCGATTAATGATGAAATATAAGAGTAATATGGAATTATATGTAAATAGATTAAATATATAGTAAAGAGGAGGATTTCATATACCTTTGGATAAAGTGAATGAAAATGATGATGGAACCCTTTGTACATTGTGAGGTCCTAACACATAATAAGGCAGGACAAGAGTAGATGAAATTTTTTACCATAGTCAAGGGTATCATCCTTCTCCTTGTCTGAAAAAAAAAGAAAAACATTAGCCACGCTATCTCTACTTTTGCACCTAAGACTACTCATAGGAAGACATTGAAAATTCCCTTAAGGTAATTTAAGGTAGGAGGAATAGGAGCCATGGGGGGAGGTTTCAATCGAACAAAACCCAAAAAGACAAAAATAATCCAACAACTTCCTCCTATTAGGGATTTTTTGAGACATTAGTGGATGTGCTTCTTTGAGAAATTAAATGCATATGATGATGAGGTAAACCATGAATTTTGCATGTCCCTCAATTCTCAGGGAGAAGATAGTATCACCATTGTCATTAGAGCACTTTACATATATTTGAATGTAAAGCCCATCAATATAGTAGCCACCATACCCTTAGGAGTTAAATGGGCCAAGGAGGATAAGACAGTCAATGTCACAGCCACAGAAAAATTATTCCTCCATAAAGAGAAAAATGTATAAGACAAAAATGGAGTAAGAAGAGAGAGTCTCTCTTTCCCTTGGGATGAAGTAGCCTATCACATCCTCAAGTACATATCTTGTGAAGAGAGGTTGAGCATTGTGTATGCCTGTAAACTTAGGTTTCTCTATGAGCTCAAGTTCCAGACAGAGTTACGAATTCCAAACAGACTCAATGTTCCACATTTCTTCTTACAGCCCATCATTGAAATGAGCCAAAAAGTGAGGGAAGGGAAGCAACAACAGATCTCCCATCATGGCCTCATGAATATAATTATCATGGATTCCTTAAGAAACCTAAATAACCCTATAATCTGGGATGACTTTGTGGACATGGATAGGGAGGTATTCATTGAGACATAAGCCCTTACCTCCACACAACAAGAAGAGACACAAACACCTACTACTGGGGGTAGGGAATAAAAGGTGGAGGAGGAAGAGAAAGAAAAAAAAAGGAAGTAGAGGGGGAGAAACATAGAGAAGAGGAAAAGAACCCTGAGGTGCTCCCTAAATCCCAAATAACAAGAAGACAAGGGAATAATATAATCCTCTAACCAAGAACTACAAAACAAAAAGTGGATGCTACTTTAGCCACACTTAGCACACCTGTCAGAACCAAGAGAAGATAGCCCAGGAAATTCCCTTTTACTTTAAAAAGAGAAAGAGAACTAGGATAGAGAAAGGGAAGCATCAACCTCCTTGAACAGTCCCCATCAACATTGATGAGTCAACTAAAGAAGAAATGGAACCTAGTGAAGGGAGGATTGAGGAGGTTACCTCCCCTAAAGCCAAGGGTAAATAGACTTTTCCACCCATATGGAAGCCCAACACTGGAGCAGTCACATCTGAGAGGTTGAAGGCACAAGTTTCTCTGCTATAAGAGAAAATATAGGATCTACAGGAAAAAATAGTGCTGCTACAATAGAAATAGGGAATGCTACAAGAGAAACAGGAAATGCTACACGAAGGTGAAACCACATTGAAAGGGGAATATCAAGGTCTAAAAGAACTCTAAGAGCCTGATCCACAACATGGCCTTAGATCCCACTACAAATTTTTTGAGGGAGGTAGTATTATACTAGAGAAATTTTCAATACCACTCTTCTATGAGTTGGAAATGGAAAGATGAAGAACTCATAGATGGATGAAAATTGAAAAATCCAAGAAGGTTGAAGATGTTGGCCTCATGGAGGAAAAAGTGTACGAAATGAGAAATGAATTTAATGACTTAAGGCTAAGGGAGTATGTCATGAAGGAGCAAATACAAACACAAAACAAGAAAATAAGTGAGTAGCTGCAAGAAAAGGAGGTACAACTTTCCACCATGGTAATTTTTTCCATGAAATCCATACAGTGTATACAATCATCCAAATCATATGCCATCTTCCTTGAGGAGAAGTGGCTGCAATTATAGATAAAAAAATTATCATTGTATGTCTCTCTACCTTTCCAAGATGATAGTAAGTTCATTGATTTTTCATTGATTTTTGTCTGAAGGTAAGTACTGAGGACAGAGCCAAAATAACTAAGTTTTATATGCATAATATGATCATCACAGACATGAAATTTTGGGACCCTAACTAAATAATTAGGGATATGAAACTAATGGAATTGGCCTTATGGTCGACCCATGAAGAAACAAGAGCTAAATAAGTGAAGAGGGTGATGACGAAAGAAGAGAAAGATCCTTTATACATCAGAGAAGAGTTAGTGAGCCCTAGGGATGTCATCAGTAATCGCAACATCATATCCATTGATCCCAAATTGGCCTCTAAAAACATGGAAATGTGATAACAAGGTATCCTCCACTTCAAGGACACCTTTAGGTTGTTGGGGATTGAAAGCTTGTGGGCTTGACAAAGGAGATGGCATGGTCTACCTCATAGATTGCAAATAAGGGAGTATCAGTCTCCTAAAAGACTAAGAAATGCTCTAGGGAGAATCCCACTCTACAAAATGATCATGCAAAGATTAAAGATCAATTGGATAGGGCTTTAACTCAATCACCCCTTACTATTGGGCCTACAAGAAAGAAGATATCAGGAAAATAATAAAATGAGTGAACAAACATAGAAACAAATGCAAGATTATATCAATAGGAAGGCACACCATCTAAGATGCCTTAGTATGTCAAAGAGTCTACTAGGGCCATGAATGAACTTCACATCAGTGAATGAATTTCTCATAGGGTGAGAAACACCTTCATTAGGGGGGTGTTGATGGGTCCCATCAATAAGTACATTTTTAGGTCCATGATGCTATCCTCTAGCCCTTAAAATATCTTTTTTCTCACATTAATTTAAATTTTTAGCCATAATGTTCTTAGTGTGGATATTAAAGGGTTTTGTCATATTTCGTGGCCTACTGTAGTTATTATGTAGGCAAAAGAAATATTTTTGGATATATTTACTATGAAGGGGCTCGTTGGAGGCATATAGAGAGAATATAGGAGGCATGTCTACTACATTAACTCTCCAAATCGACTTGAGACCAAAGATTCCTCGCCAACAACTGAAATTCCATTGGCATCCAAGGAACTCAAGTGCATGTGAATATCCAAGGGAACCAGATCCACCAATTTTGATATTTTGGAGGGAAGCAGTATTCCTTTCCAAGGAGATCCCCCTCAACCACTTTTTTTCTAAATAAAAATGCGCAAGGGCACATTAGGATTCAAAATTTTGTTGTAGATCAGAATAGATATTGAGAGCCAAGATCTTGAGATTACTATTTTCATCTTTGATAGGATGTATGTGACTCTTATTTTCTGTTAATGGAAATGAAACACCCTCTTCCCACATTTACAGAAGCTAACTATTCCATTGGGATAAAAATGTGATGAAGAGTTACTATGATATGATTCAACCTCCTAGATCACCTTAAGGAAGTGGAATTGAAAAGACAAAACCCTTAATAATGTTTCTCAAGTGCTACAGGACCCCCAAGGGATAAATAACATTTCCAGGTGCCCAAGCCCTAAGATAAAGCTCTTTTTTAGTGCCCTAATCTCTTAGACGTTGGAAGAAAACTATTGGAGTTTGACTAAAACCCTCCAGTAACATGCCTGATGACTAAAAGGGAGTGACAGTTGTATTTTTCACCCAGTTTTGTGCCTGCGACCACGAGATTTAAGACACTTTTTAGGGTAGGATCTAGACCTCTTCTCATAACTTAATGAAACTTTTGAGAACCATGAATGAAACAAGGACAATGCCTTCCATAAAAATACTAGATACGAACTTCACCTAACCAGGCCTAACCATGACATAAATTTTGGTAAACAAATCATGAACATGTAATCTATAGGTCATAACAACAGATCTGAACATATTTGTTGGCTCCCCGTGATTTGCAAGATTGGCAAGAACAAATATGTAGGGAACCACATCAAACCACTTTGGAGTCCAAGGACCTAGCCATCCTGGACTCAGAGAGGGATCTCTCTATGTTTGTGTTTGTAAATGATATGTCTTTATGCTTATGGTTTCTGATTATTCTAGTTATGAAGTTCTAGGACTGTTTTTTTTGTTTGGTTGATTAATTGATTGTGTGACTAATTGATTGAGTGTTTGATGCAGGAGAATCAGGCAAAGAGAAAATACTTTGTATTTTATTAAAACTTAGGGGCTTTAAGTTTTTAGCGGAGCTAGATTTTTATGAAAGATTTGAGTAGGTTTTATGTATTTTTAATTAAATATTGTAAATAATTCTCAAAATATGAGAGAATTTGGTTAGTTGATGATGTAAAGGGATGAGAGATTTTTCTAAATATTAATTTAGAAATTAGTTTCATTAATTATGGGTGAGAGAGGATCCTTAGGGATTCAAGAGTGATTTTAGGATTTTGTTGAGAAATTGAAGGGATTGAACTCAAATTAGATTATCTTAAAATTGTATAAATTATCAAGCCTCAAAGGCATTGAAAATCAAAGAGAGTGTGAGTAGAGAGTAGAGGTTTCTACTTGGAAGCCTTCGGGCAGATTGGAAAAGGGCCAATGATTTGGAAATCAGGCCAAGGAAGGAGATTCTTATGTAAGTATTGTGTGTATACAGAATTTGATTTCTGAATTTTATGCTTGAATCCACGTCGATTTTGTGTGAAAACCACACTACATAATCCTTGAATATAGGAGGCGTTAATCTCTGTGTGAAAATTTCTATTCCAATACATTTGAATCCGCATTTTTGTGTTGAACCCATTGTATAAGACTTTGTTTCTGTTGAATTTCGTTTACTATCAATAGATCAGGGAAGATTCGATTTTATAAATTCATGTCAATTTCCATATTACAAACTCAATCCAGAATCGTTGAGTTGAATACGCTATTATCATATGCAAAGGTTTAAATAGGCGTTAATGAAGTTGGTTTTTTTTCGATGGAGAACGCGCTAGGCTGGCATTGAATTTGGTGAATATATATTGATCTGTTGATGAGTCGATATATGTGCAATCGATTCATAATAGTCCAGATGGCGGAGATAGTATTTTAAGGTTCGATTTTTGTATATAAGCTATCCTACAGTGAATTGACATTTGCAATTGTATAGAAGGAACGCAAATCAACTTATTCTTGAGCCTGGAAAAGTCGTTAAATTGTAAGCGTTGAAGAATTACAATCTGGCAAAGTCATGAATTGCAGTGTTGGGGAAATTTGCGTGAAGACGTTGTGTTTAAAGTCGACTAAGATATATCACCGTAGAGAAGGCGCAGTAACCTGTGGATGTTTTTCGTTCCAGAATTGTCTTTGCAGATCACTACAGAATGGGGATGTGAATTCCAATGGCAAGTTACAGTGCTGAAATGGTAACAACGCCAAATCTAATAGATATTTGTGTGAATTGAATGAATTTGAATATTAAATCAAACATGGTTAGTTAAAGATCTTGTCTTGAATTGGTGGAGAACTGAATTGGTTGATTCAAATGCGTCAAGTGCAAGACTAATTCCAAACTAAACACAATTTGAAGGCTGATTATAAACTTAAATCTGGATGGGACATACTTGACAGAGGCGATTTGATTCTGGTTTGAATCGAATCAGAAGTTATTGAAGCCAAGCTCCAATATGTTCAGAAGTCGAGTTTTTTTGAGTTGCTATATTTGTTGGATCGCTAAATTTGGAAGCAAAATGAATATCCACTATGGAAATGGCAGGTATGTAATATTGGATTCGATTTCTGAAAAAAATCTAAACCTTCTATGGATTGCACTGTCATGAGCTTGGTAAGTTGAACAGTAGAGAGCGCATCTATATTTGAGACAAATGTTCCATGAACTTGAAAAGAGGTCATATTGGGTAGTGATATATGTTTTTTGATCATAAGCACAACAACAACAAAAAAACATAAACTTCACATGTGGGTTGAGTTGGGTTAATATGTAGTTTTAACTTCATATTTGGTTTTTAAGACCTTGATGAAAATATAAGGAGCTTTCAATTGAAGATTAGTTTGGAATAGCTTCCGCAAGTGATATTGTAAGTTGGGTGTTTAAAATTAAACAGAGATTAACAAAAAGATTCCACATTGTTATTGTGAGTTTGCCCAGATGGGGAATTTTATTGGAATAAAAATGTGAAGTGAATTTTATGTGCACATTGAGAGTAAGATTATAGGTGTGGCAGGGTTTGCCCTGCATCATTTTGATATCAGAGTGGGAAAGGCTCTGTTGAAATTGAAGATATTTGTTTTTCTGAATAAGTGCAGGAAGGTTCTGTTGAGAACTGAAGTGTGTTTTATTTGAATGTGTGATGAAGACTGAAAGGAAGATCATATTATAAATCTGATATGCAGCAGTACACAATTGCAGTGAACAGGATTGTAGAAATGAATGGAGGACAAGATCATGCAGGATTTTAAAGGTGAGATAATTTTCTGATTTGAAATTTGTGATTAAGGTTTATGGTTGCAGACAAGATGATGGCAGTGAACCTGACATTCAACTAAAGGCTGGATAGGGAGGACAATTGCAGTGTTCTGAAGAGAAGGTGAGTTGGAGAGATAGCCTAGAGAGAGCATAAGAGAGTGCTCAAGAGGTTCCAGAGGCAGTGAACCAGTACTTACCAAAATACCGGGTCCAGTGAAGTGGATTGGTGAGGTAAGGGGCAGCAGGAGAGCTTGTTGTTGCAGATGCTAGTGAAACTCATGGTGAGTGAGAAACTCATGGAGGAGATGATCATGGAGGATCAGAGAAGAGTTTCAGAGGAATGCCACAGAGGTGAGGTGACTGAAGAAGTCCGAGAAAGAGGAATTACAGTCATGAAGGTACAATTGCAGGTACTACAAGAATGGCTGCAAGAGTAGGAAAATCAAAATGGAGGATGGATCTTTCCATTGAAGGGAAAGAGAGTGATTTGGAAACCATTGCAGATAAGGTTGAGGCAAAGTGTGATTGCCCTATTAAAGGAGGAACTTAGAGTTCTTAAGTCAGAGATGGAATTTGAAGATTCCACACGCAGATCTGTTCAAAGGGAAGTGCTGGAGGAAGCAGTCAAGACTGAAAAGTCTTGCAGTTTTAAAACTAATAAGTTGTGTATGTTTGTAGGTACAACATAGGGAGATGAGCAAGCTTTAGAGTTTGTTCAAGAAGAGTTGAATATGAAGTCTGTTCAGATCAATTCTGAGATGGCAAGATCTCAGGAGGAAATGAAGACAAAGGAGTCTAATCAGAATATTGGTGTAGAGAGAGAAGGACCAGCTGATGATTGGTCAAAAGCCAGTGAAGGTATAGAAAATTGTGTAAAGTTTCCAAGTTCTACTCCTAATGAAATTGTTGAATTGTATAGGAAACTAGATCTTCAGAGAAGAGATTTAGAGAGGAAGAGAACTTACACACAGGATAATTTGCTGAAGAAGCAAGATAAGAAAGTTTTCATGAATGAAAATCATGCAGCAAAGGATGGAAAGAAGGAGAGACTAGCTGACAGTCTTATGGTGAATGCAAATCAGCATACTGATGTGCTGACAAGGAGTTGGAAGAAAACTCAGAGCAACATATTGAAGTGTTGACAGAGGAAGCTGAGGAGAAAGCCAGTAAATATTTTTTGAGTCCTGAAGAAGACTTGGAGCTATAGAGAGAAAACTTGGTGACTAAATCAACAAGTGAGACCATTGGGTCTTGTGATTTTGAAGCTGACAATTTGATTGTGTTTACAGGTGATACATAGGACAGTCCATCACTTGGAATTGTCTTGGAAGAAGAACTGTTGCAGAAAGAAGATGAGACATTCATGTCTCATAAGCAGAGGCTTGTTACTATTGGTGACAAGGAAGAACTGGCTTGTCTGTATAGCCAAGAGAAGACTGTGGGGAAAAATTCTGGAACTGCTACAGTGATAGAAGATGAGGCTACAGTGTTTGAAGAACTTGATTTGATTGCCAGAATCAATCAAGATGATGATGGACAATTACTGATGATTGTCAAAGAGGAAGACGAAGGTTATGCTGGAGCTAATTTGCAGCATGTTGATAAAATGCTTGAAAATAAATGGCTGAAATGTTTGTTGGAGACATTTGAACCAGAGGAAGAAGTTGCAGGCACTGAAGTAAATTTTCTTGAAGTTGTGAAAGGAGCAGATACTAGTTTGTTAAAATTGATTTTTCTTACTAGTATGCAAACAGAAATAAATGGATATGTTACTGCAGGAAGAGAATTAGATGATAATTTATTTTCTGAAGATAAATTTGCAGGTGATGAGCAAAAGAATGTTGCAGAGGGACAGGAAGTTCGGGAGGCAGCAACATGTGGGGTGACATCTACAGGAGTAAAACCTGAGGAAACTAAGGCAACATTGACAGCTGCAACATCAATGTTGGAAACAAGAAAAACAGTAACAGCAGTCACAGCAAAAGCAGCTACAGCAGCTGAAACAACAGAATTTGAAGGCAGCAGCAATAGGCAAAGAAATTTCCAGACAGAGGAAAGGCTGGACATAGAGATTGAAAGCATCAGAAGACTGATGATGAAGGTGTCTCAGAGGCAGCAGAAAACAGCAAGAAAGCAGAAGAATTTTAGCAAGGGAAAGACAAAAGCAGAGTATGAAAGCATAGCTGGAGGCAGGATGCAAAACAAGATATGGAAACCTGGAGAAAAGCAGCAAGCAACAACAGATGATGACTTGCAAAACAAATTATGGGATCCGGGAAGACAAGGACAAATACTTAACACGCATGATTAGGAGATCATGATCATTTTCAACCTTGGGAGTCTGATGTAGGAGCATTAGGCAGAGAGAAAATACTTTGTATTTTATTAAAACTTAGGGGTTTTAAGTTTTGAGAGGAGCTAGATTTTTATGAAAGATTTGAGTAGGTTTTATGTATTTTTAATTAAATATTGTAAATAATTCTCAAAATATGAGAGAAATTGGTCAGTTGAGGATGTAAAGGGATGAGAGATTTTTCTAAATATTAATTTAGAAATTAGTTTCATTAATTATGGGTGAGAGAGGATCCTTAGGGATTCAAGAGTGATTTTAGGATTTTGTTGAGAAATTGAAGGGATTGAACTCAAATTAGATTATTTTAAAATTGTATAAATTATCAAGCCTCAAAGGCATTGAAAATCAGAGAGAGTGTGAGTAGAGAGTAGAGGTTTCTACTTGGAAGCCTTCGGGCAGATTGGAAAAGGGCCAATGATTTGGAAATCAGGCCAAGGAAGGAGATACTTATGTAAGTATTGTGTGTATACAGAATTTGATTTCTGAATTTTATGCTTGAATCCACATCGATTTTGTGTGACAACCACACTACATAATCCTTGAATATAGGAGGCGTTAATCTTTGTGTGAAAAGTTTTATTCCAATACATTTGAATCCGCGGTTTTGTGTTGAACCCTTTGTATAAGACTCTGTTTCTGTTGAATTTCGTTTGCTATCAATAGATCAGGGAAGATTCGATTTTATAAATTCATGTCAATTTCCATATTACAAACTCAATCCAGGTTGGTTAAGTTGAATACGCTAATATCATATGCAAAGGTTTAGATAGGCGTTAATGAAGTTGGTTTTTTTTCGATGGAGAATGCGCTAGGCTGGCATTGAATTTGGTGAATATATATTGATCTGTTGATGAGTCAATATCTGTGCAATCAATTCATAACAGTCCAGATGGTGGAGACATGATTTTAAGGTTCGGTTTTTGTATATAAGCTATCCTACAGTGAATTGAAATTTGCAATTGTATAGAAGGAACGCAAATCAACTTATTCTTGAGCCTGGCAAAGTCGTTAAATTGTAAGCGCTGAAGAATTACAATCTGGCAAAGTCGCGAATTGCAGCGTTGGGGAAATTTGCGTGAAGACGTTGTGTTTAAAGTCGACTAAGATATATCACCGTAGAGAAGGCGCAGTAACCTATGGATGTTTTTCGTTCCAGAATTGTCTTTGCAGATCGCTACAGAATGGGGATGTGAATTCCAATGGCAAGTTACAGCGCTGAAATGGTAAGAACGCCAAATCCAATCGATATTTGTGTGAATTGAATGAATTTGAATATTAAATCGAACGTGGTTAGTTACAGCTCTTGTCTTGAATTGGTGGAGAACTGAATTGGTTGAGTCAAATGCGTCAAGTGCAAGACTAATTCCAAAATAAACACAATTTGAAGGCCGATTATAAAGTTAAATCTGGATGGGACGTACTTGACAGAGGCGATTTGATTCTGGTTTGAATCGAATCAGAAGTTATTGAAGCCCAGCTCCAAAATGTTCACAAGTCGGGTTTTTTTGAGTTGCTATATTTTCCGAATCACTAAAGTTGGAAGAAAAATGAATATCCACTGTGGAAATGACAGGTATGTAATATTGGATTCGATTTCTGAAAAAAATCTAAACCTTCTATGGATTGCGCTGTCATGATCTTGGTAAGTTGAATATTAGAGAGCGCATCTATATTTGAGACAAATGTTCCATGAACTTGAAAAGAGGTCATATTGGGTAGTGATATATGTTTTTTGATCATAAGCACAACAACAAAAAAAAACATGAACTTCACATGTGGGTTGAGTTGGGTTAATATGTAGTTTTAACTTCATATTTTGTTTTTAAGACCTTGATGAAAAGATAAGGAGCTTTCAATTGAAGATCATTTTGGAATAGCTTCCGGAAGTGATATTGTAAGTTGGGTGTTTAAAATTAAACAGAGATTAACAAAAAGATTCCACATTGTTATTGTGAGTTTGCCTAGATGGGGAATTTTATTGGAATAAAAATGTGAAGTGAATTTTATGTGCACATTGAGAGTAAGATTCTGGGTGTGGCAGGGTTTGCCCTGCATTAGTGTTTCAGTGGAATAGACAGACTATGGGTAGCATTAATCCATTGGGCCATGGATTCATAAAAGGATTTAATTTTTCATCAACTCTACAAGGGTTTTCATAGGGAAAGCTAAATATATCAAGTGGATCTCTTAGATTAGATGAAATATGAAATGAAAATAAGTTTTGAAATTAGTAAAACTAAAGGGAAATCAAGAATCCTTTCACCATACTTTAACAAGAAAATCCTTTTAGGTAACTATTTAACACAAGCCAAAGGACAGGGAAAACCATAGACTTCTTTGGCCAGACTCTACTAGGTAAACCGTTAAGACAACAATCCAGCAATCTTGGAGATCAGTTAAGACTTCTATAGTTATTGCTTTCATATAAAGAAAACATTCAAGATAACAACGAGTGAAACTAAAGAGAAAGATACACCTTGCTTCTTTAATCAAACTACTAAAAGACCTTCAAAGAAAAATTTTAAGAAAAAACAAAGGATAGGGCGAAGCATAGATTTCTTTGGCTAGACTCTACTAAGTAAACTTCAAAGAAGGCCTTAAAAATAAAATTTCAAGAAAAACCAAAGTACAAGGCAAACCATAGACTTCTTTGGCTGGAATTTACTGAGTAAATTTCAAGGCAACAAGCTAGCAGGAACTAACGATTAGGACAACCCTGAATTCTCTAATCATACCTTGTAAAAAAAAACATTAAGATGAAAGAAAGCAGACAAAATTAAGGTGCCAAGAGAGCATATATTAATCTAAATTTTTTGTTCTTTTATCAGAGAAATAATGGAAAATATCGAAAACAGAAGGGGAAACATTGACAAAGAAGGATAACTTCACCATTAACATAGCTGAAGAATCTTGTGAACATGCTTGTATTACTGATGTCCAAAATAGTTACAATACTCTAGTAGAATAATCTCTGCAACTCAGAGTCTGATCTAATCCAGCCTAGCAGTCAATCCTCTAATCAAGCATCCAACCAGCTAACCAACCAACCCTAAACATGAATAATACATGCAGTATTTATCTGCAAAATGAGGAGGTTGCCCTAACGTATGGTGACAGATTTGTATTTATTATAGAGTTAATGTTATCTTGATGTTTGAGACCATCCAAGGCCCAAGGAAAAATATCTATGAATAACTCACTGCAATAATAACTTCCTAATTTATTGCTAGGCTAACTTTTAGGATATTTTTGACTTTTGAGGCCTTTCATTAACTTTTACAATAATTGTTGAGCTGTTTAAAATATATCTGACTGATTTAATAGCTGTAGCTACTTTTATTGAAGTGAAATGAGGCTGTAGGTGTCCGAAGTTCATATGAGAAGTAATTGCTATTTTGCTTTAGCATTCAGATCTATATTTTCTGTTAATTTATCTTAGATTTGTCTTTAAACTCTGTTTAGCCTTTAAAAACTTGGATTTATCTTTTGCTGACTGTCTTACTATTTTTCCTTTGCTAATTTGTCTCCTAAACTCTACTTTCTCCTTTTAATTCCTTTGATCTTCTTTCTGTATTCATTCTTTTTGTTATCATTAACCTTTACCCGATCTTTTATCATTTGTATTTATCTCCGCCTTTTGATTTAACCTCGATCTTTCTATGTTTTTCCTTTTAACTCTATCTTCTAATCTTGATTTCAACCTTTAACCTTTTAATCAACCTCTTAACCTCTTTTTCCTGCTCTTCTGACCGTGTTTCTTCATTTTTCTTTATCTACTGAACATTGAAGCACCCTGTGTTGCTTTGGTGTGTTTAAATGACCATCAATTGTCATGATCTATTGATGTTCATGCTCTGATCTGGTGCTCGTGGTCCCCTTGATGAAAAAAACTTGTTGGATCGTCACCGAGGGTGTCTATTTGGACGTTTTTAAGACCTTAATAAATGCAAACCATGCATTTCTACCTCGATCACCTGCACATTAAAATCAATTTATTAATTTAAAACCCGCATTGGTGGATAGAGTCCCGAAAATGAGGCTTTTTGGCATTTTACGTGTGGTTTATGAACGTTTCGAGCTTCTTGGAGTATTTGTAGAGGTTTGACAAGCATACGGGGTTTATCACATTAACACAAGGTTTGAATCATTTGAAAGGAGTTGTCACTTTTGATTTATGGCACGAGAGCGGCGAGCGGGTGGTAAGTGGTTTATCGCACGAGGCGAAGGTGGTAAATGGTAATGGCGAGGGGTTTGCGATGCCATAGAATGAGTGCCATGTGGTAGGTGGGGATGGTAATGAAACAACCCATTTCGCAAGGTTTAGGGTTGTTAACCCTCGGGTATGTGGGGGTGCAATAAATTTTTGGGGCTGTCATATCGGAGGGAGGAGATTCGACGGTGATCCGGCTGGATGAAGCAGCGGGTTAGTTTGAATGGTGGGTCTCGGGGGTTACGTGGCAGGGGATTAAAATAGCGCAGGGTTTGGTATAATGCGGAGGCATTTAACATTCGAGGTGGGCCATGGTTATATGGTCGTTGGGGGGGGGGGGGTAAAATTTTTAGAGCGGGGTTAAAGGCTCTAAAGAGGGAGCTTAAAGCATAGAGGAGGCAGGGTTTTAACATATAGAAGGGGTCAGGTATATTAATGCAATGGGGTTGGGTAGATTAATTAAAAACAGGGTTTTATTTAAAATAATGGGGCCTCGAATGATAAAATATTTATTCAAAAACAATGAAAAAAGGGTTTTTTTCATTGTTTTGAAAGGATAGAGGGGGATGAGTGAAAAAGGGAGGGGTTTTTAAGCAAATTAAGTGGGGCTTTAGGTAGGAGGAAAAGTGAAAAAAGGGATTGAGGTCAAACTTGGGTTTTTTCAGATGATGAGGGTGTTTGGAAGAGGCAAAGTGAAAGATAGTGAATTTAGGAAAAGTAAAGATAATGAAGGCAGTGAGATTTCTGAAAATAACTAATAGTCAAGGAATGTTGTTTTTAGCATATTGTAGAAAATCCATAGTAACCTAGTGATACTGTAAAATATAGGAGGACAATAGTGGCTCCAGCTATGGAGCACAACTCCTTGAGGAGGTGTCAAGATTAAACATTTTGGCAGATTTTCATTCTCTCTTCTATCAACGTGAAATTTAAAGTATGACCTAAATCAAGATTAAGCAGTTTGATTGTCATGAAATTGTGGCATTTTGGACAAGCTGCACACAATATTTATTTTTCAAAAAGTAAATTTGAAATTGAGGGGCTGGATCTGGAATTTGTCATTTATCATTCATCCCTTACTTTTTTCTTTGGTTCAGATTTAGACTTTGGAACCAATGTCATTTTCTATAGTAACTGATAAGCCAAGTTTAAACAGTTACGAAAATCTTCATTTTCTAACTTATCAGCAAAAATTCAAAAAAATTTCAATCTTGATTAGGATGTATGATTGAACAATACTTCCTTTTCAAAAATTAGTGGCATTTGGACTTGCACACTTTCAGAATTCTTATTTTTTGGTATGAGGCTTTACCTTTTCGCTTTTTATATGCCCTCTTTTCTTATTTTCTTTGTTTCTTCTCTTTTTGTATCAATTTTTTTGAGATTTTTGTTTCAACAAGGTTAAATATAATGAAAAACTTAAAATTGAGAATATGCTCATAGTACTAAGCTTATTTTCACACCAACCTATCCTAGTCTAACTTGGAGATTATATGTACACTAGGTGAACTCTTTTCGCCAATGAAACCGATCAAGTAAATGACTACATGATTGATTTTGTCCAACCCTTTGGGTATGCTGGAAAAACAAAAAGGCCACTCTCATCTCACTTTCTCTTGAACAACAGTGCACAAGATCTTCTTTAAGATTTGCAACGAACTGTTCCTGGCATAGTTTGCTCCTTCTTTAGAAGTCTCTAAGAAACCAGCAAAAGGATCTTTGAATAATATCTAGCCCTGAGGGTTTAAACATTAATTTGCATCCAAGACTATTGTTTTCTCCCCTTTGTTGTGCTTGGGGTTCTTTTGAGAAATAAACTCTACCTCTTCTTCATGATCATTTGAGTTGTCAGCCTCATAATGCACTGCCATGTTGTCCTCCTGCACACCTGATATGCTCTGATTGAGTGGAATGCAATTTTCCTAAAAGCCATCATTCTAATGAGTAGGAGCATTCTCTGGCAATAGGTCTTATTGAGCAGGTAGTATAGCACTAGTATCAAACTGCTCTCTTTTTTCTTCATGAGGAAATTTTGCAATACATAACTCAGTAGTAGAACAGACATAAATAATTTCTCTACATAGAGACTTAGAGGCTAGTTGCATGCTTAGGATCTGATTGATTTCTTTTTCAGTTAAAGGAGGAGGGAGCCCTTGTTTTTTTGCATTGGACAATAATTGTTTTCTTTCTTTTGTGAAGGCTGATCTTGGGGCTGAATGTCTTCTTGAGCCTCACACAAAAGAGATGATGAATCATCACCTATCCCTTCAGAGAGATCCTGTCAGTCTTCTTCCATTTCCTGACTAATTTCATCCTCAACCCATTTATCTTGGTTTTCATGATAGTTAGCCTGAGCATGAAATTCATGAATTGTCTCTGATATATTCTTAGGATGCCAATTTCTTTTAATAATCTGAAATGCATCAAAGAATAAGGGTGGAGACTCTAAATGTGTTAAATTCTCCTCTATTTGAGATTCTATAATTTCAAGATGGCTTAGAGGGAGAAATTCTGGATCTGAAAAAGGGTTTGTATGATCCATTTCTTCCCTAACTGATCATTTCGGGAATTTCTCTTTGTTTCTAGTTGCAACCTACTTGTAATGCTCTCTTAATAGTGAAGAACAAGATGTAGGAAGGCA
Source organism: Pinus albicaulis (assembly GCA_034641835.2). Taxonomy (NCBI): domain Eukaryota; kingdom Viridiplantae; phylum Streptophyta; class Pinopsida; order Pinales; family Pinaceae; genus Pinus; species Pinus albicaulis. Next base: position 805,010,039 of record CM076581.1, on the reverse strand, counting down.
TCTAGTACTTGCTTGACAACTTGTTTCATTTTCTTCTTTGCAATATTGCTCAACATGCATATTTTGATTGTTACTTTTGAGTTGTAATGACTGATTTTGTTCTTCCCTAGAAAATAGTACTGGCTGTTTTGAATAATCAGCTCCAAGATTAAATTTTCTTGACTTCAAAAATTGAGAAAGACAACTTTTTAGGAGATCATCATCAAGCTGAAGTTCTGATAACTGACTTGAAATTTCACTAGATAGAGGGTCTGCCACAAACCTTGTCATCTTGTTAATTAGTTAGAGAAAAGGGTCATTGTATCTTCGAAATTAATTTGGATTCTCTTACCAGTGGAGTATTTAGGCTTACTGAGAGATGTGTAGTCGCCAGGTGGAAGATTTCAACTTTCTTGAAGCAGTCTATTATCCACCATCAGCAACCAGATATTTTGCAAGTCTTTAAGGTTTTCAAGTAAGGAAATTGATTTGTGGATAGGTCTGCTAACATTTGGGCCTTTAGATCTAGGATTTTTCCTAAGCATTATTTTAGTATTGTCAACTATTGCAGGAGGGTTTGAGTCAGGATGAGATCTGGTACAGATTCTTCTAGAAGCTAGAATTTGGACCCAAAATTTAGAGAGGTTGAGAGTTTATAACAGTTATGAAAAACAAACCAATATATGAAAGAAATACTTAAACCACAAAGTATTCTTGACTGGGTTCTGTTAAGGTGTAATGATATCAGGATTTCTCAATAATTTTCCAGTGGAGTCTGTAGAAAACCAGTGGGGTCAGCAGGCCTACTGAAAACCAGTGGAGTCACCAGGTGGAGGATTTTAACTATCTTAAGGCTAGCTGTTGTCCACCATCAGCAACCAGATACCATTCTTTGCTAACACTTGATTCATATGAGTTTAAATGAGGTTTTCTGAGTTCTTGAGGTGACATTTAAGTTGTTTAATAACTCAGATCACCAGCGGAGTCACCACTATGTTGGCTCCCCGTAATTTGCAATATTAGCAAGAACAAATTTGTGGGGAACCACATCAAACCACTTTGGAGTCTAAGGACCTAGCCTTCCTGGACTCATAGAGGGCTCTGTCTGTGTTTGTGTTTGTAAATGATATGTTTTTATGCTTATGTTTTCTTATTTTAGGCTAGTTATGAAGTTCTAGGACTATTTGTTTTGTTTGGTTGATTAATTGATTGCGTGACTAATTGATTGAGTGTTTCAATGGAATAGACAGACTATCAGAAGCATTAATCCATTGGGCCATGGAGTCATAAAAGGATTTAATTTTTCATCAAATCTGCAAGGGTTTTCATAGGGCAAGCTAACTATATCAAGTGGATCTCTTAGAAGATGAAATATGAAATGACAGTAAGTTGTGAAATTAGTAAAAATAAAGGGCAATCAATAATCCTTTAAACATATTTTAACAAGAAAATCCTTTTAGGTAACTGTTTAAGACAAGCCAAAGGACATGGCAAACCATAGATTTATTTTTCTAGAATCTACTAGGTAAACCTTTAAGACAACAATCGAACAATCTTGGAGATCAGTTAAGAATTCTCTATTTATTTCTTTGAGACAAAGAAAAAATTCAAGATAACAATGTGTGAAACTAAAGAGCAAGATACACCTGACTTCTTTAATCAAACTACTAAAAGACCTTCAGAGAAAAATTTTAAGACAAACCAAAGGACAGGGAAAACCATAGACTTCTTTGGCTGGACACTACTAATTAAACTTCAAAGAAGGCCTTAAAAATAACATTTCATGCAAAACCAAAGGATAGGGCAAACCATAAACTTCTTTGGCTGGACTCTAATGAGTAAATTTCAAGGCAACAAGCTAGGTGGAACTAAAGAGCAGGACGACCCTGAATTCTCTAATCAGACCTTGCAGAAGAAAGCATTAAGATGAAAGAAAGCAGACAGAATTAAGGTGCTAAGACAACATATCTTAATCTAAATTTTATGTTCATTTATCAAAGAAGTAATGGAAAATATGGAAAACAGAAGGGGAAACATTGAAAAATAAGGATAACTTCACCATTAACATAGCTCAAGAATCCTGTGAACGTGCTTGTATTACTGATGTCCAAAATAGTTACAATACTCTAGTACAATAATCTCTGCAACTCAGAGTCTGATGTAATCGAGCCTAGCAGTCAATCCTCTAATCAAGCATCCAACTAGCTAACCAACAAACCCTAAAAATGAATAATACATGCATTATTTATCTGCAAAATGAGGAGGTTTCCCTAACCTAGGGTGACAGATTTGTATTTATTACAAAGTTAATGTTATCTTGACGTTTGAGACCATGCAAGGCCCAAGGAAAAATATCTGTGACTGACTCACTATAATAATAACTTGCTAATTTACTGTTGGGCTAACTTTTAGGATATTTTTTACTTTTGAGGCCTTTCATTAACTTTTGCAATAACTGTTGAGCTGTTTAAAATATATTTGACTGATTTAATAGCTATAGCTACTTTTGTTGAAGTGAAATGAGGTTGCAGGTGTCCGAAGTGTTTATGAGAAGTAATTGATGTTTTTCTTTAGCATTCATATGTGTCTTTTCGGTTAATCTATCTTACATTTGTCTTTAAACTCTGTTTAGCCTTTAAAAACTTGGATTTATCTTTTACTGACTATCCTACTATTTTTCCTTCACTGATCTGTCTCCTAAACTCTGCTTTCTCCTTTTAATTCCTTTGATCTACTTTCTGTCTTCATTATGTTTGTTATCATTAACCTTTACCTAATATTTTATCATTTTTATTTATCTCTTCCTTTTGATTTAACCTTGATCTTTCTGTGTTTTTCCTTTTAAGTCTGTCTTCTAATCTTGCTTTCAACCTTTAACCTTTTGATTAACCTCTTAACCTCTTTTTCATACTCTTCTGACTGTGTTTCTTCGTTTGTGTTTATTTGCTACGCATTGAAGCACCCTTTTTTGCTTTGGTGTATTTAAATGACCATCAATGGTCATGATCCATTGATATTCATGCTCTGATCTGGCGCTCGTGGTCCCCTTGATGAACAAAACTTGTTGGATCGTCACCCAGGGAGCCTGTTTAGATGTTTTTAGGACCTTAGAAATGAAAACCATGCATTTCTACCTTGATCACCTGCACATTAAAATCAATTTATTAATTTAAAACTTGCGTTTGTGGACGGAGTCCAGGAAATGAGGCTTTTTGGCTTTCTGTATGTGGTTTATGAAATTTTTAGGCTTCCTGGAGTATTTTCAGAGGTTTGACAAACGGATGTGGTTTATCATGTTAACACAGGGTTTGAATCATTTGAAAAGGGGTGGCGGTTTGTGTTTATGGCGCGAGAGCGGCGGGCGGGTGGTAAGTGGTTTATCGCATGAGATGAAGGTGGTAAATGGTAATGGCAGGGGGTGTGTGATGCCATAGAATGAGCACCACATGGTAGGAGGGGAAGGTAATGAAACCACCCATATCACAAGGTTTAGGGTTGTTAACCCTCGGGTATATGGGGGTGCGATAAATGTTTGGGGCCGTCGGATCGGAGTGAGGAGATCCAACGGTGATCGGGCTGGATGAAGTGGTGGGTTAGTTTGAACGGTGAGTCCCAAGGGTTACGTGGTGAGGGATTAAAATAGCGCAGGGTTTGGTATAATGCGGGGGTGCTTAACATTGGCGGTGGGCCATGGTTATATGGTCGTTGGGGGGGGGGGGGTGTAAAAGTTTTAGAGCGGGGTTAAGGATTATAGAGAGGGAGCTTAAAGCATAGAGGAGGCGGGGTTTTATCATATAGAAGGGGTCTAGTAGATTAATACAATTAGGTTGGGTAGATTAAATAAAAACAGGGTTTTAGTTAAAATAATGGGGCCTCGAATGATAAAATATTTATTCAAAAACAATGAAAAATGGGTTTTTTTCATTGTTTTGAAAGGAAAGAGGGGGATGAGTGAAAAAGGGAGGGATTTTTAAGAAAAGTATGTGGGGCTTTAGGTAGGAGGAAAAGTGAAAAAAGGATTGAGGTCAAACTTGGGTTTTTTAAGATGATGAGGGTGTTTGGAAGAGGCAAAGTGAAAGATATTGAATTTAGGAAAAATAAAGATAATGAAGGCAGTGAGATTTCTGAAAATAGTTGAGAGTCAAGGAATGTTATTTTCAGCAGATTGTAGAAAATCCATAGTCACCTAGTGATACTGTAAAATACAGGAGGATAACAATATGTATCTCATACTTACATAAGAATCACCAGGAAGGTATAATTCCCTTTCACAATCATACATTCATTATTCATTCATTTATTAATCAAAAAATGATCAGAGCCATAACTCAAGTCTGTCATAAAACCATGCTTATAACCAACATATAACCAAAAAAATCACAATGATAGAAAAACCATTAAAAGAACATTTACTCATCAAATAAAAAAGGAAAAGAGCTCTTATTAACATATGAAAAAGACAACCAAGTCAGGGACTTCCACATACCACCCGACCATAGATTGGGATGAACCAAAAATTTCTTTTAGCCAATCATCCATGTGCCATATTCCAATCATGAATGTGGGACTCACAACAAAAACAACCAGGGCTTCCTTGGCCTTTAACGTGTATCTTTCCATTAAAGATCAGGGGATTCCTAGGTCTAAAACTCTCATATGTACATCTTATATTTACCTTTTATCTCGCCATTACTGGTCAAGGGATTCCTAGGAAAACCAATAAACATACACTACAGGCTTTACCACAATCCTACCATATACCGGTCAAGGGATCACTAGGCCCTAAACAAGCATGGATGCCTCTAGGTTTCTCCACCTGAACCGTGAGAAATTTTCCCATATCCACCCTCACACTTTATCATGTATCCCTCCATTTATCAGTCAAGGGATTCTTAGGCCTTTGGGAATTTTCCTAATACCACCCCACACCCACCAAAAATATATGTAATAAAGTTAATAAAGAGAGAGGTTACAAGTCATTAGCTCAAAATACAAGCAAAAACCATAAATAAAAAGAAGAGAAGTGAACTTTGAGGTGGGAGAAATGGTCCCTACAACATACTTTGCAAGTTTTCTGCAAATTATTATGAACTGTAGTTACCTACATCCATAGGTATTTCATGAATTTTTAAAGTGAGTGATTTATATCCTTATCTAGACAGTGAGAAGGATTGATCTACAAAAAATGCAAACGATGATGAAGCCAATGAGTAGCAGTGGATAAAAAAAACTCCTATCATAAAAGAATTGGAAGTTGAAATGATTTTGGACACAAAGGTTGCAAATAATACTATAGGGAAGGAATATTTTGAATACTTGGTGAAGTGGAAAGGTCATATGATTGAAGATTCTACTTGGATGAATGTTGCAACTCTACATAAAGTAGTTTATATTATTGAAGACCTTATGAGCAGGAGCTCATAGATTTTTTATTTCCTAGGAAGCCTGATGTAGGGGGATATGCCGAGCACACGATATGAATACTTGGATAAGAGCTTGCTAATGTGATGGGATGGTCACATGGTAATGTTGGATTTTTTTTTCAATGCTTTTCTAAGAAGTTGTAAATATTTAATCTAGGAGTGAGTTTCAATTTGATTAGAAATAAGTTGGAGAAATTATTTTCTAATATAAATATAGTTTTAGTTTCCCTTTTTTGCAGATAATGGGAAAAAAATCACATTTTATGAATCTTGGTTTCCATAATCGAATTTCTTATTTTTTGGAATAAAGGAAAGAGAGTTGGGTAGTTCCGAAAAAAAGGAAGAGAATAGAGGGGAAGAAAGGGACTCACAATTTCTCTATGTAGCTACAGTTTAGAAGTTGCATACTCGCCTATACCTTCAATCTGTGTTAGCTAGAAGGTATTTCTGTTGAGTGGCATGATGAATATATATTTTGGACTATGAGTTGTATCCTTCCTAAATGGTTGAGATTGAATATAATTCCCGAGATTAACCAATTTGATTTCTTCTTGTGAACTCATGGTTTCTAATCCTATGAATTTTTTCATTTGAATATTAGTCGTTTTGAAGTTCTACAACTTGTTAAACCTATTTGTAAAAAAAAATCCAAACTATAGTCGTTTTCGTGTGATTTTTCCATTTTTGTTTTGATTTTTGTTGTATCATCTTTAAAGCTTGATAATTAAGGCATCTATGCATTCATCAATGGATTTATGTGATGCACATAACATTAAAAATACTAGAGCACTCTGTATTTTTTAATATGGTCTAAACTCATTTGTGATTAGTTTCTGAATGTCAACTTTGAACCAATACTGCAAACCCATTGAAGAGTGGTAAAATAAGGCGTTTATAGTGTTAAGAATCAAGTAAGGGATGTGAGGAGTCAGTAGAGAAAACGATTCGAGGCGTTTCATCTTCCCCAAAACTATAATACATAATTTTAACGACCACTATGAAATCATTTCTTAGTGGCATAATAGTAAATTGGAAAACAAGCGCTATGAAATCATTTCGGAGTGACTACACAAAAATAAATTTAGGACTGGGTGTTTGTTTTTAAACTTCACTTGTCCTGCCCTTGGCACCATGAAATGTGGTTTATGGCCCTACTACACTCTTTTCATATGCACTTTATCATGTCAATGCATGTAACATCAATTGATCATTCTCAACTCACACAATTTCTACATACAACATTAATTCATCAAATAGATTTAACAAAGTTGTATATCAAGTCATAAATGAATCAAATCATGATTCATCCATATAATGTAAAAATAAACCTTTATTAATTTAATTTATATATTATTACATGAAACCTCAATTGGCCATATATTTTTTTTAATGGTCGCCCTTCATACACATAAAAGTTTACAATTTATATTAGAGAATTACAATATCATAGATTATTTGAAGATCCACAATATTCTCCATAAAGTTATCAACACGATCCCTCTCCACAAATCTCTCAACATGATCTTATTAACAAATCCCTCAATGAATTCCTAATATCCCTAATGGATCTGATTGTTCAGGATTTTAATCCTTTACAAAATAGATATTACCCTACTTTTTGAAAACTACACCTTCTAGAACTCGTTCTTACTGATTTTATCAAAGGATGGGTCGATGCTCCTGCATCAGTCATTGTAACTTAATGTGTATTTATATACATACATCTATATGATGGAAGGGTAGAGTTTTTCTCCACCTTAATTTCCTTGAGGAACTATAAATGTTGAATTAATAACAAGATCTTAGCCTCTTTCTCATATGCAATCGTGATGTCTTAGTTATAATTTTTTATGTATTTCACATCTTGGGATATAGTTGTTATCCTAAGTGTGTGTAATATCCCCAAAAGTGAACAAGCAACAATACTAAACAATACTGCTCAGAAATAATGTGATTCAGCCAAGTAAATGTAGGAGGCCAATATGGAGGCTCGATAATGTCATTTAGATCAACAAATCAGAGCTATATTGAAGCCCATACATTATATAACAGAAAGTGGAAGACTTTACATGAAGAAATGCTCAAGAATGAGTTGTTGTAACATATGATATGACTGAAAAGAGCTTGACAAAGTTATTTTATTAGCTGAAAAGAGCTATAGATTACACTTCAGATCTAGAGAAAATATGTCTACAAAAAGATAGATCTATATCAGATCTGTACACTAGAGAGTCTCCTCTTCAAATGTCCCTTGGGGTTTTCAGAAAAAAGTGAAGTACATGGAGTAGATCTGAGATCTAATGCATTAAATCTGCAGAATGATTCAGAATTTCTGAAGTAAATACATTAGTATTCAGATTAGATCTGAATATAGCATGGATTAGATCTAAAATCCATGGATCACCACAGTGAAGGGTAGATTCCCAACACTAGATATCTCTCTCCCAAAGTATGCCAAAACACCCTAAAACTTTCTCAGTTGCAAATAACACAGTACTGGAAGATAGACTGTGATGTGGGCTCTAGAACATGGCGTGGCCTTAAGCCAAGATCTGAAAATGTGCTCCAATCATCCAATACTCTCTTTCTAGGGGGGTAGAAGACTCTCCCATTGAAAAGAGGCACTAGAATTTCCTAGATCTGAGTAGATTTAGCCTCCAATTTTTGCAGCTTACAAAGACAACCAAACCCTCAATAGGATATGCGTTGTAGTTGGAAGAAGAGCTTGGCCAAATGCCTGATAGTGGTCAAGACGTGCAAGACTCCTCCAAGAGATACTCAATGGAAGAGGTGGGATTCCCGTCAGGAACACCCAGTGCTAAACAGCCAAGAGAATAAGAAATCTCTAAATAGAAAAAATATTTAGAAATAATATGGTCTTCAACAACCTTCTCTTGTTGTCCTCCTCTTCCTTTTATAATATTGAGATCTTGCAAAACCCTAAACCATCTCAATGATTTAGCTTCTTTCACATGTGTAGCCTCCAACTAAAACTTCGTTGTGCATCAATGAGGATCACTTCTTCTAGATAGTGCTGTTGATTTGGTCATGGTTGACCAAGTCAAATATCTCAATCCCTTTCACACATAAGGGTGTTTTATTAAGATAGCCCAGATTTATCTTTGTTCACATGTTGCATTGATCTATTCACTGTTTTAGGATTTTTTATTGTCCTCCTTTACACATTTATTCACGCAACAGGAAAATGAATCAAAATTGTATATTCCCATTAGCTTGGGCTAATTATGAATATTACAGTCCTCCCCTCCAAAATGTTGCTTGTCCTCAAGCAATTGATAAGGTGAGTGATGCAACATCTCCCCTCCTCCATTGGTGACACCATCATGAATCAAGCTTCTTTCATAAGCTAAGTGTTTACCAATCCAACCCTCCATGAATTGTTCCTCCAAAGTCATCATGAGATGTAAAAAGTCCATCCCACAAGGAGTCAAGAACTCAAATGAAACAAACATGGCTGAACCAATACTCTCCCTGAAACATGTAGCATTTGATACATAGAGAGTCTCCATCCCATGTGGTACATACATGCCTCCCACCCTTCCTCCATACATCCCCATAAAAAGTACAACTATATCATCAAGGTGTGGAAGAAAAACTACATACAAGCAAACAGAAATTTGAGCATGTGGAGGTGGGTCATAGTCCCACATATGGTACCAACGCAGTGCATCTCCTGCCTGTATCAAATCAAGGTATGGTAAGTGGTTTCCCCACCACTTACTTGCTGCACATGTCATCTCACTATGGCTGAAAGTGTGAGATATGTTTGGTGCTTTTGGGAAGCACCCATCATGAAAGAAAATATCCCTTTGCACATCAAGGGAGTCGCCAAGTTCAGAAATTTTAGTGGCCCAATGTTTTCCATGAGATTTACATGATACATTACTCCTCCTTGGAGTCATGGTCTGCATAAACATGGTGAAAGAATATGTAAAATTAGAAAAGGAAACTGGCTTTACATGATGAGATTCTTCACCAACAATGTCTCTCATAAACATGGAGTTGTGCATGGATCTTTCTCCTCTTTCAAAAGAAGGAAGAGATGGCTGAAATGACTCTTGCATAGAGTCCCATGGCTGCCCCAACTCCACATAATTCATGCATTCTTGAAAATTCTGATGTATTTCTTCTTTCAAGCCTTCCCAATCAAAGCTCCTCATGATGATGTTGCAAATCCTCATGGAATGCATATGGATGAAACAAAACTCTTTGTATGCTCCTTGTAGTATCTTCTGCTTGAGCTTAGAAGCTCTAGATAAAAATATCCTACCATGATGATAAATGACTCCTCCTTGGACTAAGTATCCCTATTCATGCAGCTAGTCATCAAGTATCATACATGTGTGAAGATCTTTGGAATAATCCACTAGCAGTTGGGATTTCCAATACAGATCTACACTTCTCAACAATGATAGCGCTGATGATGCATCAAAAAAAATGTCTGTCATGTTTCTTATTCCTCCTTGACATCTCCTATGCCCAAGGTGTGTCTTGGAAGGTTGTTCCTTCCACTCTTCTCCTCCCAAAACACAGATCCAAAAATAAGACTGGGTGATGATGATAAGGGAAGAAGATTTCCCTCCTCCTTGATCTTACCCAAGTCTCCCAGCACTGTAGCTTTGTCTTCAAGTGCTCCAAGCCCTCCTGTATCTAATTTTGGAGCAGCAAGTTGTAAGGTCTTCCCCACAAAATCTTAATCAGGTGGCCTCCCAGGTGGTTTGCCACTAGATAGCAGTGTCCCATGCAGAAATCTCATGAACATGATAGATGGGACTGTAAGGTCCTTTCTTCCACTACACAAATCCATCTCTGTTTTCTATGTGGAAGTGTTATGTGAGGGGTAAGTATGCATGCCTTTGATCATTTGTGATGCACCACTCTTCTTGTCCACCCATTCCATTTTAAATGCCTCCCAATTAGTGGTAACGTTCCCCAATGTAATAAACCATTGAACACCCAAATAACATTGGTGTCCAGTATGTCAACCACAAATAAGTGATCCACCAAAGTATAGGATCCCATGGTGACTGAAAGTGATAGGAAATTATGCATGCATTTCATTGTTCTATCTCCTGGGACCAAAACAGAGAATCCCTCAAAAGTATCAGTGGGTATGGCCCTCCTTTGCACAAGATGGGCATTAATGAAGTTGTGGGTAGCCCCATTGTCAATCAATATAGAAACCATATGATTCATGATTAAACCTTGAACTCTTAAGGTCAAGTACTTAGGTACTCCTCTCAGATATGTAAGAGTTCCTCCAATAGGAGAAAATTCTCCATTTCCATCTCCTGATGGTGTTGGATCTCCTTCAACATTGTCAACGATATGACCCCTTCTTGGTTCATCATCTTCATCTTCTTCAAGATCTGAGAAGACCTCTATGTAATGTGCTTTACCAGCAGCACATCTATGTCTCAGTTCCCATGGTTCTTGGCAAGTGAAGCATAGATTCTTTCTTCTTAGATCGCTCCAGACTTCAATATCAAGAGGCATCTTAAATGAGCTCTCCTTGGAAGGAGAAGCTTTCTCTTCCTTCCCTTTAGAAAGGAAAGAGGGCTTGTGCTGAAAGTTTTCCTTTGCTTTTGGCAAGGCATCTTGAAGGTCTCTAGCCCTCTCATTGGCATCATGCAAGGTAGTGGGCTTGGTAAAATTTACCAACCCATGAAGGGGTTCATCTATACCATTGATGAACATATACACCCTTATTGCTGTAGACAAGTTAGGAACCATAACAAATAATCTCAAAAATTTAGAAATGTAAGACTCTGTATTACCTAATTGTTTCAACTTTGCAAGGCTCATGTAAGGTGTCACTGGATCTCTTCTGTCAAATCTCTCCACCATTATTCTAGTGAACTTAGAATAAGTAGTCACATTGGCATGACCCAATGTAGACAAGCCATGGAACCACCAGTCATGTGCTTCACCTTCAAAGTGCAGCACTACAATCTTGATAGCTTCCATCTCTGGGATCTTGTTCAACTAAAAGTAGATGTCAAGTTTTTCTAAACATGATTTGGCATAACTCTTGGCTGACCCATAAAAATTGGGTAGAAATAATCTACCCATAGAGTGACGTCGATCATGATTCTGAGTGAATCCACTATCTCTATGCTGATGCCTTGGTCTTCTTTGTCCTTGAGGTGACAAAACTCTTGAAAACTCAACTGATCTTTGAATCTCTGATTCTAAGATTCATATTCTTCGAAGTAGTCTTCAAGGGATGCTTGTTCTTGTAACCCTTCATTTCCCATAGCCAAAAAGGTAGGCATGGTAGAGAGTTGGGAAACTTGTGGCTGATTCACTAGTTGATCATTCCAGTGGTGAGATATGCCAAAGCTTTATCCAGGATGAAATCTCTTAGGAGAGTCTTTGATTCTATCCATTCTCATCTATTTTATCTCTCTAGCAAGATCTTACATGGCTTTCAAAATGGTTTTTGAAAACTCCTTTCCATCTTCATCACTTCCAGATTCAGGGGCTTTACCCTTGTCTTTATCATCATTTGTGTAATCAAATTTCTTCTGTATTCTTCTTAGATACCTCTTCTCTCTGTCAGTAAGAGGCTCATCTTCTTCTGAAAACAAATTGGCTCTTCAAAGAAATTACAGGCTGTGCCAAGATGATTGCTCTGATACCAGTGTAATATCCCCAAAAGGGAACAAGCATCAATACTAAACAATACTGCTTATAAATAACGCAGTTCAGACAAGTAAATGTAGGATGCCAATATGGAGTCTCAATAATGTCATTTAGATCAGCAAATTAGAGTTATATTGAGCCCACACATTATAGAACAGAAAATGGAAGACTTTACATGAAGAAATGCTCAAGAATGAGTTGCTGCAACATATGATATGACTGAAAAGAGCTTGAAAACATTGTTTTATTAGCTGAAAAGAGCTGTATATTACACTTCAGATCTATGTACAAAAATATAGATCTATATCAGATCTATACACTAGAGATTCTCCTCTTCAAATTCCCCTTGCGGGGTTTTCAGCAAAAAGTGAAGTATATGGAGTAGATCTGAGATCTAATGCAGCAGATCTGAAGAATGATTCAGAATTTCTGAAGTAAATACATTACTATTCAGATCAGATCTGAATATAACATGGATTAGATCTGAAATCCATGGATCACCACAATGAAGGGCATATTCCCAATACTAGAGATCTCTCTCCCAAAGTATGCCAAAACACCCTACAACTTTCTCACTTGAAAATAACATAGTAATGGAAGATAGACTGCATTGTAGGCTCTAGAACATGGTGTGGCCTCAAGCCAAGATCTGAAAATGTGCTCCAATCATCCAATACTCTCTTGCCAGGGGGATAGAAGACTCTCCCACTTAAAAAAGGCACTAGAATGGCCTATATCTGAGTAGATCTAGCCTCCACTTGCTGTGGCTTACAAAGACAAACAAACCCTCAACAGGATTTGCGTTGTAGTTGGAAGAAGAGCTTGGCCAAATGCTTGATAGTGGTCAAGAAATGACAAAATCCTCCAAGAGCTACTCAATGGAAGAGGTGGGATTCCCGATCAGGAACACCCAGTGCTAAACAACACTATTCTCTGCTAAACAGGAAAGAGATAAGAAATGTCTAAACAGAAAAAATCTTCAAAAATAATATGGTCTTCAAAAACCTTCTCTTGTTGTCCTCCTCTTCCTTTTATAAGATTGAGATCTTGAAAAACCCTAAACCATCTCAATGATTTAGTTTCTTTCACATGTGTAGCCACCAACTAAAACTGTGTTGTGCATCAATGAGGATCACTTCTTCTAGACAGCACTGTTGATTTGGTCATGGTTGACCCAATCAAATAGCTCAATCCCTTTCACACATAAGGGTGTTTTATTACGATAGCCCAAATTTATCTTTGTTCACATGTGGAATTGATTTATTCACTGTTTTAGGAGTTTTTATTTTCCTCCTTTACACATTTACTCATGCAACAGGAAAATGAAACAAAATTGTATATTCCCATTAGCTTGGGCTAATTGGGAATATTACAGTGTGTTTAGAGATCCTATTTTGTGTCTTCTTAATTTATCTTTCTGTGAGGTGTCAAGGCTAGATAAATTGAGTTGGTTCCATAATTTTGTTATTTATTATATCATTGGAATATTAATACACAATAGATAAAGTGAGCATAGAGATTACGACTTGAGACCTTTTATGCCAAATTCCTTGTCTCTTGTATTATCTTTTTATTTTTTATATTTTATCAATTGATATGAATCCATAGTTCTTTTCACTTATTAATGTTTCCATGGTAGTTTTCCATGGAAGGTGGATAAGTCATACTTCATGATGGTAATTTATGAAAATTATGTTGAATGAGGATTGAAATAAAAGAGGAGGATCAAAGCACTATGGTTTGAGTTGCTTCAAAAGGAATAAAATACTTCTCATTTTGTACTCTGCATAACCACTAAATTTTACAAATCCAATAAGGTACTTTTGAGAGATTCAATGTAATATATGATCAACTTAGATATTATGTGGGTAAGATGTTGTTTTTTTACTCAAATCTTATCTTCTTCTGCTGGGGTTTCTGTTTTATCTAGATATATAGTTATATATTATCCATAGTAGTGGTAAAATTCTTTGTGGTTGCCTAGCGAATCTATGGGATATGTGTTTTATATCTTAACTTAGAGTGAGGGCTCAACCATCGCTTGAAAACTTAATCATTTGATATGTGTTTCAAATCTTAACTCAGAGCCAACACCTCATTCTTTGTTGTTGTTTCAATTTTTTGTAAAACTACAACATGTAGATCCATTTAGTAGAGAATCAATATGCATTGAATTCATCAGAGAAAAACGTTCAAATCCATCTCATTAAGTTTGATATTTCATATTGTGGCTAATTTCCTCTCGAAAATATAACACTACCTAGCATGAACTAAAGATGAATTTGAAACCACAACCTTTCAGTTTCATGGATTGGATTGGTAATGTCATTAAAGGGGTATGAGAAACATTTGGGGTGATCTGGACCCAAGCATTGGCCTCACCTTGCCCGTGTAACGAAACCACCCCACATTTAACTCACTTTACAATCCCTCTAGGTAAATGCGATGAAAAGTACCACTGTGAAATGACCCAGCCTCCTAGATCCAGTTAAGGAAGTGGGGCCTATAAAATAACAACAAATTGACATCCTATATGGACTAAAAATCACACAGGATTTGAAGAAATACCCTAGGTGGTCAATCCCTGAGTTCGAACCCTTTTTTAGTGACCTAATCCTATAAGCGGACCCTTGACACTGCCTACATGCAATTGTGAGCCTCTAACCACTCTCACAAGCCTTGTTCAATGTGGTTATGACCCCATTTCTCTAGTTTAGAGCATGCGATCTTGGGATCTAAGAAAAATTTCTAGGATATCCTCTATACCACTACCCATAAGTCCCTATAACTTTATACAATCATATTTATCATGATTAAAATGCTAATCATTCACACTTGAATCAGAAACTTAACCTAATAAATTGACTAGAACATACTAGACATTTCCTCAAACACATGGTAAACATGTAAACTATAGGTCATGAATGCATATATGAGTGTAAATAATTGTACTTTAGATGAAAATAATTGAGAAGGTCTAATTCCCTCTCAACTAGCTGCAAAAACACTTACTAGGCCCATCCATTCATCAACCATTCATTTCCTTATCCAAGCATAACAAGATCCATAGCTAGAACATATTATACAACCATGCTTATAACCAAAATGTTAACCATGATAGAATAGCCATCGAAGCAACATAATAAAAGGTACAAATTCTCATAAATCATAATAGGAAAATAAATATTATTAAATTATGAAAAATCCAACCAAGTTGAACGAAATCTTTCTTTCAACCAATCGCCCTCGTGCCATATTCCAAGAATTGTTGTGGGATCTCTTCGGATAAAATAATAAATAAATAAGAAATGGAAACCAGAGGTTAAACCACCTAACCCATATCCAAACCTTCCAGCAATATAAAGCTCAACTAGAAATGAATCCCATCATGCCATGGTTTTCCAGGAGATGGCAAGGAAATGTTGAAACCATTTCCAAACTAGGAAAAACCCATGCCAATGATAGGAAATGAGCCAAATACTATAATGCATGAACCATGCATTCACACCTTAGCTAGGAAATCTCACATGCAACCTATTACCTACAAATTCTTCCTGTTGAGGCCATTGATCCAACCTTGTCCTTGCTTTCCTTTTCTTTCCTTTGCTTTCTTTCCCTTTTCCTTCCTTTTATTTCTTTCTTTATGCTCTTGGTTCTCTTCTCTCTCTTTCTCACTTGACACAAGCTAAAACTGAAAAAAAAGATATGAACTAATCCTCAAAACCCTTTTTGTCATTAAGGCCTCAATTTTCTTCATTTTCCTTAATTTTTTTTTCTAATTCCCCTCTCATGCAAATATGTGTCTCTTCACCTTCCTTTTCTCCTATTTTCCTTTTTTTCTCATAATTTAATGCCAATTATTGCCTCTTTTCCTTTACCAATTTATTTTCCAATTTCATCAACCATTACTAAACTGAAAGTGATTCCCACTATAGTGTTTTTCCCAACATTCAGCTTGGAATATGTGTCCCATGAACTTGTTCTTATTTTTCCTTTATTAACCTTTATTACATTAAATTTTGACCTATGGTTTTTTCAAACCCCTCACCCTAAGGGGAAAATCATCCTTAGTGTTTTATGATACCTATGACCAAAACACTTCTCAAAACAAAACGTACTTCCTATGGATTTTTATAATATAGTTCAATGCGTTATTTACAATGAACATCTATTGCAAACCATGACCAAAATGACAAACATGAGAATCATACTGCTTATTGGAGCTAATAACATAACTCATTGCAATATTCACAACCATATACAAATACCAAAAATAATTTTCTTGACCCAACAAATAATGAAGGATATAAAGCCTCCATATGATCAACCATCTCCCATGTAGCTTCACCAGGTACAAAGTGCTTCCACTGCACTTTAACTTGTTCTATTTCTTGGTTTTGAGCATGCAATTTTTCCTCTACAATATGCATTATGGTTCTTACTAGAATTTTCCCTCTAGTTCCACCTGCAACACAAACCAGTTAATCACGTGATTAACATCTTGCATGTATCTATTAAGTAATGAAACATCCAAAAAATAATGGAATTTCACTGTCGGAGGTAGCGCAAATCTGTAATACATTTTTCTAGTCCTCTCAAGGATCTTGAAAGGACCAAAATATCAAGGCTCCATCTTGGCACATGACCCAATCCTCAAGGAGATCTTCTTGGGCTCGATGCAAAAGTATACATGCTCCCCAACCTAAAACTTCTTAAATATCATGTGATTATATGCATAAATCTTCTTCATGTCATATGTTTCCTTCAAATTCCTCTTAATAACCTAAATTTTCTATTCCATCACTGCCAACATTTTGGGTCCAATTAGTACCATGTTCACTGAATCCCTCGAGTTGATAGGAGTATTACAACTCCACCCATAATGTGCCTCAAACTGACTCATCTTCAAGATTTCCTAATAACCCTTATTATACACAAACTCTACCAATGGAATATACTCTTCCCACTTCCATTGTTGATGCATGACATACATCCTCAACATGTCCTCAATATTCCTTTTGATAAGCTGTACTAAAATCCAAATTTATCCCCAAACCTGTGAACAACTCCTTCCAAAACTTGGAAGTGAACTTGGCATATCTATTGGATACAATATTCTTAGGAACACCATGCAACCTCACTATCTCCCTTATTAAATACGAGCTACCTCGCTAGATGAATTCATAGAATTTATAATGAAGTGAGCTACCTTAACCAGTCTAACACAACCATGATGGAATCATGTTGTCTCAATGTCCTTGAAAAACCTGTAATCAAATCGATGGAAATGACCTCCCATTTCCACTCTAAAATCAGAATCGGCTGCAATAAAACACCTTGATTCTTATACTCTGCTTTTACCTGCTGACAATCCAAACATCTCACAACAAAATCAACCACCTCTTTCTTCAAGTTCAACCAATGATAGAAATTATTAACTCTTGTCAATGTCTTCTGATATCCCAGGTAACCAAAGTACACTATTGACATGAAATTCGCACAAGATAAGCTTCTTGAGCTCACTTTTGTCTGGTACATAAGTCATATTCATGAATATGACCAAGCCATCTATTGTGAGATCATATTCTTCATCCCTATCACCTTCACCCTGCTACTGTAACTTGTGCCTCAATTTCCGATACTTTTCATCATGCTTTCCTTCCTACAATATCCACTCTTGTAAATTTGTCCCATAAGAACTCATTGTTGTAGTGTGATTCACATGCACTCTTCTACTAAGAGCATAGGCATCCCTATTCCCCTTTCCCTTGATGTGCCTGATCTCAAAGTCAAAATCACCGAGAGTGGCCAACCATATATCTTTCTTGGAATTTAGATTAGGTTGGTCAAATAAGTACCTCAATCGAATGTGATCACTCATCAAAATAAACCTCCTGCAAAGAAGATGTTGTCCCCACATATTCATTACATGAATGCTAGTTTCGAAATCAATATCATGAGTCACATTTTTTTTCTCGTGCTTATTCAACTTCCTTCACTCATAGCATGCTACCTATCCCTCTAACATCAAGACTCCAAAAAGTCCTCTCTAGCAATAATTTGTACATAATTTTGGAACGAGGTTCCCTAAGCTGCATTTTTTATATAATTTTGTAATAGTTGGTCTTGTGTAGGGGTTTTGGGTCTAGTAGGTAGGAAGAAGTAAGATTGATTCTACGTGAAAATTTTTTATATTTGTTTTGGGTTGTTTTGGGTAAGGACTCCTACTGGCTGTGTGCACAGAGATCCTCAGTCCTGTTATGTGTGGACCCCGCTGGCTATGTGTCTGGGTTGTGTTTTAGGTTGTAATTAGGTTTTTGGATACTAATGAATGCATAATATATTTGAAGTATCTTTATGATATCTAGATTGATCGTGTTTATTACTAAAGTGCATCTGTTCTATTTATTTAAGCTGTGAATGTATCTGCGATCTAGGAATTAGCTGCGATTATAATGTTATGTGATGGTAATTGTTGATGCGCACGTGGATGCAAATGTATTGATCAGATCTATTAATGATAGTAGATTTGTTATGGTTACTTGCTGACTATACTATTAAAAGCCTGCTAATAGAATCGTTTTGTGTGAACCTGATAGTTGCAACACTGATCTGCCTTAATTACCTACTCTCTCCCAGGGTGTGGAAACCTGGTTCCAACACCCTCCCATACTACTTCGGGTGAGACCTTGGCCTGCGAAAGTAGGTCATTTCTGAAAGGGCCAGTAGTAAAGGGGTTTGTTGGCAAACCTTAACCTCTGAACCTGGGTCAGGACCCCTCAAGCCAACAAATGGTTTCGTTGCCGAGACCGGGAGCATTTTGAGAGAGAGATCGGGTAATTCCACAAGGCTAGTGAAGACCTGAGAAATTGGAGCTCGAAGACTGGTTTGAAAAACAGATTCAGGAATTTTCTGTAAAGGAGAATCGTAGTATGAAGCTAACAACTGATAAGTGGAAGAACAAATACATTTTTACCGAAGTATACGAAATTGTTTTTGTAAATTTTGCGCATGAGATCCAGGAGTGGTTAACAAGGCTCGTAGACTTATAGATGTGTTGGAAGGACAATCAAATTATGTAGTAGACTCTAGAATTGATTCAGAAATTAGAGATGACTGAAAACATGATCACCCATACGGTAGATCACTGGGTGGATAATGTGCTAGGAGGGCTTGTAACGGAATTCACAGTCGATCAGTTCGTATCCTACTCTGAGGCGAAACGAAGATTCTTCAAAGGATTCTGGGGTAAGTTCTTGTGAACATTGCCATTACTAATTAAAATATTAATGTGCAAAAAAGGCATTCTGTGTAGCCAAACTAAGTGAATGACCTTTGATCAGAGCGAGAGTACAACACGAAGTGGTAAGTACTATTGAACCAACCGAGAATGGAATAGACCCATCTACAGTCCATTAAGAGAGTCGTTTGTGCTCGCAGGAAGTAGTCCTCCAGCTACACCACCTTCGAGTCAGAATAAAGGCAAGAAATCCCCCACACCTCCGCCACCACCGGAAGAAGATATGGCCCCACATATGAAGCTACCCACCTTCAAGGGTTTAGGAGATGAATATATGGACCGATTTTGGTTCGTAGCAGAATCAATATGGACTGCACAGAATGTGGCTAGTGATGCTGTAAAGAGGGCGAAACTATCCCTCGCCTTTGAAGGGATGGCCCTAGATTGGTACATGGGGTACGTAGGCCAGCATGCAGATCCATCTATTCAAGAGATTAAGAATGATTTAAAACAATAGATCCAGAAGACTAAATCATACTCTCAACTGGTGATTGACTTGAAATATTTTAAATAGGGACCCACTGAGTTTGTATGGGAGGTTGATCAATGATTAAAGAAGGTTATCAGAGATGGGGAATTTCAGTATGATGATTGACAACACAAGGAATGGTTCATCACAATTCTACTACCTCACTTGCACAGACCTATGTGTCAGCAAGCGATTGAGACACAAGAGAAAGCCTTGGATATTGCTATGAAGCTAGAAGCTGCACCAAGAGATGATGCCCAGTTTTGGGTGCACCATATCCAGGGACATTTGGAGGCAATTCACCTCGAAATCTAGAATATATGAAAATAATGAGGAAAAGAACCTAGCCCAGACATATGGTGCATAATATGCAGGGTGTCTTACCACACAAAGGACCAGTGCCCTTTGCTAGCGGACTACATGCAGGCCGGGGGGCCCAACCCATTGCGTGCTAAAGAGGCTGCAGGACTAAGTGGTCTGACGTTATGGTGCACTGATTGTCACGTAGCTGGACTACATGATACCAACCACTGCCCCTGTCTTGGTGCTTATGTTCCATAATTGAAGAAACAATGGTGCTAATTTTGCTCATCTGTGGGACATCACGAACATAACTGTCGGACCTATGACTTAATGATAGACCAAGGAAACCTATACAAGGTACAGGCTGAACCTTCTTCACGATTATCTCCCTCAAGCAGAGGAGGCTCCCCAGCAAGAGGCAAGGGAGGGGAACGGGTGGAGGCGCAGATCGGGGAAGAGGGAAATTTATTTGTTACAACTGTGGAGAAATAGGGCACTTCACAAGGAACTGTTCAAACCCTACACGCAAATCTTGCTAATATTGTAGACAATTGGATCACGTGATCGAAGATTTCCTAGTACTGATAGCAAAAATGTATGAAAAACAGTAGACACCAACACAGAATGTGCAGAGGGTTAAGGCGGAGCCGCGTGATGAAGGACCAAGTATTAATGTCATAACGCGCAGCAACATGGCTACTGGAGGAGCTTAGGAGAAAGCCATGACTGAACCCCTTATCTGAAAAAGCTGCTATCAAATAGGAAATATTGGACCTACAGAAGGAGAAAGAAACCTTCATCGAAGCTCACAAATACTTTACCAAGGATGAGGCATCTAGTTCCAAGGCTCCAACAAACCTAAGAGCGGATGACAAAGTTAAACCATTCCTACAAGAATGTATGAAGCTACTATGCAACCAGAATGCAGTATAAAATATTCAAACACTGATAGACAACTGCGAGGAAAGAACTAACCCTTCTACAGAGGTTAGAGATGTTCACAAAAAGTACAAGCATAAGAAGCGCACTGGATGGGAAATGTGGCTAACAACACAGATCAACGACTATGAAATGGATTAGGTCATCCTGGATCAGGGATCAAATGCAAACGTCCTGCCCAAGAAAACATTGCAAAGGATGGGAGAATCTAAGCTAGAATGCTCTACTATACCACTGCACATGGCTAACCAAAAAACTATCATACGATTGGGGAGGATGTCAAAGATTATGGTAGATATCATAGGAGTTAAGGTACGCACAGATTTTGAAGTAATTCATATTGTGGAAGATTTGGACCCTTATCCTACACTCCTGGGACTGGATTGGGCGATAGACATGGGAGGCATTATCAACTTAAAGAAAATGAGCATGGTTTTTGAGAATGAGGGTACGAGAGTGATAGTCCCTCTAGACCCTGTGGAAGGAGAGCGGTATACAGAACCGGTGTGCGAAGAAGATGACGTGGATCATATTTATAAACTAACTGCCTGGGACAAGGATTGGATTAATCCTACAGCTGATGGTGTGCTTTTCTTGGAGAAAGATAGTGAATACCTCTCTGACTCCAATGGGGAGATAGAAAATTCGTAGAATCGGTTACATGACGTATCTATGCTGCGATGTCTTAGGATCACGAAGAGCTTCCGGTGTATCTCCTCAGAGGTAAGAGAACTGCCCTACTTTGATGGTTCCGGTAGTATTAGGGATTTTTTGAGAAAATTTGAAGCTAAAGTTCCAAGGGAGCGAAGAATGTGGGTGCTTAACCTAGCCATGAACGCAACCCCTGTGTGGTGGTGGGAAACTCATAAGGGGACATTCCAGGATTGGGAGGAATGTCGCAAAATGATGATTCTATGGTTCGAACCTCCGGTTTACCTATTCGTGGAGGCTTTACTTGGCCAAGGAGATCCATGTAGGAACATGGCCGCATGGACGGATGCATGGTCTGAAAGGACCATGGACGAATGGGTCCACCTGTTTATCCATGCCTTAGGACCAATTCCCACTGCATGGTATCTGGATGTAGAGCTACACCATCGCACCTACCAATGGGAGACCACGTGAGATGATTTTGTGGGTACATTTGGGTTTATAGGCAGAACTGAGGCATTGGATGAAGCTTTACAAGATATTGATGCCCTGGTATTTGATTAATCACACCCTCGTATGGAGTATGGGGCACCAGCTTGGGATACGCAGATGTAGGATATTGTTAACTGCGGCAATCTATCAATGGAGGAATGTGATGAAGACCTGTGAAACATCACTATCTCGGAATTAGAGGGAGAACACACAGTTTCCGGACCCCCACTGCAGATCATCGATGTGACCAAGCCTCTTAAGCTATGGGAAGTCAACATTGGAGCTGAAGAACAACCTAAGCTAGCTAAAATTGGGAACTACTGGGATGATGATACTGTGAGGAAAGTTGCAGATATTCTCATGGAGTACCATGACCTGTCTCCTACGAAATTATCAGAACTCAAGGGTATCACAGGGGACGTGGGGGTCAGGCGCATCACTTTAAAACCTGATGCAAACCCTATTAAGTAGCGACCTTACCAATTGAACCCCAAGTATAAGAAAAAAGTGAGGGAAGAAATTGACAAAATGCTAGCCACAGGTATCATTGAACCAGTCGAATAGTCATATTGGGTAAGCCCTTTGGTGGTTCAAGAGAAAAGACTAAAGGAGAAATACGAATCTGTGTCGACCTGCACAAATTGAATGATTCCTGCATACATGATACCTTCCCTACGCCATTCTCCAAGGAAGCGTACTCGTTCATTGATGGGTTTTCAGGCTACCACTAGATCACAATCACACATGAAGATTGCAACAAAACTACATTCAACATGGCAGATAGGATCCTTCGATGCAACATCATGCGTTTGTCTCCAAAATGTGTTGAAGCTCTGTTGTCATTGATGGCAAAGAAAAGGGGAATGGCAAAGGAGCGGCCACTAGGTAAGGAAAAAGAAACCCGAGGAGAGTGGTAGAGAGTCAGAGGGAGTTAGAGGTAGAGAACCTCTTCCTCTGCGTATAAAAGTGAAACCCTGTTGAGAAATCATGGTGGTAGGATTTGAATTCCAGGCAGAGATCTTCTTGTGATGAAGAACTGGCTTAGTTGGATATTTGCAGTCGTGGAATTGTGTGAGGAGAACTGACATATAAGTCGAAGCATCGGTTCAGAATGAATCAATGCTTTCGAAACCAGAGCATCTATTTCAAACGCCAGATATTTTCACCCAATAAGTGAAGCTGGGTATCCAGGCGAATCTTCAATGGGAGTGGAGAAGCTGAGTTGACTATAAGGAGCGTTTAACCTTGTGAAGGTCCGAATAGAGCGTTGAATGGTGTGGAACCCCGAGGTAAGAGGAACGGAACCTTGTGGATGAACAGTAGTGGCGGTTTGGAGATGAAAAGTGGTTTTCATCGCACCACCCATCGTCGGGCAAGCGGTATTTTGGAATTGGGAGCGATTCCATAGAACTGTCGATGCATGGCAAAGGTGGGCCCAAGGAAAACCACCTTTCCGTATTTCATCGCACGTTAACATCCGTGCAGTTAATCCAAGCGATATCCGTTGGATCGGGTAACGCAATAGCAGCCGTTAGATAAGAAGGCGAGATAAGCCAAGCGCGATCAACCGTGGTAATGTTTATTAAATTTTGGTTATAATGTTATATGGCGACGATAAAGTAATACCTTGGGTTTAATGACCATACCAAAAGTCTGTAATTCCGGAGGCCTCGTATATTGGTTCAAGATTCAGTCATTATCCCCCATGGAATCTAAAAGTTATATTACATGGGCGCGTGGATTTATCGAAGGTATGATTCAGCCGTGTTAACCCCACGTTGGCGTGTGTGGGCCCAAATCAAATATATATTAAGGTTTACGAGTTAATAAGGTATGTGCAAATCGTCGCATTGGCAAAGATAAATACAGTTTTAATGTTAGCGCCATATGAAATATATGTGGTGTTAACCATATTGGGATGTTCTAACGTTGAACGGAGGTGTGACCATATATTGATATATATTAAGGTTGCGGGTTAATAAAAGGATGCCGAGTATTGTTGGACCTTGTTATAACGTTTCCGGTAATTAAAGAACGTCGTAATATATGTATTGATATAGAGCACACACACACACACAGATATATATATATATATAAGTGGGTGCATATGTATACGGAATAGATAGTCGACCTACAACTATAGAGGAATTTTGAATTAATATCTCAATTCCTTGAATTAAGATATTAGAATAGTCCAGAATTATTTGTTTGAACTTGCCAACGTAGAATAAGAGAAGTGTGAGATTGCCAGAATTGTGAAGTGAAAATCTAATTACAGTTGTATCACGCACAGAAATTCGGTGTATGCATTTTATATGCCAAAGAGAAGAGATGAAAATGTGGGACTAACAGAGGTAAACAAGAATGGAAGAACTGAAAAAGTCACAGGGAAATATACAGAGCAGTCACTCAACAGCAGCAAAAAAGACAAATCCAGTAGAGCCAAATTTCAGAAAGAGAGCTGAGTGATATTGAAATGCATAACTAAAATGTAAATATTTTTTTTTATATTGTTTGTGTTGCAAAGGCAAGTATCCTAAAGAAAAGACAAAATCCCACTGTAGCATGGAAATTTGTACATAGTGTTGTATTTTTAAAAATGAGTTGGATAAAGGAATAAGAAGACAGAAGCCAAAGAGTCATGACTGTTCATTCCAAATTCTTTATGAAATACAAACAGTCATGTGAGGAACTCTATATATAATATCACATTGATATGCACAAGAGAGGTTAGAGAGAGAAAATATAGAGAAGGCAGAGTATAGAAGTGTAAGGAATAGAAGATTAAGAAAAGAAGAGAAGAAAGAGAAGCTACAGAACAGAGATGATATCTAAGGTAAATCAACAAACATTCAGTTTGAAAAATTGAGGAAGTTGGAGCTTCCCTATCAAGTTGCAGCTTGATAGCTGTCAGTTGTAGCTGACTGAGGTTGGAGCCTCCTGTAGGTTGGTGCCTGCGGAAAATTGAAGGGAGTTGGTGCTTCCTTGCAAGTTGTAGCTTGCAGAATTGAGGATAGAGCCTCCTGTAGGTTGGTGCCTGCAGAAAACAGTGGTGAGAGGGAGTTGGAGCTTGCCTTTGCATCACAACAATAATAAGATGTGGTTTTCTTCCTTTATGGGTTTCCACTTATATCTGGTGTCTCTGTGCATGATGTTTATGTGTTGATCTGATTTATATCATCTGCTTAATACCTGCTGCTCTCATATTAAGTCTGCTGTTATATTATATTAATACTTGTTGCTCACATTCTAAGATTACTCACATATTAAGTTGGATATGAAATGAAGGTGTAAATAAGGTTTAATAGAAAGTTTAAAATATCATGAATGTGTTAAACTGATTCACCCCCCCCTCTCAGTTTAACTAAGGGTTCAACAATTGGTATCAGAGCAGGTTCCTTTGTACAAGTCTAACAACTGAAAGGAGATCCTAGGTTCCCAAGATGGCTAGTAAAGAAGGATGCTCAACCAATAAAGCCCCTTTCTTCATTGGTGAAAATTATGCTTTCTGGAAAATCAGAATGAGGACATACATAATGTCTCTAGGAATAGAAGTTTGGGCTGCTGTGGAATTAGGATATGCCTCGAAGACAACTGACACAGAGAAAGAAACAAAACAAGATTTTGTGGCTAACGCAAAAGCCATGAATGCCATCCTGAATGGATTGTGTGAAGCAGAGTTTATTAAAGTAGGGCACAAAGACACTGCCAAAGAAATATGGGATACTCTTGAAAACATACATGAGGGAGACAAGAAAGTAAAGACTGCCAAACTTCAAGTCTATAGAGCCCAGTTTGAAAATTTAAAAATGAATGATGATGAAGACATTGCCAGTTTCTTCCTAAAAGCTGCAGAAATTATTAACAATATGAAAGCTCTTGGAGAAAAAATGCCAGAAAGTATAATTGTGCAAAATATTCTAAGATCTCTTCCATCCAGGTTTAATCCAAAGGTGTCTGCAATAGATTAAACAGTTGATTGGGAGACCTTGACCATGAACCAACTACTTGTAAATCTAACAGCCTATGAAATGAGGCTCCCAAAGAAGAAGCCAAGTACAAGGGAAGCAGCCTTTAAAACAGAAAAGAAGAAAGAAGAAGAGGGAGACATATGCTCCTGCTCGGATGAAGAAGAGGCAAAGTTAAGAAATTGGATAGAGGCTCAGGTAAATACAAAGGTAAAATCCCCTTCAAATGCTTTAATTGTGGAAGAGTGGGACACTATGCTGCTAAGTGTCCTCATAAGAAAGTAAGGAATCAGGCTCAAGAGTCAGAGAAAAATAAATCAAGGAACTGGCAGAAAGGAAAGAAGTTCAGCAGAAAATCCTTCTATGCTCAACAAGACAGCAGTACATCTGAAGATTCAGATGAATCCTCAAGTGAAGAAGGAACCTATGAATTCTTATTGATGGCCATAGAAGAACTTGAAGGTCTCCTGCTAGAAGATGAAGAAGAAGAAGGTGAAGTCGATCTTGAGGGGGAGCTAAGAAGTGCTCTAGAAGAGATTGATAGACTCAAACTGAAATGCAGAAAACAAAAGGACATTCTTCTCAAATATGTATGAGAAGAACAGAATTCAGAAGTCCTTAAGCAGTTAAAAATAGAGCTTGAAGAAGCCAAGAAGATAGAGGACATGTTACTTAAGAAAATCAAAGAAAAAACTCAAGAACAAGAAAATTTGGAAGAAGAAGTAGTATGTCTCAGAAAGAAATTAGAAAATGCTCAAAGGAAAATGGTTATAAACTCATCCCAAACAACAATCTCTAGTAAGTTGAATGAAATTTTGGTTGCTCAAAGATCCCCTATGATAAAGACTGGAATAGGCTATGAAGGAGAATCAAGTAAAGGAAAAGAAAAGGTTGACAGAGAGATTACTTTTGTAAAAGCAAAGAGGAATGATGAAGCAGCTCAAACAATTCCTACAAAAGAAGAAATTTGCAATAAGGAAGACAGAGATCAGAAGAAACCACTAGTAGCAAAGAATGTAATAAATACTAAGACCCCTGAATATGTAAAATTTGGAAACCATCAAAGGAGATTCTTCCCTCCAATGAAGAATGCCACCTGTTATGTCTGCCACAAGCTGGGACACATTGCTGCATATTGTCATGCAAGTAGGAGTAATTCAAACCAGCAAAAGATGCAAACATTGAAGAGACTGCATCAAGCAAACAAATGGAAGACACAACCTTACATCAGGTATGCAAATAGCTTCTATGGTTACTGCTTTTATTGTAAGGAATTTGGTCATAAAATCATTGAGTGTAGAAAGTATGGACAAAGATTGATGTTTAACACCTCAAGAAGGTTTATGAATCAAATAAATTCTGTTCATACTCATAATTCTACAAAAATTATGATCAAATGTTGTGTATGCAATCAAGTTGGACATATACCTTCCAAATGTCCTCTAAGAAGATGGAGGTCATCACCTCACAAAAGATACAAAACAAAAGGGTGCCTCCAGTTGATAAAGAAGGTGAATAAGTGTGACCTGGCTCTAACTACTCAAGATCTGAAAATTCAATGGTATTTGGACAGTGGATGCTCTAAACACATGATAGGAGACAAAAGTAAGTTTATAACTCTTGATGCAAATAAATCTGGCAATATTACTTTTGGCAATGATAAGTCAGGAAAAATCAAAGGAAAGGGTTCAGTCAGCATAGAAAATGGTAAAGGAAAGGCCCAAGATGTATTATTTGTAGATGGGCTGAAAGAAAATTTACTGAGTGTCAGTCAGATGTGTGATAAAGGTTGTGAAGTTCTATTTAGAGCATAAGACTGTGAAGTCAGATCAAGCACCATAGGAAAGACTCTGCTCAAAGGTGTTCGAATAGAGAGCAATATTTACATTATGAAAGAGGAATATGAAGCATGTCATCTTAGCAAACTTGAGGAGTCATGGTTATGGCATAAAAGATTGGGACATATCAACTTCGATCACATCATCAGACTAAGCAAGAAGAAAGCTATCAGAGACATGCCAGAAATAAAGAGGCCTTATAATACCATATGCAAATCTTGTCAATTGGGTAAACAGACCCGCACGTCCTTTAAGACCAAAGAGGATTTGTCAACAAGAAGACCACTCCAGCTTGTACACATGGATCTGTGTGGACCTGCAAGAACTAAAACACCAACTGGAGAATCCTACTTCATGCTGATAATAGATGATTTCTCCAGAATGACATGGGTTTCTTTTCTCAAGAACAAATCAGAAGCACTGGAAAAATTTAAAATATTCAAAGCATTAGCAAAAAATAAAACTGGATGCAAACTAAAATGTATCAGATCAAACAGAGGAGGTGAATTCACAGATTATGACTTTGCAGACCTATGTAATGAACATGAGATAAAGCAACAATTTACTATTGTAGGAAAACCTCCGTAGAATGGAGTAGCAGAGAGACAAAACAGGTCTGTACAACAAATGGCCAGAGCTATGATGCAAGAGAGTAACATTACTCAAACCTTTTGGGCAGAAGCTGTACACACAGCAGTACATATTCTAAACAAAGCTCATTTAAGACCTAACAGTGACAATACACCTTATGAGCTATGGCATGGTAAACCTGCATCAATCAAGCACTTTAGAGTCTTTGGCAGCAAGTGCTACATAAAGAATAATGATGAAAATCTTGGAAAATTTGATGCAAGATCAGATGAAGGAATATTTCTAGGATATGCATCCAAAAGCAAAGGGTATAGGTGCTACAACAAGACTCTTCGGAAAATAGTAGAAAGCATTGATGTGAGATTTGATGAAGAACTTCCAAACAATACAAAAGATATTGACTATTGTATTCCATCAGATAATCATGAAGAAGAATACCAGAATGATGATGAAACAAGAAAGATTACAAAAGATGAAGAGCTGAACTCGAAAGCCCCCTCAAGATACACTCAGAAGAATCATCCTGAAGATCAAATCATAGGAGATAAGAAAGCAGGGGTCCAGACAAGAAGGCAACTAACAGAACAAACTAAAGAGGTATACATAGCCATGCTGTCACAAATAGAGCCAAAGAAATTTGAAGAAGCCAGCAAGGAAAAGTCTTGGGTAAAAGAAATGAATGAGGAATTGGACCAAATTGAAAAGAACAATACCTGGGAACTAGTTCCTAGACCAATTGAGAAAAGTATCATTGGTTCAAAATGGGTATTCAAAAACAAAATGAATGAGCAAGGACAAGTAATCAGGAATAAAGCCAGACTGGTCTGCAAAGGATATTCACAAGTCGAAGGACTTGATTATGATGAAACATTTGCCCCTGTAGCTAGAATGGAAGCTATCAGAATGTTCCTGGCATTTGCATGCTACCATAATTTCAAGGTATATCAAATGGATGTAATATCTGCATTTCTGAATGGAGACTTAGAAGAAGAAGTCTACATGGAACAACCAAAAGGCTTCTCATTGACAGACAAAGAAGATTATGTGTGCAGACTGAAGAAGGCCCTATATGGACTGAAACAGGCTCCTCGTGCTTGGTACTCAAGACTGGATAAATATTTTCAAAAAAAAGGCTTTAAAAGAGGTGGAGTAGACAGTAATCTATATATAAAAGCCCATGAAAATGAACTCCTGATTGTTGTTGTATATGTTGATGACATTATGTTTGGAAGCAATAGAGATGAACTAGCAAAAGGATTTGCAGAAGAGATGAAATCAGAGTTTGAAATGTCCATGATTGGAGAGCTCAGTTTCTACTTAGGACTTCAAATTCAGCAAAAGAACATAGGCACATTCATCTCACGGGAAAAGTACTTAAAAGAAATGTTGAAAAAGTTCAAAATGGAGGACTGCAAACCTGTGTCAACTCCCATGACCACGGGATGCAAGCTGTGTGATGATGATGGGTCTGCTGATATAGATCAAAAACTCTACAGATCCATGATTGGAAGTCTATTGTATCTGACTGCATCAAGACCAGACATCATGCTAGCAGTAGGACTAGTGGCTAGATATCAAGCAACGCCTAAACAAAATCACCTTCTTGCAGTCAAAAGAATATTCAGATATCTACAAGGAACAACACAATATGGACTTTGGTATCCTAAAGGCAAAAGCTTCACCTTGACAGCATACACAGATGCAGATTGGGCCAGCTGTGTGGATGACAGGAAAAGCACAAGTGGAGGTGCTTTCTATCTAGGAGAAAGTATGGTGGCATGGTTAAGCAAGAAACAAACATCTATCTCTCTATCTACAGCAGAAGCAGGATATATAGCAGCAGCAGCATGTTGTACACAAGTCATGTGGATGAAGAAAACCCTCCAAGACATGAAGGTAAGCATCGAAGAACCTATCTCAATCAAATGTGATAATACAAGTGCTATAAGTATATCCAAAAATCCTGTGCTTTACTCAAAAACCAAACATATTCCAATCAAGTATCATTTTCTCCTAGAACAAGTGACTTAGAAGATAGTAAAACTGGAGTATGTACCAACAAAAGAACAGACAACAGATATATTTACTAAACCGCTTGCTAAAGAACCATTTCAATATTTGAGAGATAAACTAGGGGTAGTATTTGTAGATGCTACTCTTTGATATAAAGAGAAAGAACAGTCTCAGGGGGAGAACAGAAATGATAATATCATTCCAGGGGGAGATCAGCCAGCAAGGAAAGCATGACTCAGGTCCTTAGGATCAAAGGATTAAGGCAAAAGAACACCAAATTATTATCCTAGAGTTGTCTGCATTATTCAAGCATGAAAAGGTCAATTACAGAGCAAAAGCATCAGTTTGAATCCAATCATACATAAAGCTGATACAATGTATTCTATGAAGTATCATTATTCTCACTTTTAGCTCTATACAAGTGAAAGAATTCTATGTGTTTGAACTGTATCAATTTACAGTGTATATTCAAATTCGATAATACTCAAAGTGTTCCCTCAACAAGTCTTATACATCAGTCTGGAGCAGCATGGTACAAAGTCAGCAGAAGAGGGCTTAAACATAACTGAGAGAGAAGAAATGCAAAAAGAAAACTAGGAAATGAGAAACCCTTTTCCATTGATGTCAAAGGGAGAGGAAAAGAAGATAGGCAGAGGAAGCATTAGATTACTGGCGGATATGTTGCCATCAATGCCAAAGGGGGAGACTGTTGGAAATGTTGTCATTGATGGCAAAGAGGATGGCAAAGGAGCAACACCTAAAATAAGGCAAAAGAGACAGAGAGTGGTAGAGAGTCAGAGGGAGTTAGAGGTAGAGAACCTCTTCTTTTGCATATAAAAGTGAAACCTTGTTGAGAAATCATGGTGGTAGGATTTGAATTCCAGGTAGAGATCTTCTTGTGATGAAGAAATAGCTTAGTTGGATATTTGTAGTCGTGTAATTGTGTGAGGAGAACTGACATATAAGCCAAAGCATTGGTTTGGAATGAATCAACGCTTTCAAAACCAGAGCATCTAGTTCGAACGCCAGAAATTTTCACCCAATAAGTGAAGCTGGGTATCGAGGCGAGTCTTCAATGGGAGAGTGGAAGCTGAGTGGACTATAAGGAGCGTTTAACCTTGCGAAGGTCTGAATAGAGCGTTGAATGGTGCGGAACCCCGAGGTAAGAGGAACGAAACCTTGTGGACGAACGGTAGTGGCGGTTTGGAGATGAACGGTGGTTTTCATCGCACCACCCATCGTCGGGCAAGCGGTATTTTGGAATTGGGAGCGATTCCATAGAACTGTCGATGCGTGGCAAAGGTGGGCCCAAGGAAAACCGCCTTTCCGTATTTCATCACACGTTAACATCCGTGCAGTTAATTCAAGCGATATCCGTTGGATCGGGCAATGCAATAGCAGCCGTCGGATAAGAAGGCGAGATAAGCCAGGCGCGATCAACCGTGGTAATGTTTATTAAATTTTGGTTATAATGTTATATGGCGACGGTAAAGTAATACATTGGGTTTAATAACCATACCAGAAGTCTGTAATTCTGGAGGCCTCGTGTATTGGTTCAAGAGTTAGTCATCAACCCCCGTGGAATCTAAAAGTTATATTACATGGGCGCGTGGATTTATCGAAGGTACGATTCGGCTCTGTTAACCCCACATTGGCAATGTGTTGTGTGTGTGGGCCCAAATCAAATATATATTAAGGTTTACGAGTTAATAAGGTATGTGGAAATCGTCGCATTAGCAAAGATAAATACAGTTGTAAAGTTAGCGCCATATGAAATATATGTGGTGTTAACCATATTGGGATGTTCTAACGTTGAACAGAGGTGTGACCATATATTGATATATATTAAGGTTGCGGGTTAATAAAAGGATGCCGAGTATTGTTGGATGTTGTTATAACGTTTCCGGTAATTAAAGAACACCGTAATATATGTATTGATATAGAGCACACACACACACAGATATATATATATATATATATATATATATATATATATATATATATATATATAAGTGGGTGCATATGTACGGAATAGACAATGGAAAGCTTTCTGGTATAGAGGAATGTTGAATTAATATCTCAATTCCTTGATTAAGATATTAAAATATTCTAGACTTATTTGTTTGAACTTGCGGTGTAGAATAAGAAAGTGTGAGATTGCGAGAATTGTAGTGAAAATCTAAATACAATTGTATCATGCACAGAAATTCGGTGTATACTTTATATGTAAGAGAAGAGATAGAAAATGTGGGACTAACGAGTATGAGAATGGAAAAATACAAGAAAAAGTCACGGGGAAATATACGGGCTTGATCCTATATCTTCAAAGTGACGGACACCCAATAGGGCAAAGTTCGAGAACGAAGAAACATCCCTACAAATGCATAAAAGCTAAGTAAATATTTTTGTTTATACTTGTTTGTGATGCAAGAGCAAGTATCTGAAAAAGACAAAATCCTCTTTTGTAGCATGGAAATTTGTACATGAGTATTTGTAATTTTAAAAATGAGTTGGATAAAGAAATAAGAAGATAGAAATGAAGTTATATTTGTTCATTCCAAATTCATGCAATATTTCAAACGGTCATGTAAGGAACTCTATATATATCACATTGATATACAAGAGAGAGTTAGAGAAAAATATTGTGAAGGCGATATAGAAGTGTGAAGCAAAGGAGATTAAGAAAAAGAAGAGCAAAAGGAGAAAGCTACGAACGGGCGATATTGAGGTAAATCGGAAAACATTCGGTTGATAAAGAGCGGGAAGTTGAACACATCAAGTTGCGGATTTCTAGGCTGTCGATTGTCGCGTTCGGGGTTGGGCCTCACATTGCGTTGGTGCAAAAATTAGAGGAGTTGGTCTTCACTTCACAAGTTGGCAATTTCTGTGAGAATTGAGGTTGAGCCTCCACAGCAGGTTGGTGCACCAACGAAATAGTGGTGAGAGGGAGTTGGAGCTTGCCTTTGCATCAAAACAATAATAAGATGTAGTTTTCCTCCCTTTATGGGTTTCCACTTATATCTGATGTCTCTGTGCATGATGTTTATGTGTTGATCTGATTTATATCATCTGCTTAATACCTGCTGCTCTCATATTAAGTCTGTTGTTATATTATATTAATACTTGCTGCTCACATTCTAAGATTACTTACATATTAAGTTGGATATGAAATGAAGGTGTGAATAAGGTTTAATAGAAAGTTTAAAATATCATGAATGTGTTAAACTGATTCACCCCCCCCCCCCCCTCAGTTTAACTAAGGGTTCAACAGAATGCCCCTACCATCTTTTCATGGGTGGTGGTCACAGCATTCAAGGAGTTCATCCACAAGTTTTCAGAGGTATATTTTGACGATTGGACAATATTTGGGTTGGTAAAGAAGCACGTTTCCAACCTCCGCTTGATGTTGGATGCCTGTAGACAACACTAGATTTCCCTAAATATCAAGAAGTGCATATTATACGTACCGTTTGGGATCTTGTTAGGTCACATATTCTATTGGCAAGGACTAATGCTTGACCCTACCAATTTGGTGATTATCATCAACTTAGCAATCCCTACAACTGAGAAACAATTGCGCTCCATTCTCGGGCACATAGGCTACTACAGAAATTTTATTCAAGGGTATGCACTGATCACGACACCCATGGAAAAGTTGTTGATGAAGGATGTATCATTTTTTTGGGACAACGAGTGTCAGAAGAGCTTTGAGCTACTTAAGGAAAAGATGGTCCTTGCACCTATCCTCGTATTTCTTGACTGAGCGAAGGTTTTGCATGTCCATGTCGATGCTTCAGGAATCGCCTGAGGAGCCATCCTTACGCAGCCCGGGGAAGGGGACATTGACCACCTGGTTACATTTTCTAATAAGAAACTCTCTAGTGTAGAGCGCAACTACTCCACTACTAAGCACGAGGGGCTTGCCATGGTATATGCCCTGCAGAAATACCGACATTACCTATTGGGAGGGAACTTCAAGATGTTCACGGATCACTCAACTTTAAAGTACCTAGTGAATAAGCTTGTGTTGGGGGGGAATATTTTCCGATGGCTATTTCTATTTCAAGAATATGATTTTGAATACATCGTGAACCCAGGGAAACTAAATGCTGGGCTAGACCATTTTTCCTGAATCGATAATGGTGAAGAACCGACCAACCTAGAAGAAGGACTGACTGATGAGCACCTATTTTCCATTAAGGTGGTTTATGCACACTTCGCCGATATTGTTCACTTCTTAAATACGGAGATGGAACCTGCGGAATATTCGGTACAACCAAAAAAAGAGCCGGTAATCCACGCAACAGACTTTACCATGATCGCAGGCCACTTGTATAAGCTAGGAGCTGATGAGGTACTGCGAAGATACGTTCTGGAGCATGAAAGACAAGTCATTCTAGTGGAAGCCCATGAAGGCGTAGCAGGAGGACACTATGCAGGGAAAGAAACGACACAAAAAATGTTACGAGATGGGCTGTGGTGGCCCACACTGCATAGTGACTCTTACAACTATTGCAAATCCTGAAATAAATCCCAAAGGACAGGAAGATGATCACACAAGGATGAAATGCCCTTGCAACCACAAATGGCCCTGCAAGCATTTGAAAAATGGGCCATAGAATTCATTGGGATTATCAACCCACCACGGAAGAAGATAGGTGCCCGCTACATCATTACTGCAACTTATTATGTAA
Organism: Pinus albicaulis; assembly: GCA_034641835.2. Lineage (NCBI taxonomy): Eukaryota > Viridiplantae > Streptophyta > Pinopsida > Pinales > Pinaceae > Pinus > Pinus albicaulis. The sequence goes on along the minus strand of CM076581.1, from coordinate 804,974,713 downwards.
CCAGATGGGCCGAAGTGAAAGCTGTGAAGTATTGCACTGCGGACATTGCTGTGCACTTTATTTTTGAACATATTCTAACCAGGTTTGGATGTCCGAAGGTCTTGATATGCGATAGAGGTAAGCATTTTTTTAATGAAACAATACATGCTTTGACTAAAGAATTTTCGATCCACCATGCAAAAATTATCTGTTATCACCCGCAGGAAAATGGAGCAATAGAAGCTTTTAATAAAATCTTGGAACAGGCACTGACCAAGGTCTGTAATGTTGATCGAAGCGATTAGGACGTGTGCATCTCATCGGTCCTATGGCCCTATTGAACCACCTGCAAGAAATTGATTGGGAAAACACTATTTTGGATGGTTTATGGAAGGGAAGCTATTATGCCCATGGAGTATATTGTTCCTAGCTTGCGCATTGTAGCCTTTACAAATGTGGAGGAGCTCGATATCATGGAAGAACACTTAGTGCAGATAGTCACCTTGGAAGAAGATCGATTCATTGCTAACTTTCATTAGCAAGTTCAGAAGGCCCAGGAAAAAGAATGGCAGGAAAGACATATTCAGCAAAAGATCTTTTCAAAGGTAGAATTTGTCCTGCTATACGATAGCCAGTTTGTGAAGCACCCGTGGAAGTTCCATCAGCACTGGCTAGGTCCCTATATGGTAAAGGAAATCACTAACAGAGGAGCTTTCTGGTTAGTCACACTGTGTGGTGACATTGTACCAGGATATGTTAACGGCAGCCGACTCAAACCGTACCAGATCAAATGAATATATGGCTGATGTAGCTGTATTGGGCATCATACACGTAGGCAGGAGGAGAAACGTAGGCAAGCCTGTTATATGCACAGGGGTAAATCGCAGGTCTAGACACCCGGGGAGGTGTGCTGGGAGCACAGGGGTTGATCGCAGGTTTGGAGTTCTAAGGAGGTGCGCTAAGAATGCAGGGGTAATACACAACTGCGAAAAATAGCCATTGGAACAGTAAAATTGGGTAAAAATAAGTTGTTACCATTGAAAGGAGCGGGTAGTCAACAATTAATGAGGCGATCTCCGAAGATTTTTTACTGTTTTCTTGATGGTAATTTTCAGATAAGCCTCATCCAACCATTGGTCACTATCCAAAGCTATAAAAGTAGGAGGGTAGATCAAAAGTGGGTTCCGTGCATTCTAGATATCTTGTGCTTCGCAAAATTTCTTAATTATTGCACTCTATTAATGTCTAGGCGGGCTACCCCTTATGATAGTAGCAATCCCAAATTTGTCTTCTGGGCGAGAATTACCGCAACCAATCTAGCTGAATCATCGCAGACCGTGGCCTCCACTGATGAAGTATTGGAGGTCACCCCTGAAGTTGAAGAGGTTGTGTCCACATCAACCAAAGGGAAGCAGGTTGAGAAAAAGAAGGGTAAAGGGAAAGGCCAGGAGCAAGGGTAGGGGAGGGCTATGAAATGGGCTGGAGGGAAGCCACACACCTCCCCTTGAAATGTGACGCCCCCCCGAACAGTGCCCCAGGCACGTTTTCCTAACCCAAAGAAGAGACCTCTGTCTACTCTGGAAGAGGCCCGGATCATTGAACCAATCACTTGGATGTCGCCCTATGTTCGGCTTCATCATACCTTTGTGTGCATGCCTAAGAACCTTGAAGGAATGCGCGCCTACGCGCAAATGCCACTAATTCCAAGTGAAGTCCCTATAATTGTAGAAGCACATGGTAAGCTCGCCTCAATTAAGTTTGATGACCATGACCTGGCCAAATTGGAGGCCTTCCTATAACTGGCACCTGAGTTGTACCTTGAAAGAGTACTTGAAGACGGTGAGCTACGGGTTGTCGCAATGCCGTGGGCGCACGAGCTAGGAAAATCGGGATTACTGAACTTATTGCAAATGCCTCATTTTGGACGATACAATATAACTGATTGAATTGCATGACCATTGCTAGCCCTGATCCATGATGACAACTTATGGATCCAGGAATGCATTCCCATTGATGTCACCCTCATTCACCATATTACTGGTCTCCCCATGGAAGGGCCGAATCCCATGTAGCGTGTCAGCAAGAAGTATGAGCAACAGATCAGCGATAAGGTGCGAGACGACTACCAATTTGAGTGGAATACTAGGGGATTCATAATTAACACCCTTAGCGACCCAGAGCGCGCATGGGTACTTTGTTTCTAGCATGTAAATGATGCACAAGTGCTAGGTTGTGACCGTCCCTGCTTATGTAATTCAGTTGGTTGGCCGCTATGAAAAAGGGGTCTAATTCAACTACGCCAGTTCCTGTGTAATGATTTTTTGGAGAACATGTGTGAGGCCCAGGATCATGGAAGGTCATTTTGCTACTCCTGGCTGCTGCTCCTCATCCCGTTGGTCACATGGGAAGCCCCTGAAGACTTGATCCTCCCTGAGCTGGAGCCAAACATGTGCGAGGGGGCGCGATACACAAATTTGTGGGATTCAAAGGATGTGTTGGGCCTTAGTTTTGGTCTTATTTTTGCTCAAAGAAACTTACTAATCCATCTATTTCCCATCCATTTTCCCTTCATTTATTCCATTTTTATGTATATTTGATATCCATTCAGGTATTTAATTTTAATTTTTCAATTTCTAAAGTTTTTATGAAAGTTTGGTTTTTAGTGCAAAATTGGCAGATTCAGAAATTCCCGTAATAGCTCTATGGTTGATGTGGTTGCAGGACACTTGGGCACGAATTGAATGCATGGATGGACAGCTTGGGAACTAGAATTAAGCCAGCTATGCTTAGTTCGAACAGAACAAGCTTTATTAGGCCCATTTGGTGCTAGTCAATCATGACTAGTCATTTAGAAATCCCATAGAAATAGGGCAGTTTTGAGATTCTATGGGATTGGTCATATTTCTTGGGATAAGAGTAATGAATTCGACTTAGATAGGTGGATGAGAATATATGGGTTTTTTTGAGTGAATATAGATCAGTTTGTTTCATGAGACTTCTTATTTAAAGCCAAAACTTTGATGGCTTATGTATTAACTTGATATACTGTTATGTTGTGACACCTTTGGATTGAGGAGCTAATTTGAAGACTTGTGTTATTATTATTTTGCTGTTCAATGCTATGGATGTGTAACTGAATTTAAGCTTCTGAGATCACCTATCAAGTGTGCAAGGCAAGGGTGGAAGGGCCCCCATTCCAAGCTAAGTACACTTCCTTGTTAACTAGTTTTATTTCCTTGTAATCTGGTTATTGTAGAACTGGTTTTTCAAAGCTTTATTTCAGATTGCTTCATGATTCATGCATAATTATTTATTTCATTAGTTCATAGCTTATTCATCACTTTATCGAGTTGGAAAAACAGGTGTTCAAGTTGAGCATCCCTTCTACTAAAATGATGAATTAAAACTAGTTTCCTTTGTTTGTATGCAAGTAATTTCTTATTGAGATTTTGATATTGAGATGAATGAATTATGATGGAATACCTTATGTGTCTCTTAAGTTAAGAGTTTCTTTCATTAATAATTTATCCATCTTAAGTTCTTGGTTTTAATCTCTGATTCATTAAGTGGTAATTGAGGTGAAAGTGGACTTCTTGAGTCAAGAACCATTTCAATATTCTTCCTCTTTTTAAACTAATTGAATTAGAATTATAGGATGTATTACTTTCAGCTTTTGAATAACTTATCTTTCAAGGTTTGATTACATATTATCTTCACATATAGTGAACTTGCCTCAAAGCATAAACAACCTGGATTGATAAGAAATAATTGTGTTAATTTAGGTACATAAATTAGCTCAACATTTTGGCGCCGTTGCCGGGGAGGCAAATATCGGTATAGTCAATAGAAAGATAAAAAAAAAACAAAAACAGTAGTTACATTTTTTAGTTATGTTTCTTTATGCCTATATATAGAGATCCTCAAGTTAGATTTATTAAAAACTCCCCACAAATAGAGATAGGATCATCAAACACCCCAGTTACTGGTAATCCAATAATTGAGGAATTGGCAGAAAAACAAAGAAGTGGACAAAGATTAACTTTGATTGAGAGGCAAACTTTGTTAGCTTGGGAAGCAAAGCAAAAACAATCTTCAAATTCTGGAAAACAAAAAGAAATTATCAAAGGAAAACAATCTTTATTTCCATCCATAAATCCTCCTATCTTCCAGCAACCTGAAACTCCACTTAAAATTGAAACAAATCAACCAATGGCAGAAGAGGGACATGGATCTGTTATTCTCACTCCTGAACAACGTGCTGCATATGAAAGACAACAAATGGAATGGAGAAGAAAGAGAGAGGAGGAGGCAAAACAAGAAAATGATAGAAAAATAGAAAACGATCGGAAAAGACAAGAAGATGGTAATGATCAAGAGACTACCTTTGGCTTTCCAATAATAGACACAAGTGCAATATTAGGAGAAGAAGTGAAAATGAAAAATATTCCACTTTCTGTATTGCCAAATTTTTATGGAATGTCCACGGAAGATCCTGATGCATTTATGTTTGAATTTGATATTCTATGTAGAACATATGGATACACTGATGACATTCATAAACTTCGTCTTTTCCCTACAACATTAAAAGCAGCAGCTTTGAAATGGTTTATGGGTTTAGGAGAACAAACAATAGCTTCTTGGGATGATATGAGATCAGTCTTCCTTAAAAAATATCAAACTTATTGTAGATCTAGAGATTCAAAGGAAGATATTTTCAGAATGACACAACAAGAAGATGAAAGTTTAGAAGAATATTTGGAAAGATTTTTATATAATCTACAGAAATCTAAACAACACTCTCTAAATCAAGAAACCATTCGAACAATATTTCTCAAGGGTATAAGGGATGAATACCTTGACATTTTGAATGTGATGGGTAAAGGAGACATTTCAAACCTACCATTCGAAGAAATTGTTGACTTATGTCAAAAATATTCTAGAGGAAGAGCAAAAACAGGAAGAAGAGAAGTAAGTTCAAAAGCAGCAAAGTCAGCTGCAGGAGGGATAACAAGAGCTGAAATAGGAAGTTTATTGGAGAACTTTAAAACAGATCTCTTGAGTACATTAGGGACACAAGTAGATGTGCTAAAGGCAAACAAAAAAAAAGAAGAACAAGAACAAGCTCTAGCAATCTTTTGTCCCAAATGTAGAAAGAAACATCCATTGAGAGAATGTCCTTTGGATAGTGTTCAGGTTTGTGGTCTTTGTACAGAAAATCATTCCACAGAAAATTGTCTAAGATTGAAAGAATTACAAATGAATTCAATGGAAGAAGTGCCAGGAATAGAATGTTTTTATTATGTAGCACCACGAAGACCATGGCAACCTAGGATGCCTCAACAAAATCAACAACAATTCCCTCAACAAAATTACCTCTATCCACCTCAAAATCCTTGGACCCCTCCAATGCCATGGCAAGCTTGGCCTCCACAACAATATCCACAACAACCTGCACAAGGTTGGAGAGGATATGGTTATGGAAACCAGCCACCTCAACAGTATCAACAACAATACCAGCAACAATACCAACAGCCATTTACATATCCACAATATCCACAATATCCTCAATCCATACCATTTCAACAACAACATTCTGCATATCCACAATCCATCCCATTTCCACAGCAGAATCCTCCACCTTTGTTGACCCAACCACAACAGTTACAGCTACCCACAAATCAACCCAGACCAACTCAATTACCATCCCAACCAATGGCAAATCCGAATAATAAGGTGGACAAAGCTGCATACACTGTAGAGGAAGCAGCATGTTTTCCCACATATTCAATTCTTCCTCTTAATGAAGTCCATCTAAGGTCTGGAAAAGTGCTTAAAAAGGATTCTCCTCCAATCATAGAAGAACCAATTGAACAAGGAGAATCACCTGAAACATCACAAACTAAGATACAAATTCAGAAAGGAACAAACATTACAACACAAACACCACCTTATCCTGAAAGGTTAGTGGAACAACAAAAAGAAATAACCCTTCCCGAATTTGATATTTTAGATGAGTTAAAAAATGCTTATGTAAAAATTCCTTTGTTAAAGGCAATTAAAGAAATACCAATATATGCTAAAACAATAAAGGAATTGTGCATTAAGAAATCACAAAAAAAGAAGAAGGATCCTACTACAATCCAAGTCATTGGTAAACTAGCAAGTCTCATGTCTACACAAACCATAGTAGAAAAATATATTGATCCTAGTATCCCTATGGTTACTATATCAATAAATAATTTCTCAGTACCAAACACATTAATAGACTTGGGAGCAGCTATAAATGTAATGACAATGGAGACAATGAAAACTTTGCATTTGAACAACATTAGATCAACCTCTACAATCTTAGAACTAGCAGACAGATCTAAAGTTGTTCTCGAAGGAATATTGGAAGATATCATAGTCTCTTTGGATTCATGGGAGTATCCTGTTGACTTCCTTATCTTGCAACCAAAAACAAATTTGGGAGGACATCCTCTAATCTTAGGCAGACCATGGTTAGCTACCGCTGATGCCTTCATAGGATGCGGATCAGGAAGCATGATTATTTCACATGGAGATGAAAGGAAACACATTGCTCTTTATTCACTTGCACAATCAACTTCTTTAGAATCAGTGCTTGAAGCTCAAGAAAAACAACAAACTAAATCAGTTTTAAGTATAAATCAATTCTTTGATTTAAGAGAAGAAGAAGAGAATGAAGACTTAATGGATCTTTTCATTTTAGAACCAAGTATTTCAGAGCAGCTTAGAGAAGTCCAATATGAAGCTGCAAGTAACCTTTTGAATCAATGCTTTCAGGAAACTTGTACTGTTCAAACTTTGCGGAAATCTTTTATAGACATCTTTCCTGTAAACACAATCTCCAATCCAACAATAAAAACAATTGAGGTAAATCCTGGAAAACATTTAAACATTGGAAACCAGTTGCAATCGGCACAAGAGCAAGAGGTAATTGCATTATTATAGAAATATTCAAAAGCATTTTCCTGGGATTATACTGACATGCAAGGAATCCATCCTAGCACATGTGTCCACCACATCTATACAGATGATCAACTCAAACCTGTAAGACAACCTCAAAGATGAATGAATCCCATGATGAAAGAAATAGTGAAAGAAGAACTGCAAAAATTGTTAAATGTTGGATTCATCTATCCTATTTCAGATAGTCAATGGGTTTCTCCACTGGTTATTGTACCAAAGAAAAATGGAAAGTGGAGGGTATGTGTGGATTATCGAGAACTAAACAAAGCTACATTAAAAGATCATTTTCCTCTACCATTCATTGATCAAGTGTTAGACTCATTAGCTGGAAATTTTTTTTTATCCTTCTTAGATGGGTTTAGCGGATACAACCAGATAAGAATAGCAACAGAAGACCAAGACAAGACAACATTCACTTGCCCATGGGGAACCTATGCACATAATGTTTTGCCATTTGGTTTATGTAATGCACCTGCAACTTTTCAACGAGCAGTGCTTGCAATCTTCGCTGATCTAATTCATGAATGTGTAGAGGTTTATATGGATGACTTCACAGTTTATGGAAACACATATAATGATTGCCTAAATAACCTTGAGAAAGTTCTAAAACGATGCATTGAAACAAATTTTTCATTAAGCAATGAGAAATGCTATATGATGTTGACAGAAGGAATAGTTCTGGGACACCATATTTCTGCTTCAGGAATTAAAGTGGATCCAGCAAAAATCCAAGTCCTAGTAAACTTAATGCCTCCTACAACACAGAAAGAGGTAAGAAGTTTCTTAGGTTATGCAGGCTATTATAGACAATTCATTGAAAACTTCAGTAAAATAGCCCAACCTCTGTTTAAACTATTGGCAAAAGATATTGAATTTCACTGGACAAATGACTGTCAAAATGCATTTCAAAATCTGAAAGAAAAATTATCAGTTGCACCCATTCTCCGTGGGCCAAACTGGTCTTTGCCATTTCATATATCAACTGATGCATCTGATACTGCGATAGGTGCCTCTCTTGGACAGAAAGAGAACTTGTTTAATTATGCAATATACTTTATAAGCAAGAATCTAACACCTGCAGAATTGAACTACATAGTCACAGAGAAAGAAATGTTAGCCGTTATACATGCAGTAAACAAATTCAGACACTATATAACAGGATATCAAGTTTTCATTCATACAGATCATTCAGCAATCAAATACTTGATGAATAAACCCATCACCAATGGAAGAATAACAAGATGGTTATTGTTATTGCAAGAATTTAATATCACAATACAAGACCGGCCAGGCAAGGAAAATCAAGTGGCTGACTTTCTGTCCCGCATACATTCACCCAATGATCCAAATCTGGTTGCAGATAACTTTCCCGATGAACACCTGTTTGCCATCACAGTAAAAACACCATGGTTTGCAGACATTGCAAACTATTTATCTACTGGAAAGTTTCCAACTCAATTCACTAAAAAGCAAAGACACAAAATTGTTAGAGAAAGCTCTAGGTATAGATGGGTAAATGGTGATTTATTTTATACTGGTTCAGATTTGATAATTAGAAAATGTGTGCGAGAAGATGAAATATTAGACATTCTAAGAGCATGTCACGATGAACCATGTGGTGGCCATTTTGCAGATAAACGAACAGCATATAAGGTGCTGCAACTGGGCTACTACTGGCCATCCATCTTCAAAGACTCTAAGAAATATGTCAAGCAATGTGACAGTTGCCAGAGAACAGGGAGACCAATCACAACAGATGAGATGCCGCTGAAGCCACAAGTCCTCATAGAACCATTTGAGCAATGGGCACTTGACTTTGTTGGACCCATCAATCCACCATCAAATGGAAAGAAGTACATCTTAGTATGTACAGATTATGTAACCAAGTGGGCAGAGGCTAAAGCAGTAAACAGAGCAACAGAAGATATAGTGGTCACCTTTCTTTTTGAAGAAATCTTTGTCAGATATGGAGTACCTAGACAAATTGCAACAGATCAAGGAACACAATTTACATCAAAGCTGGTACGAGATCTAACAGAGAAATACAAGATCAAACACAGGAAATCTACACCATATCATCCTCAAGCAAATGGGCAGGTTGAATCAACAAATAAAGTCCTAGAAAATATCATGACAAAAAAAGTACAGCTGAACAGAAAAGATTGGTCTGAAAAATTACAAGATGCACTATGGGCCTATAGAATCACATGGAAGAATACAACTGGTTTTAGTCCATACCAGTTAGTATATGGGAAAGAGGCCTTATTGCCTATAGAGTTTCAAATACAAACATACAGACTAGCAGCTGAATTAGGACTAGACCTGACAGAAGCACAACAGCAGCGGATCATGGAACTGAATCAATTGGATGAGCATCGTCAACAAGCCATAGAACATACTACATTGGTGCAACAACAAAGAATGAAGTGGCATGACAGATATATCAAAACAAAGACATTTCACAAGGGAGACTGGGCATTACTTTTTGACTCCAAGTTCAAATACTTCAAAGCAAAGTTCACAACACACTGGCTAGGCCCATATAAAATTGACGAAATCTTTGACAATGGAGCAGTCAAGATCAAGAAAATCGACCAGGACTCCACCTCCTTTATAGTGAATGGACATAGGCTTAAAGTTTATAATAGGCCTATCAGTAAAGAAGAATTTATGAAACAACTGATAGAAGATACAGAACTGGAAGTCATGGCACACCAAGCTCAGCCATCTTCCAGTCTTGTAGTTGAATAAAAAAAAACACATAAAAAAAAAAAAAAAAAAACATAAAAAATAATTTGTTTGCTAGTGAAAACCAGGCAACTGGCACTCAGCAAACATGAATTCATAGGGGAAACCAGGGCAACTTGGACTCTATGAATTCCTTATTCTTGTTCTACTATTCTCACATAATTTCAATACAGGTACTCTCCACCAACAACTGACTTGAGGACAAGTCACATCTTAAACAAGGGGGAGACTTGCATCAGATCTTTAGCTGGAAAGCTGAAGTATAGAAGGAACTTGCATTGTCAACAGAGGGACCTGAAATAAGAAATCATTACAGAGGGACCTGAAAGGCCTGCCAATGTCAAAACAACATGTGCATATTCTGTAAGCAATGCAGAGGGACCTGAAACAAAGAATCATTACAAAGGGACCTGACTAACAATTCAAGAACCAGAGCATGAAGAACAAGGAGCAGCAATAAATTTTACTTTTTGATCCATCTACAACATCTGATCAATTGATTTCATTCCACTTGTACAGACATCATCCAGGGGAGTATATGTATAGTCATTTTGTGCTTGAAATTCAAATTTTTCTTAGAAATTTTTAGTTTTTGTTAAGTTGAAATTAGTACCTGAGGATATTCATTATCATTTCATATCCTATATTCCCTATACATACCCTATAACCCTTATACATTATATTCCATTTCATTTCCATACATATTCCCTATTTTCATTAACCCCTAAGTATTTTTCTTTAAGAGCTTAAAAGACCAAACTGGGACAACTTTTCAACCTGCACATACAACTCAAGCATTAGTGATGGTGATAATTTTAAATATGACCTAAGATGGTCATTTTAAAATTATAAAGATATGCTATATAATCCAAACAAAAATCATGCGCTATATGGAAATCAAAGTAAATATATACCATAGTCCAAATGGTATGCATGCACCATAGTCATATATATATCATAACCCAAAGCGCATATGATATAAGTGGTATAAGTAAAGGCATATGGTATATGATATAAGAAAGGGTGCATATGATATAAGAAATGGTGGACGGCCGCGCGAAAACTATATGGCAAAACCTGTGTATATAAGTATTGTGGAGGGGTATTATCAAATGATAATTGCATACACAATACGAACAATGCTGAAATATCATTGCACGCACACGACGGTGGTAATAACAATGGTTATGCGCATACCATTCAAAATAAAACAATGATTTGGCCATCCTCATGACACAGTCGGGTGACTGGTCAAACAGGACGGCCATACCAACCACGTATTGTAAACACCAATGAACGAAGAGGCGCACAGTACACCCATGAAACGGTCATGAATTGACCGAGTTCTTGATCTCAGTCCTCATTGCCAAATAGCTCGGAGAAATGGTGTTTGAAGCTGTAAACTAGTGAAAAGAAGGGTGAAGCGAGTTTAGGCGGATTTAAGAAGGAAAATCATTCCGGTTTTAACGATCAGTGATCACCGATTTTTGGGATTCAATCAGGTAATGGAATAATTGTTTAAGCTCAGCAAACAGTGGAAGTATACGTTGTATCTGTTAATTAATGGTTATGTTACTCTGCTCTTGCCACCAGTCAATTGAACGGTTGAACAGGGATTTGAAGCGCCGGATATTCCTCAAGCACTCGTTGACAACAGGTAATGCCGAAACCACAGCACTAAATCAGTCGATTCACTGCGTAAATCATGGCATAAACTAGTGAATCGCGCAGCATTTAAATGTGAATTCATTGCATGGATAACACGTTAGGGTCTGGCATTTTATGTGGAGTTTTAACGATGTGCCGTGTTCATAACGAAGTCTATGAACAGAGGAAGCACCGAAATATGATTGTTATGGCGTATAGGCGGTATTTTTTGATTGAATTGTGTGCGCTGTTGGTTGAATGCGCACTGCGCTTTGTTTTGTTGATTGAATTGTGCGCGCTGTTGGTTGAATGCACACTGTGCTTTGTTTTGTTGATTGAATTGTGCGCGCTGATTCCATTAACATTTCAACAAACAGTCAATTCCTAACGTATTATATGCATGAAAACGCCATATGTTATGAACCCTTGCTGCCTGTGCATTTTTGTTTTTGTTTTAACCGAAACAGGGGATTGAAGTTTCTAAGGGCCGAACGAGCCTTTTGGTTGCCAAAGGGAGTTCAATTACCGAGCCATTTTAAAACTCAGATTAAATGTGCTGTGTTTTTTTATCATTTGTGTTTTGAGGCCGAGAGCCATACGCATGCGCTGTAGTCAAAACACCCCTTATTTGTATATACACAGTGAACTTATGGTTTGATTTTGGCAACAGTATAAGGCGATGAGAATACATGGAACATTGTTTGCATATGTATTTTGTTTTCAAGAACAGAGAGTAGCATATTGACAGGGGTATACAGGTGTTTGGTTGTTTGAACGGGGAATTAAAACAGTGTTGCTGCAGAGAAAAGAGTAAACAGAAGTCAGAGTTAAATTGTTGAGAGGAGGAAGGTAAGCTTCTTTGCTTTAAAAATTTCGTTTTGAAAACGAACAATAGTTATTTTTTTTTTGTCAAGATGAAATTAGTAACAGCAGAGGCATTCATTCATTAGTTTTCAGAAACAATGTCAGTCAGAGTAGAGCCAAAATTCCAGATAGAGAGCTGGGGGAAGGAAACCATAGAAAAACTTTACCAAGCAGGGATGATAAGCTTTCTACAAAAATTTGATGGCCACTCTGAACAGATAACCAGGGACTTTATAAATAACTTCAGTCAAGACCAGACACGGGTAGGAGATGTCATTATTCCTATAACCCAGAAATATCTTTCCCAAGCTTTAGATCTACCCATGATAGGTGAGAAGTATTACAAAGGCCTGCACTTCAAGGAGAAAGCTTGGACTTTCTTTCTTGAGAAGAACCGGAAAGGGACTTTTGATAGAACAAAAGGGATACCCAGGGAATGGTTCAATGAACCATGGGGTGAGTTGGTTTTGGTCATCCAGAAGTTTTGACTTGTGATAGAGGATATAGCGTTGCCCACTTGTATCATGTCAGACTTCTACAGCATATTAAGGGAGAGGATAGGATTAACTTGCCTTACTTCCTATATAGGAGCCTCTTGAGAATGATTGAAACAGTAAAACATGAACATAGGCCTAAAGCAGGACAGATTTACCATCAAGGATTGATCAAAATCCTAGTTGAGTATCAGGTGAGGTCACAGGGCATAGTATGGAGAGAGTTCATGTCTAAAAATCAGTTCATTGAATAGATTAAGGAAGTACAGGATAAAACAGAGCAGGAAAACAGAGGATTGATGAACTCACCCTTGTATCCCAGAACAAGAGCTAAACAGCAGAATAACATGGCCATGCAGGAAAATGAAACATCTGTTATGTCTATTCCTAGAAGATTTAGGAATAAAAGTCCCATTAACATAGACAACGAAGAAGAAACATATTTCCCAAGACAAAAAGAAGAAAATGACATTGAACAAGAAGTATTTGAGAGGGATTCTTCATATGATGATGCAGCAGCAGCATCACTAATGAAAACAACACAAGAGTTTGAAAAAGAAATCAATGTTGGAAAAATCAGGGACTTAACTGACCAATTGGAAATTAGCAAAATCGTGGAGAAACAATTAAAAGAGGAAAACAAGGAAAATAAGAAAGATAATGCTAAATTGGTTAAGGCAAATGAAAAATTAAAAGAAGAATTGGGGAGACTGAAACGGAAAAATGATCTACTTTCTAAGCAAGCATTTAAGTGGTTAAAGGAAAAGAATATGCGGCAGGCAAAGTATGAAAAACAGAAGGTCAAAGCAGCTTTGTTCAGGGAAAGACATGACACAGGTTTGGATTGTTTGGCCAGGGCAGCACAACAGGAAGCATCTACAGGTACAGCATCTACTACAGAGAGAAGAAGGTCAAAGAGGAATAAGCAAGCATGGGGACATGCTTGATGATAAGCAAGGGAGAGATGTTGGGCCTTGGTTTTGGTCTTATTTTTGCTCAAAGAAACTTACTAATCCATCTATTTCCCATCCATTTTCCCTTCATTTATTCCATTTTGATGTATATTTGATATCCATTCGGGTATTTAATTTTAATTTTTCAATTTCTAAAGTTTTTATGAAAGTTTGGTTTTTAGTGCAAAATTGGCAGATTCAGAAATTCCCGTAATAGTTCTATGGTTGATGTGGCTGCAGGACACTTGGGCACGAATTGAATGCATGGATGGACAGCTTGGGAACTAGGATTAAGCCAGCTATGCTTAGTTCGAACAGAACAAGCTTTATTAGGCCCATTTGGTGCTAATCAATCATGACTAGTCATTCAGAAATCCCATAGAAATAGGGCAGTTTTGAGATTCTATGGGATTGGTCATATTTCTTGGGATAAGAGTAATGAATTCGACTTAGATAGGTGGATGAGAATAGATGGGTTTGTTTGAGTGAATATAGATCAGTTTGTTTCATGAGACTTCTTATTTAAAGCCAAAACTTTGATGGCTTATGTATTAACTTAATATACTTTTATGTTGTGACACCTTTGGATTGAGGAGCTAATTTGAAGACTTGTGTTATTATTGTTTTTCTGTTCAATGCTATGGATGTGTAACTGAATTTAAGCTTCCGAGATCACCTATCAAGTGTGCAAGGCAAGGGTGGAAGGGCCCCCATTCCAAGCTAAGTACACTTCCTTGTTAACTAGTTTTATTTCCTTGTAATCTGGTTATTGTAGAATTGGTTTTTCAAAGCTTTATTTCAGATTGCTTCATGATTCATGCATAATGATTGATTTCATTAGTTCATAGCTTATTCATCACTTTATCGAGTTGGAAAAACAGGTGTTCAAGTTGAGCATCCCTTCTACTAAAATGATGAATTAAAACTAGTTTCCTTTGTTTGTATGCAAGTAGTTTCTTATTGAGATTGCAGTATTGAGATGAAGGAATTATGATGGAATACCTTATGTGTCTCTTAAGTTAAGAGTTTCTTTCATTAATAATTTATCCAATCTTAAGTTCTTGGTTTTAATCTGGGATTCATTAAGTGGTAATTGAGGTGAAAGTGGACTTCTTGAGTCAAGAACCATTTCAATATTCTTCCTCTCTTTTTAAACTAATTGAATTAGAATTATAGGATGTATTACTTTCAGCTTTTGAATAACTTATCTTTCAAGGTTTGATTACATCTGATCTTCACATATAGTGAACTTTCCTCAAAGCATAAACAACCCAGATTGATAAGAAATAATTGTGTTAATTTAGGTACATAAATTAGCTCAACAGGATGAACAGTCCATTGAGGATAATAAAGTCTTCTGGGTCCTATTTCAAAGTGGGCTCACAATAGTAATCCACTCCTGGCCATGCTTGTCACTGACGATCTACAACAAGTACAAGAGCATCACAGCATTCCAAGTCACGATGCAGAATGTGCAGATCTAGGGCCATAAGGATCTGGCGTGGGTATCACTACCATACATGGTCTCCGACGAGGAAATTGACCAACTCATTGCTACTTGGCCACCACACTAAAGACTGGGCTTCAAATCAGGTACAGATGACACTACAGGTACAAGCACTACCTCGAAAACCACCCCACCTGATACCACCAAAAAGGTAGAAGGTCATGACAAGGACGTTGAGAAGGGTGCAAATCCGGAATCACAACAGGATTCATAGCTATACATGGACACAGAGGATCTGGATGCACATGACACTAATTCCCCATGTGGTATGAAATGGACCGCTGACCCTCTCAAAGGTGAACGAAAGAAACGACGAGCTACAAGGCCCGGTAGGGAGACTAATGTTACATTGACGGAGGAAGACCTGGAGCAGATCACGGATGCAGTCACCCTTGCTTCAGAATATAGATGGCTTGCGTTGGAAGAGAAATAAAAGACCATGGTCAGTGCACTCGAGTCTGAGCTCTAAGCTCTCTAGCTCAAAACCGATACCCTGCAAAAAAGCATGATTCAGACGAGGTTTCCCCCAGCAACTAGAAGTGAACTGATCGTCACAATTGAAAGCTGCCTCTACCCCTTTCCAAGCGCACATTCATCTTGAGCCCACCTGCCTTATGTGTGCAAGCCTAGGCCTACACAGAAGTGAAATTGGATTTGGCACGACTTCCACATGAACCATTGTAGGTCCTCCATGCATCCCTCTTCAAGGAGATCTAGCATAGACACCGTCGGGTGCATTAGCAGCTCAGTACAACTGAGCAGACAATCGTGGAAAAAACTGCTGAGGTGTCTCAAGTGCAGACTGCATGCACCCTTGACGCCATGAAGTAGACTGAGTTGGAACATCTAATCAGTAGGCTATGCGCAGATGTGAATAAAGATATCCTGGCCTCTACCACCCCCCATGCCAAGATAGAAGGACTCGTTGCAGCCCTGAAGGCTTCTAGAACCGAGATTCAGACTGTCAAGACTGAGATGGAGCAACAGATTGCTGCGTTGTAGGCTAAATTGCAACCAGAAACTTCGCCTGAGGTACGAGCCCAGCACGTTGCATTGGTCACTGGAGCTAAAAATTCCATTATAGCTCAAATTTCTTAGGGCGCGGAATTGTTGGAGAGAGCTATGCAGTTGTGGTATAAGGTGCAACATGATCCTGTCCTGTGCAAATTTACTCAAGAACTGCGTCAGAAGGAGGAAGAGTTTGAGCAGCTAGAAGCTACTATGTCCACTTTGATCCCAACTCAACGCCTGACATGAGTGTGTACCATCCATGCACTTAGAGATGACCTCAAAGAGATGTGACACAAGAAGAAGGTTATGAGTGATCACCTTAAGCCATGGGCCGATGAGACCCTCAAGTTATCTAAGGACGTGGATTTTGTTGTTAAACCACTGAACCAGACCTTGGAAAGTGTCACTGTTGCTACTGAAGGTCCAACTTCACAGAATTTGGTGGATATTGCACAGAACACTACTGTGCAGAGCGAAGGAGTGCTTCCCCCTCTTGTAAATGCAATCAAGCAGCTTCAGGCGAAGATGCAAACCCCACGGCCGTTGTGTCTCAAGACGAGTCACAAGATTGTGTTGGGGGCCTGTTGGAACGGGGTTCCCTAAGCTGCATTTTTTATATAATTTTGTAATAGTTGGTCTTACGTAGGCATTTTTGGGCGGTTCAAAGCCCCCAATGATTGTAATAGGTTAAAGGGTAAACCTAGGGTCCACAAACCACGGTTTGCGGACCATAGGATATTAAAGGCTATGATGATATAAATAGATAGATAGTTGTGTCTAGTAGGTAGGAAGAAGTAAGATTGATGCTATTTGAAAATTTTTGAGATATGTTTTGGGTAAGGACTCCTGCTAGCTATGTGTGCAGAGATCCTCAGTCCTATTGTGTGTGGATCCCACTGGCTGTGTGTGTAGAGATCCTCAGTCTTGCTGTGTGTGGACCCCGCTAGCTGTGTCCGTGGGCTGTGTTTTGGGTTGTAATTGGGTTTTTGTATGCTAATGAATGTAGAATATATTTGAAGTATCTTTATGATATCTGGACTGACCGTGTTTATTATTGAAGTGCATCTGTGTTATTTATTTAAGCTGTGAATGTATCTACGATCTAGGAATTAGCTGCAATTATAATGTTTTGTGATGGTAATTTCTGATGCACACGTGGATGCGAATGTATTGATCAGATCTGTTAATGATAGTAGCTTTGTTATGGTTACTTGTTGATTATAGTATTAAAAGCCTGCTAATAGACTCGTTTTGTGCGAACCTGATAGTTGCAACGCTGATCTGCCTTAATTACCTACTCTCTCCCAGGGTGCGGAAACCTGGTTCAAGTACCCTCCCATACTACTCCGGGTGAGACCTTGGCCTATGAAAGTAGGTCATTTCCGGAAGGGCCAGTAGTATAGGGGTTTTTTGGCAAACCTTAACCTCTAAACCTTAGTCAGAACCCCTCAAGCCAACACATATCATGGACTCTTTATCAGGATCATCAATATTGAAAACTGAAGCATTTGTAAGGAAATTATCAACTGCTCAAAAACATCTGCACAATCCTCAATCCATTAAAAATTCTTTCCTTTTCACTACAAATATGTAATAGGATAGGAAATATGTGAGAATTTATTTATTAACTTCCTATAGTATCTTGCATAGTACCATGAATGATCTCACCTCATCCACATTCCTAGGAGCTATCACAAAATTTTCAAGATAAGGATGCAACACATTATTCATCAAACACATGGAAGTAGATAGAGTATTAGTGAGACCAAACGAAATTTCTAGAAACTCATAATTCCCATACCTAGCACAAAAATATGTCTTGTAGATGTCCTATTATTTGATGCATACCTGATGATATCTTGATCTCAGGTCAATCTTTGAAAAAAATGTTTCTCCCTTAAACTGATCAAAAAAGCCATCAATCCACAACAAAGGATACCTGTTCTCGATATTCAACTTGTTCAACTTCCTATAATCAATGCACAACCTGAGATTACCCTCCTTCTTCTTCACAAGTGACACTAGTGCACCCCAAGGTGACACAATTCTCCTAATTTATCCCTTATCAAGAATTTCATTAAGCTGTAACTTTAGTTCCACCAACTCTAGAGTGTTCATCTTGTACGATTCCTTTGATGGTGGTGCTACTTCTTGTACCAAATCAATAGAGAATTCCACTTCCCTGCGAGGTGGTAACTCCGAAATCATTTTTAGAAATACATCCTAAATTGCTGCAAAATAGGAAACCTCTTCAAGACTTCAGAATCATCAACATCCTTCCCTTTGTAAATATAGACATGCACTACAAATAGTACACACCCTTTCCTACAACTGTACTTTGGTTGCATAGAAATAACCATTCTCACTAAATTAGGCTTCTTCTTTCCCTGCAAGATTCGCTTCTCTCCATCATCATCCAGGCACTTAATATCCTTATCATATAAATCTACCTTAGACCTGTGAAGTTACAACCAGTCCCAACCCAACAAGATAGTATATGATCCCAAAGGAAGCACATTTAGATGTTTTGATGTAGGCATACCATTTATCACAAATGCACAAGCTCTCACCCATTGATGAACTCTTTTATTGGTCCCTGTATCCAACTACACCAACGAAGTCTCTGCATACACTTATTTTCTCAAGCCACACATATCCACTAGGTTAGGATTACCATAATTATAATTATATCTAGGATCAATCAAAATGGAAAAAAATCGAACAAAGAGCTTAGTTTCCATCTCAATAATGGATGCCTCGTGATCTTCCTGCTTGTTATTAAATGATGCATAAATTTGAGGGATACTTTTTCCAACATCCAAAACTATCTGCGCCTCCTGAGCACTGTAGACCTAAGGTATGCCACCCTAGTACAATGAACACTCCTTATTGCAATGATATTTGCCACAAATAAAACACTGAAATGATTCCCTACCACTACCTTTATTGTACTACTCTCTAGGTTAAGATCCATGTCCCTTATTTGTTGTACTAAAATTCTTGTAAGGAGACATATTTTATTTTTCACTTGCATCCTGTGGTCTTTCTCGCATCAGGGGTCATTTTCTCTTGGTATTTTCATTTCCTTTCTAGTCATTCTTAGGCTCAATATTTTGCTTCGATTACTCATAATAGTGCTTCAAATTCCCAATTAATTCCTCCAATTACTGAGGCTCATCACACTTAATCCAATCCTTGAATGCTAATGGAAATCCATTGATTAACCTTTGGATCCTCATCTTCTCATCCTTAAGATAAGGAACATATATCAACAACTCTAGAAACTTAGTCATATACTCTTCATCTCTCATATACCCCATATTAAATTTGCATAAATCCTTAGCCTTACCATAATAGTATATCCTAACATGTACTTATTCCTGAAGAGACTTTTGAACTCATGCAAACTCAACTCCTCTATCCTAATACCTATGACACACTTCACATCTACCGACAAAATGTCTACTTTTCCCTTGAGATTGAAGATAACTATCCTGACCTTCATGTTATATGAAAAAGTATGCAACTCAAAGAACTTATTCATCCCAAGAAACCATATTTTTTCATCTTCTAGTTTCTTTATCTCTCCATCAAATGTAGGAGGTTTGGCTTTCTTGAAATCATCAGGAAAGTATCCCCTGTCACTCCTTATATAATGATGATAACTATGATGACTGTATTGTATATCTAATCCACTACTAGAATAGAACCCATAACCACCACCTCTCCTATCAGGTGTATCCATTCATATGCCACCTCTGGCCGTGTCATCCCTATCCACCTTATTTCCTCCACGAGACCTACTACCATATGCCCCAATATTTATTTCCTCCTATCCATAAATAATCCCTTATTGTCCCTGTCTTTGAAAATATGACAAAATCTTAAGGATCACTACATTGACCTCTGCTTGCTTTTCCTCAATCCTAGCAAGCCTTTCCTCTGATTGAATGATCCTGTCATTATCCGCTTGGAAACTCTTGATTTATGCCTTTATACTTTACAAGGTATCTTCTATGTCACGAGAATAATCTTCCCCATGCTAATAAATTTATCTATAAGGAGATTAATTTTAACTTTAATCCACCATCCTTCTTGTCATCTCTCATCTACTTCTTCCTGCAAATATACCATGTCAGATAAACCAAATATAAACATAATAAAAAATACCTTAGTGAATTTTAAGGGAGACTACCTCGTCCACACAATCAATACCAATTAGCATGAAACACATGTGTATATATATATATATACTGAAACCAACTTATCGACCTATCGAAATCATGCACTGTAACATTGACTAGATACATGGCAACTATATCCACTACAATGCATGCATACAACTGATAGGCATGCATAAAAATCACATAGCGCCCATCCAGTCCAAGTGTTTGAACGCGGAAGATTTGATACCAATCTATAATGACACCAATCCACATTTTCCCACTTTTACAACCCCTCTGGGTAAATGCAAAGTAGAGTGCCACTATGACATGATCCGAACTACTAGTTCTAGTTAAGGAATTAGGGCCTACAAACTGACGACAACCTTACATCCTATAGGGACTACAAATCACCTAGGAGATTAAGAAACATCCCAGGTGATAAATCCCTGATATGTATCCCTTTTTCAGTGACCTAATACTATAACCATACTCTTGATACTACCAACATGCATTTGTGAGCCTATAACCACACTCACAAGCCTTGCTCCATGTAGTTATGACCCCATTTCTCCAGTTCAGAGGATGCAATCCTAGGATCTGATAAATTTTCCAGGCTAACCTCTAGACCATTTCCCAAAAACCCCTGCACTTTCCAAAATTATATTTTTCATGATAACAATTCAAATCATTCAAACATGAATAAAATACTTGACCTAGACTTATGAGAACAGACTAGAGTTTTTGTCAAACACATGGTAAACATGTAAGCTACAGGTCATGAATGCATATCTTAGAGTAAATATTTGTAATTTAGTTGGAAATCACCGAGAAGGTCTAATTCCATCTCAATTAACTACAAAAAAAACTTATTATCCCATGCATTATCAACCATTCATTGAATTATCAAAGCATAACAAGATCCATAGCTATAACATAATATAGAACCATGCTTATAACCAACACATAACTAGAATATTAACCATGAAAGAATAGCCATCAAAGAAACATAATAAAAAGTACAAATGATCATAAATCACAATAGGAAAATATATCTTGTTAAATTATACAAAATCCAACCAAGTCAGAAACTTCCATGTACCACCCGACCATAGATTGAGCTGAACCAATCCTTCTTTTAGCAAAACAACCACATGCCATATTCCAAGAATGAATGTGGGAACTCATTCGATAAACCAAGAAATAAAAAACCAGGGAATCCAAAGGTTAAGCCACCTCCACCCTCAAATTACCATGATCTCGACAAACCCATCAAGAGATCACAAAACCAAACCAAGCTTGGATGCCTCGAAATGCCTTGCCAATCCCTTGATAAATTGTCATGTCTCCACCCACCTGTTGAGGGCATCCTAGATAAAACCACCTCCACTCCAAACCCTTGGGTATTTTCCTGAGATGACCTCACCTAGATCCAAAACCTTCCAACAATCCAAATAACAATCAGAAATGAATCCCATCATACCATGGTTGTTTAGGAAATGGCAAGGCAAGGTTTAAACCACTGTCAAACTAGGAAAACCCATTCCAATGACAAAAAACGAACCAAATACACAAATGAATAAACAATGCATTCACACCTCTACTAGGAAATCACCCGTGAAACCTATTACCTACAAAATATTCCCACTAAAACCTCTAATCCAACCTTCTCCTTTCTTTCCTTCACTTTCCTTGCTTGTCATTTTCCTTCCTTTTCTTGATTTGTTTCTCCTCTTGGTGCTCTTCTCTCTCTTTTTCACTTGAACCAAATAAAACTGAAAAAATGCTATGAACTGATCCTTAGAAGCCTTTTCATCATTGACACCTCTATTTTTTTTATTTTCCTTAATTTCCCTTCTAATTTCCATCTCATGCAAATTTGTGTCTCTTCACCTTAATTTTCTCTTATTTTCATTTATTTCTCGCAATTAAATGCCAATTATTTCCTCTTTTCCTTTTCCAATGCCTTTTCCAATTTCCTTATCCATTAATAAACCGAAATTTTTTCCCACTATAGTGCTTTTCCCAACATTCAGCGTGGAATTGTTCTTATTTTTCCTTTATTAACCCTTATTACATAAAATTTTAACTTAGGGATGTTACAACCAGTTTTAATTCTTAACCCTAATAGAGAATGCAATTTTCGCTTTGCGTTGTTGTTGTAATCAATCTTTTTTAGAAATTAGATTATAGATTTCATTTCATCTTTTAGGCACCAACACAAAAAATAAAAACCCTGCAATGCATTTATCATGAACCAAAGAGAAACAACAATAATGTGAGTAGTATTATTATACATTTTAGATCTACAATGTGAACAAAAATCATAACAATTATAATACAAAATGAAATATTTGTAAATAATATCTCTAATATGCCATGAACTCGTTGAGTCATAATTGTGGATGTTGATGTCTGAATCCATTTTCCATTTCATTATTGGCGGCCTCAACAAGCATTCGATATAGAAACCATAATTATCCTCATGATGATGTGTGCTAACCATGAATTTGAATCAGCTGAGTAACTTCAATGTCTCCTTGTGGCATACAGCCTTATCCTTTGCCTCTTGCAACTATGTTTTTAATAATGAAGAAGAGGATGGAAAACCAAACGTTATTTTGTTTTTTTTTTGTGAATGAATTGTTTTGTCGCCGACAGGGGAAATGTGTCTGGTATTAATTTGGGGAGTTACTTCATTGAAGAAGTTCAACAAGAAATGTGGCACGTGGCTCATGTGAACAAACACTCGTGAATACATTGCAATCCTTGACAACATGCCCACAATGAAAATTATACAACTTGGCGAATGCCCACTCATTTCATTATGGCCATATCATTGCATGACAACCACCCCATAAACTCTCATACATACAACCATCGAGCACTCATTTATTTCAAATGGTTGAATCATGCACATTATTTTATAAAGGCGAGGACAAATTTTGGCTGATGTACTTCATAAATGATACATGGTGCCCACTGTTAGGGTCCCGTGATTCGGCCGATTGGTAAGCCAAATGACGATGTAACATCAAACCAAGCTTTGGAGCCCAAGGACCTAGCCTTCCTGGACTCAGAGAGGGCTCTCTCTATTTGTATAAAGGATATCGGTGTGTTTGCTTATGGTGTTCTGATATTAGGCTAGTTATGAAGTGAGTTTTTTGATTTTTGGTTTTTAGTTTGTGAGGGATAAAAATGATCAAAGATATAAAAATGGATAACAAGAAGTCAGATCAATTTGGCTATGGGGTCAAACAGGTCAAGGAAGCTATGAGATGATGATGTAAGGCTGCTGTAGGGCCGATTTGATTCAAGGTAGAAAGGACCTTTGGGCAAAATGGAGTAAATGGACATCAAGTTTGTGAAAGACGAGGGATTTCAAGTGTAACTAGTTGATAGAAGACATAAACATGTTATAGCAAGCCATTAATCATGCTAAATGTAACTATGAGCTAATTAATACATAGAAATCAAACATTCCAGCCATGCATAGAAGTATAAGACCTTCTAACTTCGGGAAATGGCTATTAGACTTTGGGGAAAACACATAAGGAGGACTAACAACTCATAAAACTATGCCGGAACGCCTAAACACAGTCTCTAAGTTATTGGGCACTTGGACAAACAAGCTTTCATAGTTTTAGGCAAAGGGCTAGATCGGGACTAGGCCTCCTTGGTTCAACAAGATGATAAACTAATCAGTCAAAGAGATAGCTTCATGGACAGAACTATGGACAACTTATAGGTAAGCAGGGCACACCATACATCCTACTCAACATGCATAGAACTTGTAAATAAAACTAGCAAACAGTATCCTTAAGTTACTAAAGAGCAGTTAAGAATTCTTTAGTATAACTAAGGAAGAAGAAAACATAAAGCTATGAAGATTCGGGAATTTTGAGGTGCCTCCATGGGCATATCTCAAAATTAATCTCTACTGATCTATAGCAGCAAGAAGCATGTATCATGAATGAAAACTAGAAGACAACAACAAAGCAAGAAAAACTATACCATTCTACCATGTCATGGAATCCATCACCAATCCTTCATCATTCATCAAAAGCATCCAAGAGGCAGTCCAAAAATCATAACACAAGTATGTTCTTCAAAGCTCATATGACCAATATATTTATTCTTCTCTCAAGTTCAGCCTCTGTTTTACAATGAAACCCATGGAATAAATAGGCTTGAGGAAGGAAAACCTCATGGAGCAACTAGCTATCCCATTGGCCAAGTCAAAATATCTAAACTTGTCCTTGAGGCTTTGCAAAGCCCAAGGCACAAAATATCCCATAAAATATCTAAAAAACTGCTAAAAACGATAATTATATTGACTTTACATCATTTCCCAAGTGTAAAAATAGCTAAACGCACATTTGGGAAAAGCAGATTTTTGAGGTTCAAAAATTACAAAAATACTTCATATTTATATCTGAAAAAGGTCCCCTGACTTGCTGGAGGAAATTGGCAGCCTTCTCGATGTCGAAACGAGGCTCATGATAGCTCGTTGGAAAGATCTCTGTGTCTACTTTCCGGTGCAACTGAAATCATCTCAATTTGAGGCCTGGAAGTCATCCAAAACTGTACCTGTGTGCAAAAAACCAGAAAATAGCAGACTGCTGATATGGCGGGCAGAATGTGCAAAAAGAGGGCATTTTTCGCCAATTTGAGGGGGAGAATGATCTCCGAATGCTCTGAAAATCGCTGGGGACCTGCTCATAGAATTATGGCATCCATCGGTATCATCCTCCTCCCTTGACAACTCCTGAAACTGAAACGGAAAATTTATGAGTTTTCGACCAAAAATCCAAAAAATGCCAAAAAACAAAAAGTTGCCGAAATAGGCCCAAAATTGGCATGCATGACCCTCAGGGGTCCATAGCAACATGCTCCGAAGCTGAGGCCAAAATATCAAGTGCAGATATGCCTTTCTCCTCTTTCCGTGCCAGGCGCTTCTTGAAACTGTTGTTTATCACTACTGAGTTACTGCTGTTCAGCACTCTTCCCCTCTTTTTCCTGTTGCTGCTCATATTTATCACTGTCATGCTGCTCCTGTTGTCTTGCCTTGGAGGCATTTTGACCTAAATGTGTTTTTGAAGAGACAAACTGCCTCACTGTCCTTAAACTGCCTTCTTGGAGCCAAACTGTGTCACTTCACTGTTTTGATAGAGAAACAATGTAATTTGGATGTTTTGCAACAAGTTTCTTGTAATACACAACTTCTGCTCTTCTTAAAACTAGCCTTCTACCTTTGAGTGTACCTCAGCCAGGCAGATTTCTCAATAGGGTACCATATAGTAAAGAGGAGACAGACTGCTGTGTAAATTTCCTGTGCACAGTGTTAAGAAATCACTTTTTCTTGTGAATTTGTTAGAAGCCAATCAACACATCTATATTTGTGTCTCCAAGGTAAAATTCAATCATTAAAACCCTGCTCTTCAGAAAGTGGCCTTCCACCTTGAGAATATCTCAGTCAACAAATTTTCAATATGAAATAATACAGTGAAAAGAAGGGCAGACTGCTAGGAGGAGTTTGCTGTGAGAAGTGCTAAAATCACCCTGTTCTGTGAGTTTTAAGATGTCACTCAATACCTTTTAATCCTTGCCCATGGAAGATTTTGCAATCATTAAAACCCTGCCTTGTATAAGTGTGCCAACATTGAACTAACTTGCATATGTGAAATCAACCCTTAGTGCAATTAAACAGTTCACTGTCACAGTCTTGAGCAAAGATGACAGAGTTTGAAAGACTCCAAAGTTTTTAGGCAGAGGTTATGCGAGTTTTCTCCTTTCAAAACAATCACTAGCCCCTTATAAATGTAATCCTCTGGCTTTGGAAGAAAAAGACTTTTACTCTATAAGCATATCCATTTATCAATCTGAAGATAATGTGAAAGGCTTTCCTTTAGATATAAGCCCTGTCTCTTTATACAAAATTTTTCCTTTTACCTCTTTAGAGGTTTCCTTTGAGGTGGCAGTCAAGATCTCTCAACCAACAGACTTCTTTTAATCAGAACACTGCCCTTACTACCATCCTATATTCTTTCCTGTAGGTGTTTTAAATGACACATTCAACATTTTATTTCAGCTTTACACCTTGAAAACCTACACAGCAAACAACACTATTTTTCTGGTATAGTGACAGTTTTTTAAAGTTCTGTATGCTATGTTATGAGGAGATTTGTAAAAGTCTGATACACTGTTTTCTCTGTAGTCACTCTTAGCAGTGTATTTATCATTTACACACAGCTTTCAACCCAAGGGTACTTCAAAGCAAAATCTTTTGACAGATATGGTGATAAAAGAAACGAAGACAAGCCACTCTTCTGATCTGACCTTGACCTTGCTAGGCAGCTCCTCAATCATATATGTCGATATATAAACCAGGTCAACCTCAACAATTTGTCCCTACCCTTACTCTCACACCAAAGTTTAAAACAGGCCTTTTAAAACTTTCTGTCACTTAGCAAATTTTTTGGAACCGAGGGGAAAATATATAAGAATACCTTCAATTTTGATGAAAAACCCTTGGGGAGAGCTGGAGTAGCACCGGAGGTCCTCAAGATTGCGCGGCAGGGAAAGCACGACGTGCAACAACCGCTCGGGTGGCTTGTCGGGTCGGGCAGTCGGGTCGGGCGGGCGCCGTGTATAGGCGCGTCGCGCGATTGTACAGGCGCGTCGCGCGTACACTGGCCGCCTGTGTAAAATCGTTCCCAGGCGCGTCGCGCGAATTGGCAGGCACGTCGCGCAATGTAAACTGACGCAAATTTCTACAATTTCACCTCGAACTTTCTTTGCTTGATGCCGAGGGTAACCAAAGGACTTTGCTTCGTTTTGGCAATGAAAAATGCACTCTTCACCTCACTCTATTGACATAAAACAAAACTCTCCAATGGTCATATTCTTAAATGTAACATGAACTCTTGGTCGTGTTTTGCAGGGTAAACAAAGTCTTTTGACCTTTTTCAACAATACTTCTCGGCGCAATTTCACCTCGGAATGACAAGCGATGCATGCATCAGAGATAAAGGCCAGAACTCTGTTTTACTTATGCACACGTGTTTGAAGGGTGTTCTTGCTAGTTTTGTTCCTTGTGTGACAATTTTAACACTGAACTTCAAACTTGGAAAAAATAACTCAATAACCTTCATATAATCTCTGCCACTGTGTTTAATGATAGTGGTGATATTTATGATGTAAAACAACCCCTCATTTAAAACTGTCAAGAGAATACCTGAGTTCTGCTTTGTTTCCGAAAGGGTAGGTTTTGCATTGTAAACCTGTTTTGAAAGCCTTGGTCTTTGACAGCTTCTTCAACTTTTACCTACTGTGGGTGCCAAGTTTACTGGTCTTCTTGGACCTTTGATCTAAGAAAAGCTTATCCTTTCAACATACTTTCTTGCCTGTAGGTGTATCATTTATGATATATCTGTTCTTTTGAATAAAGAAAAACTGTGCTTTTTTTAAATCATCTAAACAAAGACAGTCCATGAAAATAACCTCCTTGCTTATTCATAAACTTGTATGTCTTTTGGGAACAAAACCTGAAATGCCTCCCATCATTTGTGATGTATATCTGAAAGGGGAAATTTTATGAACCAGGAAGAACAGGTCTCTTGGAAACATAGTTATCATTTCTTTTGACCAGTGCAGTGATCTTTTTGTAATAGAACTATTCCAAAGCTCAACTCTGTCCCCTGCTTTGACACTTTAGGTGATATTTTAACAAGGAAAAACCATCCAAAATCTGTCAAAAAGAATTTGAACGCTGTTTTGTTACTTAACAGGAGATGGCCTGTGCTTCTTCCAACTTGTTTGATAATTTCTGCTTCCAGGCGATTTATGAGCTCCTTCTTTGATTGTAAGTGCCACATTTTGGATGCATCCCTTCATACCATATTTCTCTGTTTACTTGAAAGGAGCTCCTTTAGATTTCTTGGTATGTGACAGTGTGGTGTTGTTTGACCTTTTCCCTTAAGGAAACTGCCCCTTTTGTATCAATGGCCTTGCATTTTCAAATTGTCTCATGTCTACTATGATGTATATTTTGAAAGACATCTCCCTATGAGTATGAAAACCAATACATTTTGAAACATAAACACCATCTTTTACCTGTGTAAAGAATTTTTCTTTCCTCCTTTGTCTCTTTCCACTGCATCTTTTGATCAATCAGTCTTCAAAAACATTCAATGCCTTGGCTATCTTCTCATGAACGAAGGAGGCCCTTTACTTGGCAAAGTATCTGAAGATTGTTTGATAAACCTGTTTGACAAATATTTCCCTTGGATGTTAGGTAAGCAAACAAATTTGAAAAACATTAATACTAGCACTTCTCTTGCAATCACCACTGTGCTTCAGAAAAACCCTAGTCAAAGTGTCACTGTCTCACTGTACTGCTCTGAGGGGAACTGAAATGTCATCATTTACTTTGGTTAACTTATGACAATTTATTTGAAAGATAGTCTCTGTGACTATGGAGGTCAGTACCCTTTGAAAAACAAACAACTTTTCTTCTGCCTGTGTGATGACATGATCTGTCAGCATCTCTTCAATTTGGTCTTGTGGGAAAGCAAACTGCCTATGATTAGAATTGTTTTTACTCATGATATGCCTTTCTAAAGTTTAACAATTCACATGATTTGAAAACTTCTCATGACTTCCTTTACAAGACCAAAGTCTGTTTTCCTTTGAACTTGCATACCTCAGATTCTATCTCTGCTGTGATTATCACTTACACTCAGAAAACCTAGAATCTCTGTTTCACTGTTCAGTAAAAAGAAAACCTGGACTTTTGCAATCCTCAAAGTCAATACTGGCCAGCGCCCTCTGCTTGTAGATGAAGGAGGCGCCCTAACCCTCTGCTTGTAAATGAAGGAGGTTCTGGGCCATGACAATTTACCAGTTTGCTGTGACAGTGGTGTCTTTCTCTTATTGTGATTTTCATGCTGAAAAGAGGCTGCAAGATCTTGATGAGTGACTCTTTGTTTTGCAGATTCATCTCAGGCTCATGCTACATTTAGAAGCAGCTGTTCTACTAACTGTAGATTCAAGAATGTTCTCCTGAGATGAAGTTGTATTTCCTATCTTTGCAGAATCCATAAAACACTGTGAAACACCTAGTAATCAGCTTGAGACTGTGGTTTATGCAGTGCTGAGACCTAGGGGTATAAGTGGCACGACTTAGAGCTGTTATCAACTTGATTTGCAGAGTGAGAGGTCAGTCATGATTTGTCTGTAGCAGATGGATGCTTTTTGGCTTTTTGATGATTGCCAAGGGTAGAATGTCTTAAAGCGCCACTTCCTAACATAGGGGAGGCTCTTGAAACAGACTTGGACTTTTCCTTTTGGAGCTGATGGACAGACCAATAGGGCTGAAGCTAGATAGGATAGTGATAATGAGGTTTTGATTTTGACATGGGTGGACTGAAAAGTAGAAAGGGCGAAAAAAGTTTTATGAGGGTTTTCTAGATGACATATTGACATAAGGAAATCAGTTTCTAGAAAACTCAGCTGTAGATATAGTCATCACTAACATGTAAAAAATACTGATGGCTAACACCCACAACTTTGGTTATAAGGGGGATGCTTTTTTAAAAGTTAAGAGGTTTTAAAATGAAACTTTTTATTATATTAATGGTTTTTCACTCTTTGGGAAAAAGTAAAACATTCTTTGCATAATTGTAAAAAGAAACAGGTCTTGGAAGATATCTTGTATTTGTAAATAAGAGAAAGTGGGGATTTTTACATTGGTTGATCGCATATGTGTGATATGATGGTTATACTTGATTTCTTAGTGGTGGGAAATTAGTTGAAGTGTTTTCAAGGTATTAGAAGATGATATTATAATGTTATTATAAACTGGATTTGATAATAAAGACATCATTTTTTGGATGATTGTGTCCTAGATCCACTTGAAATTGAATAAGGGGAACTTAGGAACACTTTGAGTTGTGTATGATGGTAAATTTTTCATGGAAACATTTGTTGTATTATGTCTAGTTTTGACATATGCATCTTTCATAGTTTCATGTAACACACAATGACCAAGGACATTTAAGGAAATGAAAGAACATGAAATTTAATGACAAACATTCAAGTACAAAACCAAATTATATCAGTGTTCAAGAACAATTATGCACAAATCAATGAAATCAATGTACAAATCAAGCTTATGAACTCAATGCATTCTAAACCATTTAAAAGATCAATTGTAATTTGATTGTAATCAAGTTCAATTGTAACCTGCAATAGTTTTTTTGTAAGTGTCAATATAAAAATTAATTTGAATTTGAATTATATTGGGTGCATCCTCATTTGAAACCCACATGTATTTTAATATTTGTAAGTCAAAGTTAGAAAAATTGAGTAGTTGAGCTCAAGTGAATGTAAAAACTCACTAGTTTGGGTGCATTTTCAGTGGTATTTGATAGCCCCATTGTGCTGAAGAAGAAATCAAATGAGTGTGAAGTGTAAGTGAATGAGTTAAAGAGTAAAAGTGATCTAGAGGCAAGAAAATTCAAGAAAGAGAGTTCAAGTGAACAAGTTCAAATGGAGTGTAGTATTGAATTGTTAGATTTATTGAATTCCTTGATAACCAATGCTAAATAAAACACATTTTTAATGCACTAAAGTACTCTCCAATCAGTGGAAACGTGTTTGCAAGTAAATCAATCTCAAGTCGATCTCCTTCAAAATCAAATTCAGTTTGTTCAATATGAACTTCAATGAAATAATATTTAGCATTCAAAACTAGTAATGGTTCATAATAACCTTATTTTTTATAACGATAATATTGATGATTCAGTTCAACGAACCACTCACGCATCACTTAGTGAAACAATTTCAAGTGTATAATATGATGAAATTGTACATGATAAAGTTAAAACTTCATTTTGTAAGCCAATTATCAAACCATGGGAAGAAATCGATTGCAACAAAAATCTACATGATTAAGAATATGAAAAATATGATAGTACCTTTCATATTCCGAATTACTCAAAACCAATCAAGTTTTCTAGTGGAGGATTTTTGGATAAAGAAAATTGAAAACATTGCAACCACACCTATCACATGGAATATGACTATTTTGTTCTCCATCCTTGTCACCATTATGGAAATAAGAATCATTCGTTAAGGAGATGTTCCAAAGAAACAAACCATCAATATTGAATATTGGCTATGAATGTATTGATTCTTGGGAATGCTCATCAACAACCATGTTAGGTCCCTATATTACTAGTGTAGTCCCTTATTTTTGTTAGTCTAGCCCCCTTATTATTATTGTTGTACCCCTGTAGCCCCCATATTGTTATTATTGTGCACCATAAAATCCACTATTGTTATTGTTTTTCCCTTACATTATTATTGTTAGGTCGGCTAGGATTATATTGTGACCCCATGGACTCCTATATGTAGAAAGGAGATTTTTTCATTTGTATCATCCAATAATTGTTCATTTATGTAATGTAAAGGAGGTTTACCCCTCGAAGTGGCTTATTTATAAGGCGTTGATCTCTATTTTCTTTAATTTTAGGAGCTAGTTTCATAACATTTGGTATCAGAGCTTTGGATTATGGGGTTTCGGTGCTTCAAAGAGGTCATCGTGGAATTTTCATTATAAATTTTTTATACGAAGTTTCAAAAGCTACGAAAAAAACCCATTTGTGAATAAATAATGAGGAATTGCGTGTAAACATTTCAGATCTTGGTTTGAAAATTTTCTTGAGATATTATCTGTGGAAGTTAGGGTTTTTGCAGGCTCCCGAATTTCATTGCAAAGAGGTGACCTAGGGAAAATCATCATAACTGTCTCTCTAAGCATCAGATTAGAATTATGTAAAAATTGGTCGAAATTAAAAAGAATGTAGTTTCCTGTATCAATTTTAGAGTTGAAGGAGGAAATAGTGACATGTGGCACATTGTACAAGTTCACTCTACCGAACCAATCCATAATTAGGTCATTACAGGAGATTGGGTATAACTTTTCCTTGAAGATTCCAAATCACGTCAGACCTCTGGAATTGGAAAGAAGATTCAGAGGGCTACTAAAGGACTGAAGATAAAATCTTGGGGATCCGAAATTACAAATATTCATCAGTTTCAATATAGAGCTCATCAAAAGCTAGAAAACAATGCGTATTTGTTTTTCAAATTGCATATGGCTTGTTTGAAAAATTAGTTTGAAGTGATTCCAAGGGCATATTGAAGCATAGATATCATTATTGGGTTATAAAATGGCCCCAAAAAATAATTCAACACCCATTAAGTCCTCAGAAGGCTCTACTATGACTCATGAAGAGGAAGAAGTGCAACATGATATATCAAAATTACAAGAGCAAGTGCACCAAATTTCGCTCTTGCAAAGAGTAACAAAAAATGAAATGAAAGTTTTAAAGAAAGGCTTGGAAGCTAAGATGGATGGTTTGAAGAAAGGTGTGGAAGCTAATATGGATGGCATGGAAGATGGCATGGAAGCTAAGATGGATGACATGGAAGAAAAAATGAAAGACAACATGGAAGACATGAAGAATGATCTAAAAGAAGACATGGAATGTTTGAAGGAAGGTTTGAAAAGGTTGATATAAGAAACTATTCCTAATAGCGAAAGGGTAGTAGAGGAAACTCATAATGAGAACACAATAAATGTTAATCGTGATTTCATAAACTCTTATGTTGGATTGAAGACCCACCATATTCCAAAGATAAATATGAGGAAGTTTTATGACAAGGATCCCATAACATGGATACTACAGATGAAGAAATATTTTGATCTCCATAATGTGAAAAAAACACAAAACGTACGCATTGCAACTTTATATTCAGAAAAAAATACATTTTTATTGTATCGATGGCCTTGTTGTCATAAAAAAATGTCACTTGGTCAATTTTTACGGAGGAAATGATAGCACATTATGAGGATACAAACAAAAACACCTTATTTAGCTAGTTGATAAACCTCAAATAAAAGGGTTCAATGGTGGAGCATGTTAGTGTCAATCTAGTCATACTGCCATCAGTGATCAAAATTGCTCTTTTGCATTTTCATATTAGGAGTCCCATACCAATAAATTTCACCATTCCGCTAGGTCATGGATTCATTGATGGTAGTGTTTTTTCATCAGTTTTCCCTCATGTGAAACTTGTTGATTCTCCCCTCTATGGTATTTAGTCATGAGTTACTCTCACTTTGTGAGTTATTTCAGTAGGTCATAGGATGGGTCTCATTAGGTTCTAGGATCTCACCATGGTCAAATTAATGAGTCAAGTGTCAATAAATATCAGCAAGGTCATGAGGAAGTCAATAAACTCAAAGTCACAGCACCTGGGAAGATCAAAGAAATGTTTTATTTAGTTTAATGTAATTTTCACCTCAAAACCATGTTTTGAGGTGAAAAAATTATACTTTGCCTTTATTATCATTTATTATGTAACTTTATGTCAGCATATGTAATAAGTCACACTTCAGAAGCTATTATCTCCACAAAGTTACTGCTCTGCCCTTCAGAAAGGTTTTCCACACAATTTTCAATGTCAAATCATGTTCTAAATATGTTCAATAGAAAGAGCCCGGAAAGAGCTTTCCAACGGTATATTACACTCTCAAAACTGACTCCTGGATTGAAATTTATGCCTAAGTGAACAAAGTCCTCTATACCCTAACCCTTCCCCTTTTTCCCACATTTCCCTTAAACTTTATGTTATAAAAGTTTAATGTTTTCTTTTATAAAACACCTTTTTCCCCGATCTGATGGTAAAATCACATTGTTAAAATCATTTAAACACAAATGCGATTTAATAAAACCACTTCCCCTCCATACCCTTTAAACTTTATAATAAAGTTTTAAAGGTTTTATATTATAAAAACCCCCGCCGATCCAATTCCCTTCCCTTTCCATCGCAATCGCACCATATTTATGTGTGCCTCGATTCACCCTTGCAACTACAAAAACTACGATGTGATTCCATTCACCCGATTGAGTACCCCCGATCGAAATCCACCCGATTAAATCCCGACCGTTGATCTGATCAACGATCCAATGACCCATACTCCATCGCTCCATCACAATCGGTGATTTCATAAAGCATTACACCCGCTCCCATTGCGAAACGCCAATGCGATTGACCCCGCCCAATTGCACCTCGACCGTCGATCTATCCTTCCGATCGAATGACTCACAAGCCATCGTGCCATCACATCGGCATTTTCAATACGTGCTTTGTCTCCGCTCCCTCTCCCGACTCTGATTGATCTATGGGTCCCACCACTTAATATTCCACCCTTTCATAATTATAAAGCCATTTTCCTTTGTAAATCTTAAATTTCATTTTATTTTGTTTTATACAAAGAAACTCCCCCCTTGATTCCTTTTCCCCATGCTCTATGGTATTATTCAATCGCATCGCATATTACTACAATATGTTCACTACCCCACTCCCCTTCCCTAATTGCAATTGCGATTTGGTCCCCGGGTCCCACCTTAAAGGCCCTCCGCTCTTTCAATGTAAAATCATTTTACTCCTTTGCAAAATTCCGAAACATTTTTAATTTTGTTTTACCCCATTACCCTTTGGCTTATCCCTATACACTAATCCCAATCGCATCAGAAGTTTTTAAAGCTTCATAACACCTCCCCCTTTCCTTCGATCCCGATTGCGATTACACCATCGCATCATATGTTTTAAAAAACTCCATTATATGTTGCATCCCCTCCTTTCCTCCAATTGCAATTTCCAATCGCTTATGGACCCCACCTCCTTTCCCTTTCACTCATATTCATTCAAAAGGGGATTTTCCTTCATTAAAGGCATAATTTCATTTTAATTCATTTTAAAGGCGTTTTATTCAAAGGTGGATTTTTCTTCAAGAGAGTGATAATAGAAAGAAAAGCGACAGTCAAAGGCTGAGAGCTAATATAAAACAAATATTTCTATAGCAGCAGAAAAAATAGGGATCTGCTCTTCAAATTGCCTATTTTTCATTCAACAGCGTAACAGTGAATCTGCCAAAGTGGTCAAATGTAATGTTGTTCCTTCTTTTAGGCAAGTTGTTGGTTCTCTTTTCTATCTTCGGATTTCAGTTCTGAGTTAGTAAAACAACTTCCTTTTTCTTTGGATCTATTTCCCACAAAACTGGTCTATTTAATGTAATTTTGAACCATTTGTAAAGCAGTCTGTAAATCAATAAGTAGGGGAATAGTGTTGAAATCAAGGAGAACGGTCTACGCTCCATTGTAACAGTTCTGGACAGGGAATTAATAAAGAGATGCAGATATAATTTGTGGGATCCATGTGGTATGAAATTTAACATTTTTTCTCCCCTTTGTGTTCATATGTAAATCGTTATGTGTACCATTCATTCATAAACATCTCTGTTTGAATGCTTTCAAGATAGAAAGGTAGAATCCATTTTTTATGCTCTGCCTTGGGAAATCATTCAATACTCTATGTTTTTATTCTATTTGAAAAGGATCCATCTCCCATTCCATTTTCAGCTCCTCACTAGCCTTTCATTCCATCATTAATTAAACTTAATTGCTAAAACTTCCTGTCTACCTTGCCCTATGAAAAACCCTGTGTCCTTGATTTAATTCCTCCTTTTCAAATTTTCTTATTTGTTCCATACTACCCTGAAAATCCATTTATTTAAACATTTCCCATTATTACAACTAGCCTAAAATCAGTTCTTAATTGTATTTCGTTGAATATATTTTTACGGAGAGAGCCCTCTCCTGACCGTGTAGGGCTAGCTACAAGGCTGAGCGTGGTTTAAAGGTTACCTTGATTTGTCTTTTCAGCCTGAGGTCCAAATCTGGTGATAACATTTCTGGCGACCATACTGGGGAATGTTTTGTAGCATAAAAGATTCATCACCCCAGTAATATTTTCCTTGTAAATTCCTGGACTCTGGATAATGATGTTCAGAGTCTCCTAGGTTGGAAATAAAATTTTGTAAAGTAAAAATTTGACCACACTGGCTTCAAGAAGATACACAAGGGCCAATCCTGATCCAAATCCTCCCCCTGTGTTTGAGAATCCTAATCTTATCCCAAGAATAGTCAGAAGATAAGAGGGATCACTAAGTCCTAGGCCTATCTTCAGATCCCATACTTGGCCCAGTGAGTGGTTGTTTGTAGAAGATCTTTCTTTTGATGAGAGTTTTGAGCTTTATTTGTTTAGAAGTAAGTCTGAAACTGCACTTGATGACACAGTTTTAGATCCAAAATTTCTTATAGATATCAAAGTTCAAAGGGAAAATACTTCAATTGATGATTATATTATGAATTCCCCTCAGTCATCTATCACTGTAACTAATATCCCTGAGCCTTCATAGTTATCAGGAACAACATTTCCTCCTCCTAATTCATCAACATTCCTATCAGTAAATTCTCAGCTTTCATCTCCTCCATCAACACCTCCCTTAAATCCCAGTATCACAAACATTGTTGTGAATCCACCTCGAGTCATGGCTGCCCGCTATGCACCCTTGGTTTTACCTCAGGTTATGAATGATATGCCTGTTGATTATCAAAGTAAAATTCCTATTTTTGATGCCACTCAAAGCATTACAACCTAACAGCATGTTGATAAGATCAATGAATTTTTTGATCTACATGAGGTAGAGGCAGAGAATGTAACTACAAGGTTGTTTATCCAAAGCTTTGGAGGTGAAGTTAGAAAGTGGTTCAGAACTTTACCAACAGGCTCTATTCACACTTTGCAGGAGTTACATACACAATTCTTAGACCAGTAGGAGGTAAAGAAAAACCCACACCAAATTTTGTCTTAGTATGAGAATATTAAAAGAAGTGTGGGTGAAACTGTACATGATTATTGTTTAAGATTAAATGCTGTATATAATGCTATTCCGACTAACCTGAAACCTCCTGTGGGATTAGCCTTGCTCAAATTTCCAGATGGTTTCAATGCTGATATGGCATATTAGTTGCGAGAAAGAGATCCCACCACTCTCAAAGACATGCAGAAGATAGCTGTAAGCGTAGAAGCTAATTTACTTGCCAAGAGAGCACAAACTAGACCTAAAAAGAGAGTCACCGTGAAAGAAGAAGCCTCTCCTTTAGACAGTAAGATGGATACTTTGATTCGGACAATGGAAAATATGGTTGATCGATTAACCATTTCAGATAGACCTGAACCTCAAATCAGGAATCTGAATTTCAGAGGATAACAACCACAATTCAGAATTAAACAGAGAGAACAGAGGGCGTAGGACCAAGCGGCACCACAACAGCAGATCAAGACTCCATTGCAGCAGAATTACATTCAAGGAACAGAGACAGATGTGGATGATGGTCCTCTGATTGAAGCCAATCATTTCTTCACTGCAGATGGCTCGCCAATTTTTCTCACTGAAGACGAAGAATACACAGCAACTATAGACATTCAAAAGGACAAAAAATTCATTTTGGCTAATGATGCAGTGTTATAAGATGAGTCCGATGATTACTAAAGAGGGTACATGAATGATTTATCAACCCAACAAAAGAAGTATTATTTGAGGAACAGAGATGTTTCGATCAGCCCCATTCAGAAGAGAAAAGAGCTCCAAATGAAGAACGATTCTCAGAAGAAAGGGAAAGAGTCGGCCGACCCTTCCTCCAGCAAAACACCTTCAGCGATTAACACTCCAAATGAGAAGAACCAGTAGAGTGCAGCAATGGAGAAAATAGAGAAGAAAGATCCTCCAGTTAAAGAAGTAGAAAAGGTCCTTTCTTTTAATTTGGAGAATGAAATTTCTAAGTTGAAAGTGTCCATGCCCTTAACTGAGTTGGTAAAACATAACACTTACAAAAGTCAGGTGTCTAGAATTTTTCAAATAGACTCTGTTTCTGATATGGTTAATGTTGAGGATGACTGTCTGGAACTCATCTTTGGTCCAGCCATAGAAGATCAATCTGAAGAAAGTGAAGTCCCTCCCTTTTACCTGAGTCTTAGATTGCATGAGTTCATCTTGAATAATGCTATGTTGGACTCTGGAGCCTCACATAATTTGATGCCCAAGGCCATCATGGAGAGGTTAGGACTTGATATTATCCGTAAATATCATGACTTGTATTCCTTTGACTAAGGTAGGGTCCATTGTATTGGTCTTATCAAAGAATTGGTAGTGTCTTTAGATCAAATCCCAGCCAAGAATGATATGATGGATGTAGTTGTTGCCGATGTTCCACCACGGTTTGGAATGCTTTTATCCAGGTCTTGGGGTGAAAACTTTAAGGAACCATGCAACTTGACTTCTTTTATGCCACTATTCCCGTGTTTGGCCAGTTAAGAAAACTCTATAGGGAGAAGAAAATGAAATACATGATTACTAGCAAAGAGAAGCCAGTAAATCATCCATTAATGTAGTCCACACATATTTAGAGTCCTTTGTATTATATTCAGATGGTGGTTTGAATGATGAGAATGTTCAGTTGGTACAAATAGATGAAATACCTGAAATTTCAGAGACTTTTAGGGAAGTACTCAAACAGGAAAAAGATAAAGTAGCAAGCACTTCTGAGCCTTTTGCCTAACAACAACAAAAAGACAGTAAACAACAGAAAGATGCAGAAATCAG
This sequence comes from Pinus albicaulis, assembly GCA_034641835.2. Taxonomy (NCBI): domain Eukaryota; kingdom Viridiplantae; phylum Streptophyta; class Pinopsida; order Pinales; family Pinaceae; genus Pinus; species Pinus albicaulis. Next base: position 804,935,777 of record CM076581.1, on the reverse strand, counting down.
TCAAGGTAAAGAAGAGAAAGAAGAAAAATTTCAGCATCTACAAGAAGAAGAAGAATGCCTTTGGAGCATGGACTTTGATGGAGCTGTTGGTAAGGATGGTGTTGGTATCGGAATATGGATTCGAAGCCTTGTTTTCTAGCCTGAAAGGGTTCCTAGTAATGTTAGAGTATGTGCTTATAAATTAGCCGTTGACTGCTCTAACAATGAAGCAGAGTATGAAGCTTTGATTGCAGGTCTAAAAATTTTGAAGAAGTTAAATGCAAAAAGGATTTATGTATATGGAGATTTAGAGCTGATAATCAAACAGGTCAAAGGAGAGTACCAAGAAAAGCATCCGTGATTGAGGGCATATAGAAATGCAGTCTTGGATATCTTGAAGACATTCCTTGAGTACACTTTGACAACGGTGCCCAAGATGCAGGACATTATTGTTGATTCTCTTGCCACTACTGCAAGCAACTTGAAGATTTCGATGAACTCCAGCAACAAGTTTCAAATTTATGTCAAACATAGGCCCGTTGTTCCTGATAATTTAATATATTGGCAAGTGTTTTGGGATGACAATGAGATCAATGCTTTTTTGTAGAGTGATGGAAAATTCAAAGACACTCCAATAGAAGGTGAGTATGAGGTTGATGATCAAGAAATTGAAACAAATCAGATGGAAATATTGCAGCTGAAAGATAATGTAATTCCTAGAGGTCTCATACCTTTAAAGGAGCTTTTTGATCAGGATGATGTTGAAAAGAAACCAAGCTTGGTGCCTACTGAGAAAGGAGTCGAAGATGTGAATCTTGGAACAGCTGACAAGCCCAAGTTTGTGATGTTGTCAAAGGCATTGTCACCTGAGGTAAAGGAAAAGTATGTTAAATTTCTTTCTGAACTTTTTGATGTGTTTGCATGGGATTAATCAGATTTGAAGGTGTATGATAAGAACATAATCCAGCATACTATTCCCATCAAGGCGGATCAGAAGCCATTCAGACAGAAGTTGAGAAGAATCAATCCGAAGCTGCTGCCATCCATTGAAAAAGAGGTAAACAAATTTTACAAAGCTAGTATCATAGTCCCAATTAGATTTTCTGACTAGATTTCAAATTTGGTTCCAGTACGTAAGAAGACAAGAGCGATAAGGTTGTGCATATATTTTCAGAATTTGAATAAAGAATCCTTAAAGGATAATTATCCACTTCCGAAGATGGACCATATTTTTCAGAGAGTAGTTGGTGCATCTAGGATGTCACTAGTTGATGGCTACTCAGGCTACAACCAGATCTTGGTGCATGAAAAAGATCAAGACAAAACTGCCTTCACAACACCCTGGGGAACTTTCCAGTATGCCAAAATTCCATTTGGACTCAAGAACGCTGGAGCTACTTTCCAGCGAGCAATGGACATTGCTTTTGCCAATGAAAAAGATGTTTTTCTTGTTGTTTATTTGGATGATTTGACAATGTTTTCTAGTTCTGATGATGAGCATTTGCACCATTTGAGGGTTGTGTTTCAGCGATGCAGAAAGTTTGGGATCTCTCTCAATCCAAAGAAGAGTCTCTTTGCCATGGATGAAGGCAAGTTGCTGGGGCATATCATCTCTAAAGATGGTATCCGTATTGATCCATCTAGAGTGGAGGCAATTCAGCACATAGACCTTCCACGGAACAAAAAGGAGATTCAAGCATTCAATGGTAAGATGAATTTCTTGTGCAGATTTATACCCAATTTGGCTGAACATTTGAGAGAAATGACTAATATGTTGAAGAAGGATAGCACTGTCAAATGGAGTGAGGAAGCTATCAAGTCATTTAATCTAGTAAATTTTTCTCTGTCCAATGCCCCAGTCTTAATTAGTCCCAACCATACTCAAGATTTTATTATCTTTTCATTTGCATCAGAGCATACTATGGCTGTTGTTTTGATGCAAAGAGAGATCAGATTGAAAAGCCAATTGCCTTTTTCAGTAGGACTATTAGAGATGCCGCTTTAAGGTATAATATTATTGAGAAACAAGCATTGGCTCTTATAAATGCATTAAAGGATTTTAGGGTCTATATTCTGCATTCGCATACTATAGCATATGTTCCTAATGCTGTAGTAAAGGATGTGTTGATGCAAACTGATCCAGAAGGTCGAAGAGGTAAGTGGATAGCAGCTATGTTGGAGTATGAATTGGAGATCAAACCCACAAATTTGATCAAAGGACAAGGCTTGGAAAAGCTAATGGCCCAATCAAATCTGCGCGCCCTGGATAAACCTCATAACAACAATTTTAGAGGATGAAGATGAAGGTTTTCTTGTTCCGGTTTCAGATATTTTTCTACAATCCCCATGGTATTCAGATATTGTTTATGTCCTTCAGCATCTTTCACCTCCTCCAGGAATGTCTAAGAGTAAAGGTAAATCACTAAAACTTAAATCTGCTAAATATTGTATTTTAGACAGTGCTCTTTATTGGAAAGATCCAAGAGGTGTCCTACTCAATTTTTTGGTTGAAGAAGAGGCTCAGAAGGTAATGCACGACTTTCACAAAGGTGATTGTGGTGGTCATTTGTTTTGGAAGACTACAGCTAACAAAGTGTTGAGAGCAGGATATTATTGGCCCACTTTATTTTCAGATTTGTATAAAACAGTGATGAGTTGTCATGAATGTCAAATTTTCCAAGGAAAAAGGAAATTGCTTCCTCTTCCTTTGAAACCAGTTTTAGTGAACACTCCCTTTCAGCAGTGGGGAATCGATTTCATAGGGGAAATTCATCCCTCATCATCAACGCATCATCGATGGATATTGACAGGAACAGATTACTTTACTAAATGGATCGAGGCTGTCCCAGCAAGGTAGGCAACTGATATGGTAATTATTCAATTTCGAGAGTCAAATATTTTATCTCGTTTTGGCTGCCCTCACAAAATTATAACAGATAACGCAGCAGCGTTCAAGTCTAAGAAGATGGTGGAGTTTTACGACAAATATAACATTGTTCTGGGCCATTCAACAGCATACTATCCACAAGGCAACGACCTGGAAGAATCATCGAACAAATCTCTGATAAATATAATCAAGAAAATGTTGGAGGCAAACAAAAGAAACTAGCATCGAAATCTCATCAACACATTGTGGGCAGACAGAGTTAGCAGTAAGAAATCCATAGGTATGTCACATTTTTGAATTGGTTTATGGTACTGATGTTGTCTTTCCTACATCACTTACAGCTCCAGTCATGAGATTATTGCAAGAAGTTGGTAGTGAAGACGATTACAATCAGTGGAGAATCAATCAGATGATATACCTTCAGCAAACAAGAAAGGAAGTGTCACAAAATGCTATTCAGTTGCAAGAGAAGATAAAGAAGATCTATGACTGAAAGACCAAAGCAGAAAAGTTTCAGTTGGATGAGGTGGTGTTGAGATGGGATGCAATAAATGAGGACAAAGGGAAGAATGGTAAGTTTGACAACCTGTGGAAAGGACCATACAGGATTTCAACATACATGGGACATAATTCTTTCTTACTTTCAGAAATGGATGGCCAATATTTCCCTGGAGTAGCAGTGAATGGTAGGCTTTTGAAGCACTACCATTGTTGAAGATAATGGATCAGAAACTATGTCACCATCATTGTATATACCATGTTATTTTTGGTCATATTTCAAGTACACAGTCATTGAAGTTTGGGGCCCGAGGTGAAGGCTATACAACTCAAATGATATGTGTATGGTTTGGTTTTATTTCAGTTTTCAGCCTTAGTCTTGAGTCAAAGTCCGTCTGCATAGTGTCAGTTTTCAGTATTTTTGACTCCATGCCCAACGGATAAGGCTACTTGGTCTACGGTGTTCTTGGCACCTCCAAGGAGCTACCATCACCATTGGAGCCAATGTTAGTGTCAGTCTAGTCATACCATCATCAGTGATCAAAATTTTTCTTTTGCATTTTCATATTAGGAGTCCCATACCAATAAATTTCACCATTCCTCTAGGTCATGGATTCATTGATGGTAGTGTTTTTTAATCAGTTTTCCCTCATGTGAAACTTGCTAATTCTCCCCTCTATGGTCTTTAGTCATGAGTTACTCTCACTTTGTGAGTTATGTCAGTAGGTCATAGGATGGGTCTCATTAGGTTCTAGGATCTCACCATGGTCAAATTAATGAGTCAAGTGTCAATAAATATCAGCAAGGTCATGAGGAATTCAATAAACTCAAAGTCACAGCACCTGGGAATATCAAAGAAATGTTTTATTTAGTTTAATGTAATTTTCACCTCAAAACCATGTTTTGAGGTGAAAACATGATACTTTTCCTTTATTATCATTTATTATGTAATTTTATGTCAGCATATGTAATAAGTCACACTTCAGAAGCTGCTATCTCCACAAAGTTACCGCCATTCCCTTCAGAAAGGTTTTCCACAACATTTTTAGTGTCAAATCATGTTCTAAATATGTTCAGTAGAAAGAGCCCAGAAAGAGCTTTCCAACGGTATATTACACTCTCAAAACTGACTCCTGGATTGAAATTTATGCCTAAGTGAACAAAGTCCTCTATACCCTAACCCTTCCCCTTTTTCCCACCTTTCCCTTAAAATTTATGTTATAAAGTTTAATGTTTTCTTTTATAAAACCCCTTTTCTCCCCATCTGATGGTAAAATTGCATTGTTAAAATCATTTAAACACAAATGTGATTTAATAAAACCACTTCCCCTCCATACCCTTTAAAATTTATAATAAAGATTTAAAGGTCTTAAAAACCCCCGCTGATCCAATTCCCTTCCCTTTCCATCGCAATCGCACCATATTTATGTGTGCTCTTATTGACCCTTGCAACTCTAAAAGGTCCTATGCGATTCCATTCACCCGATTGGGTACCTCCGATCGAAATCTACCTGATTGTTGATCTGATCAATGATCCAACGACCCATACTCCTTCGCTCCATTGCAATCGACAATTTCATAAAGCGTTACACCTGCTCCCGCTGCGAAACGCCAATGCGATTGACCCTGCCCGATTGCACCTCCGCCGTCAACCTATCCTTCTGATCAGACGGCTCACAAGCCATTGCGCCATCGCATCGGCATTTTCCATACGTGCTTTGTCTCCGCTCCCTCTCCCGATTCTGATTGATCTACGGGTCACACCACTTAATCTTCCACCCTTTCATAATTATAAAGCCATTTTCCTTTGTAAATCTTAAATTTTGTTTTATTTTTTTTTATACAAAGAAACTCCCCCCTGATTCCTTTTCCCCATGCTCTATGGTATTATTTAATCACATTGCATATTATTACAATATGTTCACTACCCCGCTCCCCTTCCCCGATTGCGATTGTGATTTGGTCACTGGGTCCCACCTTAAAGGCCCTCTGCTCTTTCAATGTAAAATCATTTTAATCCTTTGCAAAACTCCAAAACATTTTTAATTTTGTTTTACCCCATTACCCTTTGGCCTATCCCTATACACTAATCCCAATCGCATTGGAAGTTTTTAAAGCCTCATAACACCTCCCCCTTTCCTCCAATCCCGATTTCGATTACACCATCGCATCATATATTTTAAAACACTCCATTATATGTTGCATCCCCTCCTTTCCTCCGATTGCGATTTCCGAACGCTTATGGACCCCACCTCCTTTCCCTTTTGCTCATATTCATTCAAAAGGGGATTTTCCTTCATTAAAGGCATAATTTCATTTTAATTCATTTTAAAGGCGTTTTCTTCAAAGGTGGATTTTTATTCAAGAGAGTGATAATATAAAGAAAAGTGACAGTAAAAGGCCAAGAGCTAATATAAAACAAATATTTCTACATCATAAAAAAAAATAGGGATCTACTCTTCAAATTGCCTATTTTTCATTCAACAGCGTAACAATGAATCTACCAAAGTGGTCAAATGTAATGATGTTCCTTCTTTTAGGCAGATTGTTGGTTCTCTTTTCTATATTTGGATTTCAGTTCTGAGTTAGTAAAACAACTTTCTTTTTCTTTGGATCTATTTCCCACAAATCTAGTGTATTTAATGTAATTTTGAACCATTTGTAAAGCAGTCTGTAAATCAGTAAGTGGGAGAATAGTGTGGAAATCAAGGAGAACGCTCTGCGCTCCATTGTAACAGTTTTGGACATGGAATTAATAAAGAGATGCAACTCTGATTTGTGGGATCCATGTGGTATGAAATTTAGCATTTGTTCTCTCCTTTGTGTTCATATGTAAATTGTTATGTGTACCATTCATTCATAAACATCTCTGTTTGAATGCTTTCAAGATAGAAATGTAGAATCCATTTTTTATGCTCTTCCTTGGGAAATAATTCAATACTCTCTGTTTTTCTTCTGTTTGAAAATGATCCATCTCCCATGCCCTTTTCAGCTCCTCACCAGTCTTTCATTCCATCATTAATTAAACTTAATTGCTAAAATTTACTGCCTACCTTGCCCTACGAAATACCCTGTGTCCCTGATTTAATTCCTCAGTTTCAAATTGTCCTATTTGTTCCATACTACACTGAAAATCGATTTATTTAAACATTTCCCATTATTATACCTAGCCTAAAATCAATTCTTAATTGTATTTCGTTGAATATTTTTTTTACGGAGAGAGCCCTCTCCTGACCTTGTAGGGCTAGATACAAGGCTGAGCGTGTTTTAAAGGTTACCCTGATTTTCCTTTTCAGCCTGAGGTCAAAATCAGGTGATAACAAAGCACATAGAGGACTTCGAGAAATTGAATATAAGGGTAACTAATATTACAGAGGAACACAAGATTGATGTCTTCATAGGGACTTTAAAGGATATAATCCAACATGAGGTTTGCCTTTGGGAACTTGATTCATTGGAGAAGTAATTCAAGTTGGCAAGAAAAATTGAATTTAAAATTATGGCAACAAGGAAGCCTACCACTCACATCTATAAATATGGTAGTGTTGGTACTCCTAGAATTTCACAACCTAAAAAGTTGACACCATAATAATTGGAAGAAAAAATAGAAAAAGGGATTTTCTACAGTTGTGCTTGAAAATACACTAAAGGTCATAAGTGTGCTGAGAAGAAATTATTCTACATAGATTGTGAAGAGGAGAAAGAAAATGAACAAGAAACTTCAAAAGAAGAGGATATACACTAGGAACCAACCCTAGAGAAAGAAGAAATGACTTTGACCATGTCCTGTAATATATTGGCAGGAATTACCACTCCTTAAACTCTCAAGATAGAAGGACATATCAAGAAGAAAAAGGTAATAGTGTTAATTGATTCGATTAGTACCCTTAATTTTATTCATTGTAAGGTAGCGAAGGAATTGAATTGCTTCCTATAACCAACCACAGAGTGTCAAGTGATGGTTGAAAATGGAGGAACTATAAATTTCTCTAGAAAATGCCATAATATCGAGCTAACCATGGGGGAATATGTATTGAATAGTCCAATGTTTTTCATTCCAATGGGAGGTGTTGATTTTGTACTAGGAGTACAATGGTTACAATCTTTGGGGACGGTAGCTTTTAATTTTCAAGAATTTTTCTTGAAATTTTTTCAGAAGGAAAGGAAGTTGAATTATGGGGTATCGTAGCGAAGCTAAGAAATATAATAAGCTCTAATTTCATGACAAATATTCTGAAGAAATAACACCGAGGCGTAATTGCACAATTATGCCCACTAGAAGTTCCAACATCAAAATCATCTATTTCTCCAGATCTCCAAAAATTATTGGACAATCATTCCAAGGTGTTTGAAACTCCAATAGGAATCTCACCTATTCATCATCATGATCATCTTATTCATTTGATTCCAGGAATTGTTCCTCCAAACATCAGGCCTTACAGAAATCCTTATGTCCAAAAGAGCGAAATTGAACCTATGATTGCAAAAATGTTAGAGGCTGGTATAATTCAACCTATTCAAAGTTCTTTCTCATCTCCAATAGTATTGGTGCACAAGAAGGATGGATCATGGCGCATGTGTTTGAATTATAGCGAGCTCAATAAGCTCACTATTAAAGATAAATTTTCCATTCCTGTGATTGATGAATTATTGGATGAATTACATGGAGCAATTTATTTTACCAATTTGTATCTTCATGCAGTATATCATCAAATTAGAATGAAGACTGAAGATATTATGAAAACAACATTTCGAACTTGTGACGGTCATTATGAATTTTTGGTCATGCCTTTTGGCCTTACCAATGCACCTTCTACATTTCAAGGGTTTATGAATTCCATTTTCAAACCCTTAGAAAATTTGTGTTAGTATTTTTCGGTGATATACTAATCTACAAAAAATCTGGGAAGGATAATGTTCAACATGTTGACATGGTGCTCAAACTATTGGAGGAGAAACAATTATATACAAAAAACTCCAAATGTTTCTTTGGAGTACAAGAGGTGGAATATCTGGGTCATATTGTATCTCAGGAGGGTGTTAAGGTAGACCCTAAAAAAATTAAAACTGTTAAGGAATGGAAAGTCTCCACAACCATAAAGAAGTTGCGAGGATTTCTCAAGTTAATAGGGTATTATCGCAAGTTTTTTAAGAATATGGGAGAATAGAAACACCTCTAATAACATTATTGAAGAAAGATGCATTTTCATGGAATCCTGAAACAACTAAGGCCTTTGAATATATTAAAGAGGCAATGTGCCTAGCACCAGTCTTAGCTACGCCAGACTTCACAAAAACCTTTATTGTGGAATGTGATGCCTTAGGAAATGGAATTGGTGCTGTTTTAATGCAAGAAGGATGACCCATTTCTTTTGAAAGTCATCCAATCAAAGGAAAGTATTTACAGAAAGCTATTTATGGGAAGGAAATGTTGGCAATACGACTTGCACTAAATAAATGGCGACCTTACCTAATGGGAAGACACTTCAAGTTAAAAACTGGTCATGACAGTCTTAAGTACTTTTTGGAACAAAGACTATCTTTAGAAGAGAAACAAAAATGGGTCGCAAATATTTTGGGTTATGGCTTTGAAATCATCTACAAAAAATGGAAGCTAAATATTGTTGCAGATGCACTCTCAAGAAAGGATGAATAGGTTGAATCATTGTTTTTTTCCATTTCTATTATCTACCAGATTGGATAATCAAAGCAAAGGATGAATGGAAGAATGATGAAGAAGTGTGAACACTCATTCAAAATTTGCAGCAAGATCCTAGTACATATGATACATTTAGTTGGAAAAATGATTCCTTATGGTACAAATATCACTTATATCTTTGTAAGAATTCTCAACTAAAAATATATATTATTTTGGAATTGCACACCTCTCCCTTAGGACCACACTCAAGATTTTCAAAAACTTACCAGAGGGTGAGGAAAGTTTTTTTTTGGGATGGCCTTAAATCCGATATTCAAAATTTTGTGGTAGAATGTTTGGTTTTCTAGAAAAATAAAGTTGAGACAATTGAGACCCCGGGTCTGCTACATTATCCATTCCAATTCAATGTTGGGAGGATGTTTCAATGGATTTTATCATGGGTTTACCTAAGTCCGAAGGAAAGAGTTCCATAATGGTGGTAGTTGATAAAATTACCAGGTATGCACACTTTTTTGAATTATCTCATCGATTTAAAGCAAGTACAATTGCTATTGCATTTATGGAAACAATTCAAAATCTACATGGAAACCCAAGGATTATTGTAAGCGACAAAGATCCCATTTTTACTGGAAATATTTGGACGAAATTATTTTCTTGTTTGGGTACTCAAATAACTCATAACTCATCTTATAATCCTCAATCCAATGGGAAAATTGATATAGTGAAAGAATGTTTGGAAGGATATATTCGTTGTTTTGTATCTGATAAAGAAACACAATGGGTCAAGTAGTTATCTCTGGCTGAATAGTATTATAACACTTCCTTCCATACTGCAGCAAAAATGACCCCATTTATGGAACTCTCTGGATATCATCCACCATCCATCACATCATATTTAAGAGAGAAATCTATGTTTCAAGCATTGGAAGATCACATCGAGCATCAACAAAAAATTTTCCAACTCTTAAAGGATAACCTAAATTTGGCACAAAATCAAATGAAGCAAAAGGCAGATCAACATTGCAGCGAGAGAATTTTTGATGTAGGAGACCAGGTATTTTTACAGCTACAACCATACAAACAAATGTCCCTCAAGAAAGCTAAGAAGGATAATAAATTATCGCCAAAGTACAATGGTCTTGACAAGGTGTTGCAAAAAATTTGTACTATGGCATGCAAATTGGAGCTTCCTGCTTCTTCTCGAGTGCACCCATTTTTCCATGTTTCATGCTTAAAGAAGCTTATAGGCGAAAAAATTCCAGTTCAAACAATATTGCCAAAACTTGATGAGGAAGGAAAAATCATATTGGAACCTAAAGCAGTTATGGAAGAAAGAACTCGACAACTATGAAATCAACAAATTTCAGAGTATCTCATCAAGTGGAAGAACTTACCCACTTAATATTCCACATGGGAGGATGAGAATTTTATACAGAAGCATCCAAAGCTACTCAAGCATTGAGGACAACACTTTTTTAAAGGAGAGGGGCATGTTAGGCCCCTATATTACTAGTGTAGTCCCTTATTGTTGTTAGTGTAGCCCCCTTATTGTTATTGGTGTACCTCTGTAGCCCCCATATTTTTTTATTATGCCCCATAAAATCTACTATTGTTATTGTTGTTCCCTTACATTATTATTGTTAGGTCGGCTAGGACTATATTGTGATCCCATGGACTCCTATATATAGAAAGAAGGTTTTTTCATTTGTATCATCCAAGAGTTGTTCATTTATGTAATGTAAAGGAGGTTTCCCCCTCAAAGTGGCTTATTTATAAGGCATCGATCTCTCTTTTATTCTATTTTGGGAGCTGGTTTCATAACAAACCATGCGACTACATTAATTCTACTGAAGAATTCAATCTTGAGTAAATAAAAATATTGCAACTGGAGATGAAAAGAAGATGGTAATCTCATGTGCCTAAAATGGGGAGTACAATGGTGAAAATCTCCTACATATTAAGGGGGGGAGTTCAAAAATCAAATGAAGATGGCTATTGGTAAAAGTAAAACCACTTGTGGTCTCTCCTTTCAGCTGACACTGGGGGGAATTGATGATGAAATTGAAGATGGTAGTCATACTAAAAGTTTTGATAACACAATTAAATTTCCAGATGGGCATAAAAATTTTCAATATGGGAAAGAAAACTTTGGAGGAGTTATGGTTCAATATTTTATAGTTAAATCATACATCGGACATAAGATTGAGGTCTTGATTGAGAGAAAATTTTTGGACATATTTTGTTCGCTTAGATGGTAATTCGAGCTAGAAAAGGATATGGATTCATTTTTCATTGCATATTGGAATTAGATTGAGATGTCAAGCATTTTCAAGGATATGTTAGACTTGTAGTTTGTTCACATCTCTTGGTTCACTCTCTTCATATTGGATTTTTTCAACATCCATTTTTTACAAATTTTTAGGCACTTCTTCATTAAGGCTCAGATCAAGGGTTTCAACATGAAGACTTGGAGATAGTACCAGTTTGTGTTTCATTTTTGGTATTATTTCTCAGACTTATGAGTGAGGAAGGGGGGGGGGGGGGGGGAGGGGGGTGGGTGGGGGGGGGATTTTAGCCTCTTTTTCATATATAACCATGAATTCCTAGTTACCACCCTTTATGTATTTCACATCTTGGGGTATATTTTTAATCATAAGTGTGTTTCTAGATCCTATTTTCTCTCATCCTACTCTATCACTTTGTGAGGTGTAAATGTGGGAGAAATTGAGGTGGTTTCATAAATGTATTGTATATGTGTATCATTGGAATACGAATAGACAATACATAATGTGAGCATATATTATAGCTTGAGGAATTATTTTCCGAATTCCATGTCTCTTGTACTATATTTTTATTTTCTATATTTTATTAGGGGAGGCCAATAATGGATCCCTCAATGAAAGGACTAGATCAGTAAAGTTATTTCTATATAAGACTAATTATGGGAAAGCTATCATAATTGAAGTTATAAACAAAAATGCAAGAAATATTAAATTGTATTTATTATCAATACTATGTCATGATTGTCTTCATAGAACATTTAGTGACAACAAAATATAATTTTCACAAACTAGAGGTAATTTCCGAAAAAAAATAATAATATGTAGATTCCAACATTTAGTTATTAGTTATTATGAATAACACATAATTTTTGAGACATCCTTAGTAGTAAATAGTGAGTTATTGCTTACTTGCGGTATCAAAGTTAGATGGTTCTAAATGTATATATGTAGTTATGAAGGTCTTATAAGATTAATTCATAAAAGTGTATTATGCCATTTATTTATAATTTTTATCTTATTCGAAATGGGTGTTTAGAAGCCTTAAATTATCTCATTTGAGTAGGAGTAGAAATTTTCACTTAGAACTTGTTAAACAGGGACCACAATAATTTTTATTTTATTTTATGGCCTCATTTATGCTTAATTTATGAAAATTTGTTATGGTTACTTTTATGCAAGAACAATCTTTAAATTTAATACCTACAAATCTTTGGAGAAATTAGGTTAATTTATCATGTATTTTCTTAAAAAATTTCAACCCAGTTAAACTTACGATTATGTCTAAGATATATAGACTTGAATTCTTCATTCTCCTTGGATGCTATGTAGTACTATAAGGAAGCATACACCTATAAAATTTCCCTAAGTGGGTATGTTGGCTACCTGTATCACCTCTAGTGGCTACATTGTCTTTATGGCTTAGTAACTTTTAATGGATTTTGTCCATGACTTGTCACATCCAATATTGTGACAATTGTATCCTTTTACTTGTACATATGTCCTATACCCATGAATAGCTATAACATATTATATTTTCTATTTACATTTTTCTTTTTGTGGTCAGGTTCCCTTTTTCTACCTATTTTTCTTTGTCTTGCTTGTATTATCTACTTCATGGCTAGTTATTTTTTCATTATTATTTATTTTTATGTTTTTTCCCTATCACTGTAAGGTTATACCATTGTGTCTTAATGTGTGGTATTTGAGCTTTCTTCTACACTCATACACTCTCACACAACTGTTGTATGGTTTAATCCTTTCTTCGTACACACCCTTCCTAATTTTGTAGTTTACAATTCCACACTTCACCGCTTTTTCCGACACATGTCATACTCCTGGAATGCTCCTATAGTTTCTATGGCTCTTGTGTGCAATTTTGAGAGAATATTTTCTAAAAGGATAAGTTATGATATTATGTTAACTTCTAAACATAGTAACTTGGGTATTTACTTTATAACAGATTTAGATCTACTGAGTAAAAAACATGGCTGCTATTTTAACACATAAAAAAAATGTAATAGTGGAATCAAACTAAAAAATTTATCTCATAAACATGTGCAAAATAATTCTTCCCTTCGATGTATTTTGTTTCAATAATTAAAGTCTAAAACATACAAGGTCTTCCTTCCTGGGATAATGGCCCTTTCAGGAGAAACTCAAATACAAAAAAACCTGGAAATGATATAAATTATCAAGCCCTTCACATTTCCTTCGATATATTGTATGATCTATATCCTTCCCTTGCTAACTCTTGCACTCATCCTCAATGTCTACATACTTGGATAAAATTCCTTCTCCATCCAATCATTGAGATGTAACTATATCTATGTGTCTTGTGCTCAAGATGTGTCTTCTCCCTTAGCATATAATTCCTTTTATATGTTTGAGTTATTGGATGAATCCACAAACCTAATATCAAAGTGATTAATAATTGATATTATATCTCAATATCACTTGAGATGAATGACTGATATTTATCTAATTCAATAGAGGTGTTACAAAAAAAAAATCATCTTCTATTCTACTAACTAAAGTCAATCAATGTGGATTTTTTTCCAGGGATGCTCTTGCATGATACAACCTTGGAAATAAAAATCATAAGCATCCAACTTATGTGGATGTGACTACAAGATTTATAGGATAGGAAATCCTTCATAGGTGTGTGAAATATTATTCTAAAAACCATTGTTCATCCTTAGAACCTCTATCTAACCAATTTCCCAAATATCCATAACACTCCTTATTTTTGGTGCTACTATTGAGCCTCTTTACCAATACTTTCTCTAATAGTTCAACTAGCTTCATGACAAATTATGTTTTCCACTCATGTAAGGTTCCTCCTTCATCATATCTTTCTCCTTCAAGGAACTCATACAAGTCATAAATATTGAATTTTGGGAAAATGTAAAATTTGTCTTGTAACTCTAACTTATAGGACTATTAGAAATCTTATTTAGTACTTCACATGGTCTAATTTTCTTGTACATGAATTTACTATATGCAATTCTAGGAAATCCTTCTTTCATTAAATGTGTCATCACCATCTCTCCTTCAAAAATGTTTTGTTTCCTTCATAGATATACCCCTTTACTATATTAGGAATTTCTCTACTATAGTTTTGTTTGACGTGCTTTTGCATTTCCTGCACGTCCTCTACAAATTCACTTGCAACAACACTTCTTGTATATTCTAGATTTGAAAAATTAACAAAAGCCACAAATTCCTTTTCGACCTTCCATAAATAGGCTTAAATGGAATCCTTCCAACACACTTATTAACTAAATCCTTTCTATCGAATTCAGTTTGCGCGAAAAAGAAGTCCCATTGTCCTGATTTTTCACCATTCAAACTCAAAAAATTTCAAAGACTCCAATTTAACACTTAATTTTGTCTATATATTTGTGGATGACATGTAGAATATGTACAACAATTTGGGACACACTTTCTTTTGAATTACCCTTCAAAAATTTTCAAGGAATATGGTATCTCTATTATAAGTGATACCCCTTGGCCATCCATGCAATATCACAATTTCACTAAAGAAAAAATTATTCATTTCAGTAGCATCATTGGTTTTCTTGCATGGGATGAAATATAACATACTAAAAAAACCGTCTACTATAAACATCACAAATCCAAGAACTTTTTGTGTTATAGCTAGTGCCAAGATGAATTTTGTACTTATATATTCCCAACACCTATCTGGCACTGTGAATGGAGTATGGAGTCATATGTTATATTTCCTTCCTTTTTCCAACCAAAAAAGCCTACAACACTCAACAAATTTCTCAACATCCTTGCTGATATTGAGACAAAAATATATCTCTTTTGATAACGTTGTGGTCTTTTCAACACTGAAATTTCCACTCAAAACCCCATTATTTATTTAGGTGCAATGATCCCCATAAAATGCACACATTTCAATTCCTAAACAAGGATCCTTATTGGATGTGGAAATTGAAATACAAATTTCCACGAATACTATGAGGATCCTTGCATGCCTTCTATTATTTTATAAAATTTACATCCTCATCATAAAAATTTATCATACATTCCAAGCTCATGAATTCAATTAAAAAAGTGTTCAATAGGATTATCCTCTAAATTAATGCATTTCTGACCTTCTTTTATATTCCATACCTTTGTTTCAAAAAAAAGGTGTAACTTTGAAAAAATTATATCTATTTGGAACAAATTTAATCAAGAATACCTTAATTGTTGATGCACTACAGTTCCTTATTATCAATAAATCATACAAACTCTTTTAGTAACAAGAAATGTCACTATTTATTCAAATATTGTAAAATAGTGAAGAAATAATCATAAACAGAGTACTGCTTCTTAGAATCATTCAAATTATTGTTGAGGAATGCAATCTGTCTTCATTCTTGACTAAAAAATGTTCCCACTATTGAAGCATTTGCATCATAGTCCTCTTGAAACAAATTATTAAAAGATGGAAGCACCTAAAATAATTGTTCAATTACCTTATTGTTTAAATTATCAAATGATTTCATGGCTCCTACTGTACATTCAAAATTTCCTTTTCTCATATATTCTATAAATGGTGCACTAATAATATTGAAACTTATGATAAATATCATAGAAGCTTACTAAACCATGAAATATTATGACATCAAAAGTACACCTAGGTGTTCATAAATCCAAAATGGCCTTTACCTTTTTAGGATCCATCTTCAAGTATTATTTGGAAATCATTAATTACAAGTACACTAACTATTCTTCTTGGAATGCACACTTCTTCAAATTTATTAGTAGTTTCTCTTACTTCAAATGTTGTAGCACCTTTCTTGCATGCTCCAAGTGTTATTCCTTGGTCCTATTGAAGATCAACATTCCATCCAAGTATACAACAAAAAACTTCCCCAAAAGTGGTTTGAAGACTTCATTTGTTTGTATCAAGAATATTCCAGAAGAATTGATTAATCCAAATGGCATTACCAACCATCCAAAAAACCAATCCTTTCTCTTCAATGTTTTTTTCCATTCATCACCACCCATTATCCAAATATGATGATATCCGCTCTTCAAATCAATATTTGAAATGTACTTGGCACCACTCAATAAATCCATGAGGTCATCCATTATAGGTAAGGGGAACCTATACTTTTAGGTGATATTATTAATAGCTCGCAAATCTATACACATTCCCATTCACCTCCTTTCTTTGGTGCTAATACCGCAAATACAGTACAAGGACCTAAGCTCTCATTAATCAACCTTCTATGAAGTAACTCTTCTACCTACCTATTCAATACGTCATTCTCTATTAGAGGCATTAGATAAGGGGTTTTTCTAGTAATACTTTACCTTGGTATAAAGTAAATATGATGTGAGATACTTCTAATGGGTGGTAATCGTATTGGTAAATCATCTAAAACAATTCTCAATGTTTTTTCAAAAAATATTGCATTTACATTGGATAAAAATTTTCTTCCCACCTTCTTGGTCATGTTTCGACATTATGGAAAAATAGAAATGAACCTATTTTGTTCCCTCAAAAAACTACTTAGCTAAAGAAATCATACTTTGGTTGCTTATACTACTCATACCTTGTGTGCTACTACTTCCTACTACTATTATTGTACTTTCAAACATTGGCTCCAAATGATATCATCGTCCAACCTTTATGAAGTCTTAAGTATTCTTGTTGGCACTATGAAAAAATAATATAAAATAACAATGGTATTCAAATTATTACATGGCATGCATCCATGCATAACACATCACATAAGACATATTTACTAAAAATTCCAATCCAAAAATTCAACGAGCATTGATTTGTCATGGTCACTTGTTATCCTAGTTGTAACCATGAAATATAGCGTGGATTGGGATGGGTAATAAAATTTTTAACTTTAACACTTCTATGGCTTCTATGGATGCCAATTGTTTTGTACTTCCGCCATGTGTGACTAGATGACAACATTTACCTCGAAATCTACATTTAGTCTTATGAATGCTCATTTTCTAGTCAAGTTCTTATATTTTCCTATTTTCATATTTAAGCAACACCCTACATATGATTAAATTATAACCTTATTCCTATTGAATTACCATAAAATTTTCACCAACAATGGTTATATCAAATGCTTGTGTGACTTATGTTCAGGACTCACCTCTACTTCCTCCATTATGCTTCTCCAAAAAAAATGGATGCCTTATACCCCTCTACTGCACATCTATAGAAAGTAATATTGTACTTAAATTTTTCCTCTTTAGGATACTTTGCCTCTTCTAGTGCCATTTCCACCTTTATTCCATTTGATACTAGATCATATTCCTTTTTTTTCATTTCCTCTAGTAGAAGTTGCTTTTCTTCTTCCTTTGGGTCATTTTCCACGAAATTTCTATTGTTATTTTATGCTAATCTTCTCTAACACCTTCAAGGAAACTTTATAAGTTTAATTAAAATTCCAAAAGAAATGTGTACTCATATTGAGTATGCTAATTTAATACAGTCACGTATTCTCACCGCTCTTTAATATTCTAGCTAGTTAATCCTTGATCTCAGTAATATCTTGAGAAAATCCTCAGTGTATTCCCAAAAATTCATCTCTTTCTACCTTAGGTTGTATACTTTCTTACATAAATGCTATTGGTAATCAGTAGGTAGGAGTTTATCCTTTTTTTTTCCCACCATATTCCCCTAATTTCTAATTATCTTCTACCAATTATATACTATATCCTTCCATAACATATCACACAAAAGTGTAGCATGTCTCTTTAAATTTTCCATGGAAAATTGAAGATGATTGGGGTCCCAAATATTCTCATCCTCAAATTCTTTTTCAAGAATTCCTATCCAATCAATCAAAGTTGTAGCCTTTAAATTTCCATCATATCATGAAACTTCCACCTTTGTGATACCTTTATATTTTATAAATAATATTAACCATACTATAGAGTCCACTTCCTTAACATCTCTTTGTTCTTTAATCTCATATTTTATTTTTAATATATACCCTAATATTCCTAATCTTGTTAAATTTTCTATCCTTTTTCTCAATTCCTCCAATTATTTGTTTCTTGTACCTCAACATGTTGTTTCTCCTGTACGTGGTGGCATTCATACAAGTTGTCTAGTGGCCCTTAAATTGACTAAAATTCATAGGCCTTGTCCAAGTTTTCCTTATCACAACTTTCCTTCTATCAATTGTGTTAAAAAACCCATCATGAGTTCTACCAAAACCATATACTACAAAAGAACTAACAAGGAACCAATATCAAGAGCTTAAATAATATATAATACCAACAGACATAGAGGTTCCCTTTAGTCACATACACAACCACTCTTAGGAACCCAAACTCTTCCCATAAAACTTGCAACTAATTGTATTCTAGCATTATAGAAATTTCAAAAATAACAAATATAGTGAGGAATTTGAGGAATAATTAACAAGAGACAAGACAAGAGATGCCAATAAATTTTAATTCTTATTAAGATGCATAGTACATTTCTCTTACAAATCAAAGTACAATTTTATTCCACATTGTGCCTCAAATGCACCTCATCTCTTCCACACTAAACTTACACACGTTTCCCCCTTTTATAACTACATGGGTGTTGAGATTTTGCTGGCTAAAATCTCTTTGGATATGCCAACAATAGGTTTTGTTGCAAAACTGATGGCATCAAATCAGCATGAGGAGATATTCTATCCTAGTTTGGTGTGATAGAATTAATTATTATGTTTCTTCTCTCTTCTATAAATTGTAAGCCTGTAGAGGCAAAATATATGAGATGTGATGTGTGTGGAAGAGGAAGTGCAGATGTGAAAATCCACTATTGTAATTTCCTATTGATGAATAAGATTGCCGGTACCTCTGTTTGGTGGATGTATCCCAGATTGGTTGGGTGAACCACATTAAATTTCTTGTCTTCATTTATATGTTGTGTGTGTGATTTTGTTTTCTATTGTGCTAACTTTGACAATTGGTATCGGAGCTGTTTGTTATCGGTGGAGTGGTTTGTTCCAAACGGTTCCACAGATAGTTTACAATCGATTGAAGCGTTGCCTGTATTAACGTGCAAGAGAGGAGGACGCGAGGTTGAGAGTAGATCTGTGGATATGTGCTTGCAATTTTTTTATTTTAATCTCCAATTTCCTGCGTGGTCAAAAAGCAATGTGGTCGTGTGAGACCAGAACTACGTTTGCAGTGTTGAAATAATCGGGCAGCGTGGACTGTTGAACGAATTGGACAGCGTGGATTTCATAATGCAGAGCGGTGTTGCTGAACCGTGGAATTTCATAACGAAGATCCGTGGCTGTGTTAGCTATGAGCTAAGAACGCAGAGCTATGGCTGTGTAGAACCATGAGTTTGTTTGTATTGATAATTACAGTTGCATCATAAAATATACCTTAAGTATGGATCTGTGCGTTGGACCATAAGATAGTAAGCCGTGAGCTTCCAAGCTGTGAAGACTGTAAGCTGCCGTCGAGTGGGTGCCAGTCTGAGAGCTGTCGTTCGAGAGTATTGTAGTTGCAGCTCCACTGTGCATGACCTGATGGATTTATTGCATATGAGCTAGAGGATCGGTATCTTAAGATACACGTGAAGGCTGTAAATGGACAGCGTTGAGTCAACGGATTATAGGTTGGCTTGATTTGGTATGTGATTCTGCTGTTTGGTATGTGAGTCTGTTGTATCACCGTGAGCAGGAGGTGAAAGGGATATTATAAACGCCAAAGAAACTCATGGATCCACTACTCTATTAGCCCATTGTTATTTAACCTAATGTGTTGCCCAAGATGCAAAGTGCGCATGAACGAAGGTATAACTATGGCAGTGTTATGAGATGTATGTTTGTTGGTTTTGGTTTGGTGAGTGACTCACACATTGTTTGTATTTTTTTGTTGAATATTTGAATGAGCATGA
This sequence comes from Pinus albicaulis, assembly GCA_034641835.2. Lineage (NCBI taxonomy): Eukaryota > Viridiplantae > Streptophyta > Pinopsida > Pinales > Pinaceae > Pinus > Pinus albicaulis. Next base: position 804,915,570 of record CM076581.1, on the reverse strand, counting down.
AAGGAACATCGTTGTAAAATAGTGAGAGAGATTGGGCTTTAATTGGAATATTTGAATATCATAGTGTGGGAGAGATATAGATTAGCCTGAGATTTGCAAGTTTTCTTTATAAAGGTTAGGCAGAATTCAAACCAGCCGGAATAACATTTCAGCTATCCTTTAATTTTTATTTTTATTTATATAAGCTGCTACAAATAAAGTAATGATATTGAAAGTATTGTGTGAAGCTTTCTGTGTTGTCTGAAGAAATTTATATTAACTATGTCAAAAACTCAAAGTGCTCGGTTTGAGATCGAGAAGTTTAATGGGAGAAATAACTTCGAGATCTGGAAAGTCAAGATGCACGATCTACTCGTACAACAAGGTGTGGCGAAGGCACTTTTGGGAAAATCCAAACAACCTTACACCATGACAGATGACGAATGGAGTGACATCGATAGCAGAGCACTAAGCGGCATACGGTTGTATTTGGTGGATGATGTGTTATTTAACATCGTGTCAAAGAAAACAGTTGTTGGTTTATGGACAAAGTTAGAAAAAATGTACATGACTAAATCCTTAACCAACAAGATTCTTCTGAAAAGACAGTTTTACAGCTTGCGCATGAAGGAAGGTACATCAATAACTAATCATTTGAATACCTTTAATACTCTCTTGGTGTAGTTAGATAGCATAGAAGTAAAATTTGATTCAAAAGATAAAGCTGTAACTTTATTATGCTCATTCCCTGAGTCATGGGATCATTTTGTTACTTCTATAAGTCTTAGTTCATCAGAAACCCTTGAATTTGATGATGTTGTTAGAGCTATGCTGTCTGAATAAAGTAGGAAAAGGTCAAATTTAGAAACCTCTACATCAGAAGCAATGATGGTTAGAGATCATTCTAAAGAAAAACGCTTCAATCAAAAAAACAACTCTTGGTCAAAATCAAAAGGGAAGAAGAGTAAGCTAAAATGCTGGTTTTGTAGCAAATGGGGACATTTGAAGAAGGATTGTTGGAAGAGATGGCAAACATCCAAAGGAGAGTCTTCAACAGAAAATAAAGAGGCAAACACGATAGATACAGGTTCAGGTTGGGAATCCGGTTCAGGTATAAGTGATGAAGTTCTATCAGTTAATTTGTTAAATCATGATCAACATTGGCTATTAGATTCTTGTGCGTCCAATCACATGTGCATTCATAAAGACTGGTTTAAATCTTATAAATCAATCAATGATGGAGTTGTTTACATGGGTAATGATTTCTCATGTAATGTTGTGGGAATTGGAAGCATCTAGATAAAAATGTTTGGTGGGACAAATAAAATCTTAACTGATGTAAGACATGTGCCTGAACTCAAAAAAAATATTATTTCCCTAAGAGTGTTAGACACAAATGGATATAAAACTTTTATTCAAGGTGGAGTAATGAAAATTCACAAAGGAATCCTTTTAGTAATGAAAGCAAAGAAGGTTGGAAATCTTTTTCAGTTAGAAGGAAGAACAGAGTCAGATCATGATTATAATGTATCTGAAAATGGCAATGATTCTATTCAACTATGGCATCAAAAATTGGGCCATATGAGTGAAAGAGGATTAAAAATTTTATCTGATCGTATGTTACTTCCTAGTTTAAAATATTCTAAGTCAGATTTCTGCAAACATTGTCTATATGGGAAACAAAGCAAGCAGAAATTTAAAACTGGAAAACATACTAGTAAGGGAATCCTTGATTATATCCATTCTGATGTTTAGGTTCCATATCCTACAACCTCGTATGGAGGATCATCATATTTTGTATCTTTTATAGATGATTTCTCTAGGAAAGTATGGGTCTACATGTTAAAAATAAAGTCTGATGTATTCACAGCTTTCAAGTATTTTAGAGCATTAGTAGAAAACATCACTGGAAGAACCATTAAATCTTTAAGAACTGACAATGGTGGTGAGTTTACTTCAAAGGAATTTGATATCTATTGCAAGGAAGTTGGGATCGAAATACATGGAACTATTGCTTATACTCCTTAGCAAAATGAAGTTTCTGAACGCATGAACAAGACTTTCTTAGAAAGAGAAAGAAGTATGCTTAGTAACACCAATTTGTAGAAGGAATTATGGAAAGAAGCAGTATCTACGGATTTCTATTTGATAAATCGATCACCATCAACTACAATAGGATGCAAAATTCCTCAAGAGGTATGGAAAGGTCATCCTTGTGATTATTCTAAACTAAATTTTTTTGGTTGTGATGCATATGCTCTAATTTCGAAACATCAGCGTTCTAAATTAGATCCTAAATCAAAAAGATATATCTTTGTTGGATATAGTGATGAGATTAAGGGATATAGGTTGTGGGATCCTACTACTCACAACATCATCATTAACATAGATGTTAAATTTAATGAATCTTCACTTGATAATCCAGGTGTAGATAATAAATTGAAATAGGAAAATGTATCTAAGTTTCAACATATTCAGTTTGAAAACAGTTCAAATACTGATGATAGTAAAGATGAACAAGTTTCAGATGAAGATCATGAAGAAGTTCCTATAGATAATAACAATCAGCAAATTGTGGAAGAACCGGAAACATATTTAAGGAGGTCCACGAGAATCAAACATCCTCCTAAAAGGTATGATGATTATGTTACTTCAGTTGCTTTAACCGCTAATGATGATGAACCTTTATGCTATCAGGAAGCTGTAGAAGGTTCTAATAGTAATAAGTGGAAATAAGCTATGAAGGATGAGATGAAGGCATTAGACAAGAATGCCACATTGGATCTGGTGGAACTTCCTAAAGACAGAAAAACTGTGGGATGTAAATGGGTTTAAAAATTGAAAAGGGGTGTTGATGATAAAGAAGATAGGTACAAAGTGAGGCTGGTCGCAAAAGGTTTTTCTCAGAAAGCGGGAATTGACTTTCATGAAATATTTTCACCAGTTGTTAAAATTGTTTCAATTCGGATTGTCTTAGCATTAGTTGCTTTACTTGATTTAGGATTACAACAACTAGATGTTAAGACTGCATTTCTACATGGAGATCTAGATGAAGAGATTTATATGGAACAACCTGAAGGGTTTGTTCAAAATCGCAACAAGAAATTTGTCTGCAGGCTCAAGAAATCATTGTATGGTCTGAAGCAGTCGCCTCGACAATGGTACAATAAATTTGATTCTTTCATGATGAGACAAAATTATATAAGAAGTGAATATGATCATTGTGTTTACTTTAAGAAATTAAGTAATGGCATATTCATTATCTTAGTGTTGTATGTTGACGATATGCTTTTAGCAAGAAAAATCATAACTGAGATCAATAGGTTAAAGGCTCAGATGGCTAGGATGTTTGATATGAAAGATCTAGGAGCAGCAAGAAAAATTTTGGGCATGGAGATTTTCAAATATAGGAGCAATGGTAAGCTGTGGTTATCACAAGAGAAGTATATTGAGAAAATACTCTTAAGGTTTGGTATGAACAATGTGAAACCAATTTCAATCCCTTTAGCTTCCCATTTTAAGCTTTCTTCAAATTTATGTCCTAATACAAATGAAGAAAAGGAATATATGTCTCGAATACCTTATGCTAATGCAGTAGGAACTTTGATGTATGCGATGGTTTGTACACGTCCAGATATTTCACATGCAGTTGGGGTTGTCAGCATGTATATGGCAAATGCAGGGAAAGAACACAGGTCAACAGTGAAATGGGTGCTTCGGTATCTGAGAGGTACATGTTATTATTGTATCACTTATGACAGAAGTAGTGAATTTGTTTGCAGATATGTTGATTCTAATTTTGCAGGTGATTTGGATAAGAAAAGGTCAACTTCAGGATATGTCTTTACTCTTGCAGGTGGAGCTATTAGCTGGATGTCAAAGTTACAAAACATTGTTGCTTTATCCACTACAGAAGTAGAATACATAGCTGCTTCACATGCTTGCAAAGAAGCGGTTTGGTTGAAAGGTTTGTTTGGTGAGTTTGGTAGGTTGCAGGACAACATAAAGTTATGTTGTGATAGTCAAACTACAATTCACTTGGCTAAAAATCTAGCCTATCATAGTAAATCAAAACATATACCTATAAAATACCATTTTGTAAGACAGGTTATCACTGAACGGGGAGTCTCTCTTGAAAAAGTGCATACAAAGGAAAACTGTACAGACATGTTCACAAAACCAGTTTTATTAGAGAAGCTACAATGGTGTCTGGCTTCTCTTGGCTTGCAGAGAAAATAAAAATAAAACAAAAACAAGGTATCAGGCTAACTATTGTCAAGGTGGAGATTGTTGAGATTTTGCTGGCTAAAATCTCTTTGGATATGCCAACAATAGGTTTTGTTGCAAAACTGATGGCATCAAATCAGCATGAGGAGATATTCTATCCTAGTTTGGTGTGATAGAATTAATTATTCAGTTTCTTCTCTCTTCTATAAATTGTAAGCTTGTAGAGGCAAAATATATGAGATGTGAGGTGTGTGGAAGAGGAAGTGCAGATGTGCAAATATACTGTTGTAATTTCCTGTTGATGAATAAGATTGCCGGTACCTCTGTTCGGTGGATGTAGCCCAGATTGGTTGGGTGAACCACGTTAAATTTCTTGTCTTCATTTATATGCTGTGTGTGTGATTTTGTTTTCTGTTGTGCTAACTTTGACAATGGGATCTTTTCAATTTCAGTCCCTTGTGCTCTTCCATGACTCTTGTTCTTTTCTCTCTTCTCCTATTGCTCTCATTTTTCATTTTCCCCTTTCCAATTCACTCCATGCCCTTATACGGTGGTTGGGAGGTTGAACCTTTCCAATGGTCAAGTTTCATCATTTGTTTCCCGTATCTCATTCTTATTTCTCTATATGTAGAATATTCATGGTGGTTTAACTCCCCAACCAATCATCACTTCTTTGTTTGGTTCCCTAGCCAATAATACTTCTCTAAACAATCAGTCGACTGATTCCCCAAAAGTCTCTGGAAACACATGGAATTGCTGTAAGTTATTGTTGTAAGTCCCCAATAATTTAGCAAAAATGAAACATATAAACAACATCGATTTTACAGTAACATAACTACAATTTGGTGTTGTATTAGAGATGTTAAAACAATGGTGTTGAAATTAAATTGTCACAACAATGACATAGCAAATAAAGGTGTTACAACAATAGTGTTACACTAGAGGTATTACAAGAGAAATTATTACATCTTCTAAGCTATTAACTGAAATCGATCAATGACGAATGAAGGAATGAAACACATATTTATTATGAGATGATAAAAAATAAGTGAAACTTATCCACTCAAATATATGATCATGTAGGAAAATAAATGTTTATTTAGATTTGAAATAGAAATTGTTATTTTAATAAATTATATTTTTGAATTTTAGTGGAATATTTTAAAGTTAATAATAATAATGACAATAATATAATTTGGATTTAAAACATAAATTTTTATTTTAATCAATTATATTTTTGAATTTTAGTGGAATATTTTCAAGTTTAAAAAATAAATTGAAATTTTTACTAATGATTTTTTTTCCTAGCTAATTTTTTTTATTCAAACTTTTATTATATAATTGTGACTTAGAACTAGGTAATCTTATCTTATTAATATCATATGCCCAAAAATCTCTCTCTCTCTCTCTCTCTTTCTCTCTTTTAGTTTAGTTTAATTTTACAATATTTTTTCAATTAAATTAAAAAAAAATACCATAACTACTTTTGAAATCAATCTATCACTGACTATTACCAAAAATATTCAGTAGGTATTTTGTAAAACTAAATCCCTATCATCCACCTCATAATTATAAATGATTGAATTCAAACTCTAAAAGCCCTATAAACACATATATAGATAGTTAAAAATTTAAATTATATTTTTATAAAAAAATATCCATTAAAAACATTTCTATAAATTTTAATTATTTTTAAAAGAACCCAAATCATAATTTTTTTTTAATATAATGGAATATTAAAAATAAAGTTTAAAATACAAGGGAAATAGCTGCAAAGCAACTAGTCCCTAAATTTTAAATTAGTATAGGAAATTCATCCTTTTAAATTTAAGGGTTATAACATTATATATCTAAAAATTTATTTTGTATTATTTGCATTACTATAACTATTTTTATTAGATTGTGATCCACATATTTGTCATGAGTTTGTGTCTTTATTATTTGCATATTTTATGGTCTTTTTACCCATATATATATATATATATATATATATATATACACATATACATTTGTGGTTTAATATTTATTTTAAATAAGTTCGTTGGGGTTTGGGTTCGTGGCAAGCAGACGCTTGTTAAGGGATCCATGTCGCTTTGTAGTTGAGTCTCGGATAGCTCGAGGGTCGTTATAGCGGGTGTGAGGGTTCTTCCTAGATTTATAGGATTAGCCAATGAGATTCGACCACGTATCACACAAGTACGATACTACTACAGTGGCCAATTCTCCTAACACCAAAAAATATTATTTACTTTAAATAACAACAACCTTTTACATGGCCCTTTTGTTAATATATTTCAATGTTAAATGACGTTCACGACTCATGGCCTTCACATTTGCCTTGAGTATGTGCTTTTATTATTTGCATATAGCATGGTATTTTTACCCATATATATATATATAATTAATTAATTTCGTTGGGGGTTTAATATTCATGTTAAATACAACCTTTTGCAGTGGTTTTTTAAAAATATATTTCAGTGTTAAAAGACACTCGTCGCTCGTGGCCTTGGCATATTTGTTTTGTGACATCAGGACATACCATACCATTGGAAATATTTGTGGGCCTCATATCCAGGCTAACTAGTTAAAGGACCACATAATGTTTTGTACGGTACAGACTTGTCTTTGTGTTATTTTTTGTGGAAAGCAAATTTTCGTTAAAAATAATTAATATGTCAACACATTTACAAATGTAGCCAACAGTTTGTTTACATTTGAACATTAATTGACATGAATTAATTGTCTCTACTTTCCATTTGTTGAATGACACCTGGGGAGCTTGTGGCCTTCACGGCTTGTCGACATTATTTCACGGCTTGTCGACATTATCTCAGGTCATGGGATACCGCAGCAGGAAGGGATACCAATTTCATTTAACATTTTATATTCAAAATTATTCATCAGAAGTTAAGCTAAATGCAACAGAATGAGCTCAATACAGACTCGCCATTGCATTTTTTTTATCGAGACAAAATTATCATTAAAATTAATTTATACGTCAACACATTCAAAAATATAGTCATCAGTTTGTTTACATTGGAATGTTAATTTTCATGAATTAATTCTCTCTCCTGCTCATTTAATGATAGCCGCATCAGTTTGTTTACATTGGAATGTTAATTTTCATGAATTAATTCTCTATCTTCTGCTCATTTAATGATAGCCGCATCAGTTTGTTTACATTGGACTGTTAATTTTCATGAATTAATTCTCTATCTCCTTCTCATTTAATGATAGCCGCATCAGTTTGTTTACATTGGAATGTTAATTTTCATGAATTAATTCTCTATCTCCTGCTCATTTAATGATAGCCGCATCATAAAATAAGCTAAATGAAACACTTGTGTTTGCCTACAAAATATAACTGCAACACTGGAACTTACATAAGAAATGTGCAGAAGGGAATGTGTGTAGAGGAAAATATGTAAGAATATATTTTTAAGTTTCTAAAAGTTCACTCCGCACATACTTGTCTCACAAAAAAATATTTTAATTATAAAAAGAAAATATGATTGTAAAAAGAAAATATGATTGTCTTATAGCTATGACATTTTTTAATTCCATTATAGTTCTCTTATTTATTCTGAATATGAATTTCACTAGTGATAATGTTAACCATAATATCTTGTCATTCATTCACATAAGATAGAATAAGATAATTTTTCCTTGTCAATGTTAGGATGATTTTAACTGTAGATTATATAATTTGGGTTCTTTAATATGGTTATTTTAAAAAGTGTGTGGATGCATGAATATGTACGAAGGTGCAGAAGTGGGGACGTGTGTGAAAGGGGAACATGAGGAAGGGAAAGTACTTGGTGTTAGCATTTTTTTTAAATGACATATAATTCTACATCTTGAGACTCTTGTTAGTCAATGACTATTGACAATTTTAAACAATGTATTACGAGTTAGTCTAACAGAATTAGTTCCGTGGCCACGTGACATATAATGATGATGATGATGATGATTAACGTCTAGAAATGAAAATATAATCTATCAAACCTTTATAAAGTAAGAGATTAATTGAGATTCTTTAATAGTTTATTCCTATGATAAAAAAAGAATAGAGAGAAGTGTTTCCATATCACCATATTTTTGCAGAAATAACATGAAAAGAAGGTTGGTAGTGTGGAAAGGATTAATTTTAAAACTATATTGGATGTGAGTAAGAGTCGGAAAATCCAAGAGAAAGTATTTTTTTTTCTTCAACCTTCTTAGTATCACAAAGGTGGCAGACACTTTCATCCCACAGTGTTTTGGTAATTGAACAACACCCATCTTCACCATGAAGCTCATGAAAATGAGTTTTTATATTCGAAATGTTCATTTTCTTCTTACCAGTAGTCAATATAGTAAGATAATTCTAGTGCTCAAGTTAATGGTTTATCACATCCTTATAACACCTTATCTTTATTTTTCCCTATAACCCCTTATGATACCACAACTTACCCTTAAATTTGGAGGTATTAATATTTTTAATATTATCCTTATTCTCCAAGATGATATCCTCCTTCACCCACAATTGTTTAGCCAAGACTGGGCATCCTTATGCTAACCTAGTTGGAGCTAGTGGTGGGGATTATATCTAGAGTTGTAAGAAATTGTGGGGAATCACATAGGTTCCATGTTGTATAGCTTTTTATTATACATGATATACCTAATCATAGCCATGTTTTCTTTAAATGATGCATTATGAGTTTGTCTATGGGAATTAGTTCCATGGTCACATGACATATAATTCCACATATCAAAAGTCCTGTTAGTTAGTGGTTGTCGATAATTTTAAACAATGCATTATGATTTCATCCTAGGGAATTAATTTCAGTGCAACATTCTTGCGAGTGTTCAACCGAGTTGACTTGGTGACAATGTTCACCAAAATATCATCATTCATTCACATGTTCCTCTTTACCTCACTGGCCAGACACACACATATAGTGATTTCATTTGCAGTTTAATATTGTCATGACTTTGTATTTTCTTATAATTATTGGAATATTGCATGACGCTTTTAACCTGTTGATATAATATATAAACCACTTTCATTTGTGGTTTAATTCATATGTTAAATAATATCCTTCTATGGTGGTTTTCATTAAATATAATTTGATGTTAAATTAAGTTCGCAACTCGTGGAATTCACATTTTTTTTAACATCAAGGTATATCCTATGATTGGAAATCTCTGTGGGCCCAATGTTTGGGCTGACTAGTCAATGAATTGCGTAACTTTTTGTAGAAATTTATATAATAAGGTTGTTAATGGCTAACTATGCTAACTACCAGGATCAATATTACATCAACATATTTACAAATTCAGTCATTGTTTTGTTTAAATTAGAATGTTAATTGATGTGAATTATTGTATCTATTCTTTTTCGTTAAATGACAATTGATGAGCTTGTGACCTTCATGGCTTGTCGGAATTTTTAGAGGTCATGGGATACCCCTGCAACTTGGATGAGCTATGAGCAGGGACACCAAATTCATGGAACATTTTTATATTAAAAAATATTCTTCAGAATCTACGCTAAATGTGGATCTTGTTTTTGCACACATTAAGCTAAATACAAACACGTCTTTTCTTTCTTTCATTCCCACATGTTTTCGCATAAAAATATAAATGAAACAGTTAAATGTGAAAAATAAAATGTGTGAAGGGGAATGCGCATGAATCAAAATATCTAAGAATATGCATTTAAGATTCGATACACACAAGCTTGTTCCGCACAAGAATTTTTAATTATAGCGAGAACATATTTTTGTTTCATAACTATTACATTGTTTAATTCCATTCTAGTTCTCTTATTCATTTTGAATACAAATATAAACTAGTGATAATGTTCATCAAAATATCTTGTCATTCATTCATATAACATTAAATAAGGTAAGTTTTTTTGTCAATGCCAAGATATTTGGAATTGTAAATTATATAATGTGGGTTTTTTAATATATTATTTTTAAAAAATGTGTGTGAGGGAGGAAAATGTGTAGAGGGGGAACATGGAGAGGGAAAGAAATTAGTGTTAGATTATATTCTAAATGAAATATAATTCCTTGTCTCAAGATTCATGTTATTCAACAGTCATCGACAATTTTAAACAATGTATTATGAGTTTGTCCCGAGGAACTAGTTCCACGACCACCTTATGTTGACTATTTTACTAAGTTGATTTAGTGATACTTGGTCAATGCTAGGATGCCTCAAATGGTAGATAACATAAATAATTATTGTATTTGTAATCCCAATATGTAGCATGCAAGTAGTTAAATGCATGTTATATAATGTGGTTTGAATACTTATGTTATGTGTGTTTTTTAATATATGATTTTTTTAAAGTGTATGGACGCAATAATATGCACATAGGTGGACAAGTGAAGAAGTGTGTGAAAGGGAAACATGCGGAAGGGAAAATAGTTAGGTGTTATACTTTATAGTAAATGACATAAATCCTTGTCTCGCGAGTCATATTAGTCAATCATCATTTAAAATTCTAAATGATGCATTATGAGTTCATTCAGAGTAATCACATCCATGATGACGTTCTCTCGAAAGTGTTCGGAAGGGTTGACTTAGACATTTCCGGGATCCCTCTAATGATAGATATCATGACCTTGATTAATAAAATCATGTATTTACATAAGTACCAGAGTAAAAACATAGACAAGTTTCATCTTTGTAATCGCAATATGTAGTGTGTAAGCATGATGTCTAAAGAAAAGGTCTTGTGGGTAAAAATAATGCACAGAGCTAAGCCTGGATGTGCAAAAACTAGGAAAAAAAATACTAGTCCATTTTGTATACATTAACAAAAGCATGCACAACAACCATCAAAGCCATTGAACCAATAACTCAAGCAAGTTTTAATATCAATGTTATACATGAAAAAAAATATATGAGACTCGAAACTCTTGTCATATGTTTATAATCATATTGATAAACAAAGCATTAGATATAATATATAAGCTAAGAGAAGTGCTTGGAAAATTCATGGTCAATTAATACTTGAGTTCTACAAAATTTGATACAAAATGCTATTTCATAATTCTTTTCATCATTCGTGAGAAATAAAATATACAAAATAAAACAGACTATAGTGCAACCTACTAATCAAGGATGTCAAATCTTCTTGATTTCAAAAATGATATTTTCCATTGAAATTATAACTGTTATAGTTATTGATATTCCACGAAACATGAAAAAAATCTGTGATATGTTTTGTTTTTATTATGTAAAGGATATCTGCAGAATAATTGGGAAGAACACTTGAATAAGGTCCTTTGAAAGGGTGCAATCTAGCTTTCCATCTGCATCCTTGATCGTACATTGCAAATTTTCTTCGTAAGAAAATAAAAAATTTCACCATTTTTTGTGAAGTAAAACATGTTATTAAATAGGGATTCCATTGTCCTAATTAGTATTTTACACTCATTGTAGAATGGCTTGTATGGTGGGACAAACATGTCAGTTGGTTTGAGTATTCCAATAATCTGTATTAGTTTGTTTATGAATAAATATACTTTTTTCTTAGATTTATGGTAGATAAACAATATAAGGAAAAGAAAAAAAAGGGAATGAGAAATATAAAATAGATGAACAAAAAGGAATAGAAGAAATGTCATAAAAATTTAAAATGCAATTGAAAACATCCCTGAACCTTTGTTTTTCGCAAAATCTGTAAATAAGATCTAAGGTTATAAAAATTCAAAATGTAACTGAAAATTTTTCTGGAATTTTTTTTTACGAGAGTCCGTAAATAATATTTAATTGATTCATCTTTAAGTGGATAAAAGAATATTGATAAACATGTATGTATGCTATGTGATCCTTTGGGACTGCTTCAAACCATGTTTTTGAAAAGAAGCATGATTGTCTCTCTTCTTGTTATATCTTTTTATAGTTCAGTAAATTTTTTCTTATACTTTTTGGCCAAATTCACCTGGTAAAAATTAAATTAGTTGCAAAAAAGAGAGCATGAAAACATGAATTATTTTAGTAACAAGTGCAAGAAAAAAAAGGAAAAAAGGACAGATAAAAATAAAAGGATAATAAGACAAAAGAATAGACAAAATACCTTGGAACTATCATTGTTTTTCTCACCATATATGTCATTTATTTCATATTTATGTTTTTCTGTGTTAGGTCCCTATATTACTAGTTTAGTCCCTTATTGTTATTAGTATAGCCCCCTTATTGTTATTGTTGTACCCCTGTAACCCCAATATTGTTATTATTGTGCCCTTAAATTATTATTGTTAGGTCGGCTAGGATTATATTGCGGCCCCATGGACTCCTATATATAGAAGGAGGTTTTGGTCATTTGTAACATCCAAGAATTGTTCATTTATGTAATGTATTGGAGGTTTCCCCCTCGAAGTGGATGATTTATCAGGCGTTGATCTCTCTTTTCTTATATTTTTGGAGCTGGTTTCACAACATTTGGTATGAGAGCTTTGGATTCTAGGGTTTCGCTGCTCCAAACAGGTCATCATGGAATTTTCGCTATAAATTTTTTTCTACAAAGATTCAGAAGCTGAAATGTGTAGAGAGAGAAGCCAAAATCCTGAGGAATATCATCAAAAAATTTCAGAGCTTGGTTCGCAACATTCTCAGAGATATGATTTGTGGAAGTTAGGGCTTTTTGTAGGCTCTTAAATTTAACCTAAACAGGTCATCGCAAAATTTTTGCTATAACTTTTTTTCTACGAGGTTTTAGAAGCTAAAATTTTCACAGATCGAAGCTGAAATTCAGAAGAACGTCGTGGAAGAATTTTAGAGATTGATTCACATTATTTTTGGAGGTAGGATCTGTGGAAGTTAGGGCTTGTTCAGGCTCCCGAATTTCATCTCAAAGAGGTGATCGTGGGAAAATCTTCATAACTCTTGCTCTGGTCATCAGATTAGAATTTTGTAAAGTGTGGTCACAAGTACACAGTCTTTAGTTTCCTTTCTATCAATTTCAGAGCCGAAGGATGCAATAGTGACACGTGAAAAGTCGTACAAGTTCGCTCTACTGAACCAGTCCATAATGATGTCATTGTGGGAGATTAGACACAACTTTGTCTTGAAGAATCCAAATCAGGTCAGACCTGTGGCATTCGAAAGTGAATTTAGAGGCCTACCTCAGGGCCAAATTTCAGATATTGAAGATTCGAAATCACATATATAATTCAGTTTCAATATCGAGCTCCTCAAAAGCAAGAAAAATGTGTGTATTTTTTTTTTTCCGAATTGCATAAGTCTTGTGTAAAAAATCAGTTTGAAGTGATTCCAAGGGGCTATTGAGCATATATTTCAGTATTGGGTTCTAAAATTCCTCCGAAAAATAATTCAACACCCATTAAGTCCTCAGAATACTCTAGTATGACTCATGAAGATGAACAATTGCAACATGATCTATCAAAATTACAAGAGCAAGTGCACCAATTTTTTCTCTCGCAAAGAGTAACAAAAAAAGAAAGGGAAGTTTTGAAGAAAGGCATAGAAGCTAAGATGGATGGTTTGAAGAATCATATGGATAGTTTGAAGAAAGGTGTGGAAGTTAAGATGGAGGACATGGAAAAAAAAATGAAAGACAACATCGAAAACATGAAGAATGATCTAAAAGCAGACATGGAAGGTTTGGCAAATTTGATACAAGAAATTATTCCGAATGGCGAAAAGATAGTAGAAGAAACTCATGATGAGAAAAAAATAGATGTTAATCGTCATTTAATAAACTCTAATTTTGGATGGAAGAACCACCATATTCCAAAGATGGATATGAGGAAGTTTGATGGCAAGGATCCCGTAACATGGATACTACAGATGGAGAAATATTTCGATCTCAATAATGTGAAAAAGACACAAAAGGTACGCATTACAACTTTACATTTAGAATAGAATATATTTGTATGGTATTGATGACTTTTCTCCCATAAAAAAATTGTCACTTGGTCAATTTTTATGGAGGAAATGATATCACATTATGAGGATACAAAGAGAAACACCTTCTTTAGCCAATTGATAAATCTCAAAAAAAAGGGTTCAGTGGTGGAGCACATTCAGGACTTCCAAAAATTGAATATAAGGGTAATTGATATTCCAGAGGAACACAGAATTGATGTATTCATAGGGACTTTAAAGGATAACATCCAACATGAAGTTTGTGTTTGGGAACCTGATTCATTGGAGAAGGCATTTAGGTTGGCAAGAAAAATTGAATGTAAAATTATGGCGACAAGGAAGCCTACCACTCACAACTATAAATATGGAAGTGTTCCTACTCCTAGACTTCCACAACCGACAAGGTTGACACCACAACAATTGGAAGAAAAAAGAGAAAAAGGGATTTGCTGTAGTTGTGACAGCAAATACACTAAAGGTCATAAGTGTGCTAAGAATAAATTATTTTACATAGATTGTGAAGAGGAAGAAGAAAATGAACAATAATCTTCAAAAGAAGAGGATATACACTAGGAACCAACCCTAGAAGACAAATAAATGAGTCTGACCATATCGTGTAATGCATTGGCAGGAATTACCACTCCTCAAACTCTCAAGATAGAAGGACATATCAAGAAGAAAAAAGGTAATAGTTTTTATTGATTCGGGTAGTACCCATAATTTTATTCATTGTAAGGTAGCCAAGGAATTAAATTGTTTCCTATACCCAGCACCAAAATATCAAGTGATGGTTGCAAATGAAGGAACTATAAATTGTTGTCGAAAATTCCATAATATCAAGCTAAACATGGGGGAATATGTATTGAATAGTACAATTCTTTCCATTCCAATGGGAGGCATTGATGTTGTACTAGAAGTACAATGGTCACAATCTTTGGGGACGGTAGCTTTTAATTTTCAAGAAATTTTCAAGAAATTTTTTTCAGAAGGAAAAGAAGTCGAATTACGGGGTATCGCAAGGAAGCTGGGAAAGATAATAAGCTCTAATGTCATGACAAAGCTTCTGAAGAAAGAACAAAGAGGCATAATTGCACAATTATGCTCACTAGAAGTTCCAACATAAAAATCATCTATTTCTGCAGATCTCCAAAAAGTCTTGGACAATCATTCCAAGGTGTTTGAAACTCCCAAAGGACTCCCACCTATTTGTGATCATGATCATGTTATTCATTTGATTCTAGGAAGTGTTCCTCCAAACATCAGGCCTTATAGATATCCTTATGTCCAAAAGAGTGAAATTGAACGTATGATTGCAGAAATGTTAGAGACTGGTATAATTCAACCTAGTCAAAGTTCTTTCTCTATTGCAGCAGTATTGGTGCACAAGAAGGATGGATCATGGTGCATGTGTACGGATTATATGGAGCTAAATAAGCTCACTATTAAAGATAAATTTCCCATTCCTGTAATTGATGAATTATTGGATGAATTACATGGAGAAATTTATTTTACCAAGTTGGATCTTCGTTCAAGATATCATCAAATTAGAATGAAGACTAAAGATATTCCGAAAAAAAGCATTTCGAACTCGTGATGGTCATTATGAATTTTTGTTCATGCCTTTTGTTCTTACCAATGCACCTTCTACATTTCAAGGGTTGATGAATTCCATTTTCAAACCCTTCCTTAAAAAATTTGTGCTAATATATTTTGATGATATACTAATCTACAACAAGTCTTGGAAGGATCATGTTCAACATGTTCACATGGTGCTCAAACTATTGCAGGAGAAATAATTATATGAAAAAGCATCCAAATGTTTCTTTGGAGTACAAGAGGTGGAATATCTGGGTCATATTTTATCTCACGAGGGTGTTAAGGTAGACCCTAACAAAATTAAATCCATTAAGGAATGGAAATTCCCCACAACCATAAAGCATTAAGAGATTTCTCAAGTTACAGTATTATCACAAGTCATAGCAAGAATTATGGGAGAATAGCAACACCTCTAACAACATTATTGAAGAAAGATGCATTTTCATGGACTCCTGAAGCAACTAAGGCCTTTGAACATCTTAAAGAGGCAATGTGCCTAGCAACAGTCTTAGCTACGCCAGACTTCACAAAAACCTTTATTGTGGAATGTGATGCCTCGGGAAATGGAATTGGTGTTGTTTTAATGCAAGAAGGAAGACCCATTTCTTTTGAAAGTTGTCCAATCAAAGGAAAGTATTTACATAAAGCTATTTATGAGAAGGAAGTGTTAGAAATACTACATGCACTAAAGAAATGGCAAAACTTACCTAATGGGAAGACACTTCAAGGTAAAAACTGACCATGATAGTCTTAAACACTTTTTGGAACAAAGACTATCTTCAGAAGAGCAGCAAAAATGGGTCACAAAGATGTTGGGTTATGACTTTGAAATAATCTACAAAATGGAAAGCTTAATGTTGTTGCAGATGCACTCTCAAGAAAGAATGAAGAGGTGGAAGCATTGCTTTGTGCCATTTCTATTATCCAACCAGATTGGATAACTGAAGCAAGGGATGAATGGAAGAAGGACGAAGAAGTGTGGACATTCATTCAAAAGTTGCAGCAAGATCCAAGTACATCTGATACACTTAGTTGGAAAAATGATTCCTTATGGTACAAAGATTGGTTATATCTTTGTAATATTTCCCAACTAAAAAGAAAGATTCTTTTGGAATTGCACACTTCTCCTTTAGGAGGTCACTCAGGATTTTTAAAAACTTACCATAGGGTGAAGAAAGAATTTTTTCTGGGATGGCCTTAAATCTTATATTCAAAAGTTTGTAGTGGAATGTTTGGTTTTCCAGAAAAATAAAGTTGAGACAATTAAGACCCCGGGTCTTCTACAACCTTTATCCATTCCAAGTCAATTTTGGGAGGATATTTCAATGGATTTTATCACAGGTTTACCCAAGTCCGAAGGAAAGAGTGTCATCATGGTGGTAGTTGATATACTTACCAAGTATGCACACTTTTGTGAATTATCTCATCCATTTGAAGCAAGTACAATTGCTACTACATTGATGGACACAATTCAAAAGCTACATGGAAACCCAAAGATTATTATGAGTGACAGAGATCCCATTTTTACTGGAAATTTTTGGACAAAGTTATTTTCTTGTTTGGGTACTCAACTAGCTCATAGCTCATGTTATCATCCTCAATCCGATGGTCAAATTGAGATAGTGAATAAATGTTTGGAAGGATATCTTCATTGTTTTGTATCTGATAAACAAACAAAATGGGTCAAGTGGTTACCTCTCGCTGAATGGTGGTATAACACTTCCTTTCATACTGCAACAAAAATGACCCCATTTATGGCACTTTATGGATATCATCCACCATCCATCACATCATCTTTAAGGGAAAATTCGAAGGTTCAAGCAGTGGAATATCACATCGAGCATCAGCAAGAAGTTCTCCAACTCTTAAAGGATAACCTGAATTTGGCACAAAATCAAATGAAACAACAGGAAGATCAACATTGCAGCGAGAGAAGTTTTGATGTAGGAGATTGGGTATTTTTACGGCTACAACCATACAAACAAATGTCCCTCAAGCAAGCTAAGAAGGATAATAAATTATCACCAAAGTACTATGGTCCTTACAAGAAAAGGTAAGTATTTTGGCATTGCAAATACAAATTGATTCTGCTTACATACCCGTTTTTCCATGTTTCCATGCTTAAAAGAAGAAGAGAAAATCTTCCAAATTAAACAATATTTCCAGAATTTGATGAGGAAGGAAAAATCATATTGGAACCTGAAGTGGTCACGGAAACAAGAACTCGACAACTACGAAATCGATCAATTTCAAAGTATCTCATCAAGTGGAAGAACTTACCCATTGAAGATTCTACATGGGAGGATAAGAATTTTATACAGAAGCACCCAGAGCTACTCAAGTGTTGAGGAAAACACTTTTTTAAAGGAGAGGGGAATGTTGGGTCCCTATATTACTAATTTAGTCCCTTATTGTTATTAGTATAGCCCCCTTATTGTTATTGTTGTACCCCTGCCACCCCAATATTGTTATTATTGTGCCCTTAACTTATAATTGCTAGGTCGGCTAGGATTATATTGTGGCCCCATGGACTCCTATATATAGAAGGAGGTTTTGGTCATTTGTAGCATCCAATAATTGTTCATTTATGTAATGTATTGGAGGTTTCCCCTTGAATTGGTTGATTTCTAAGGCTTTGATCTCTCTTTTCTTCTATTTTTGGAGCTGGTTTCACAACAGTCTGGTTGGAATCCTATAACAAGTGTTGAAAATATTCCAACAGAATAATCAATATTCACTTCTACAATCGTAGCAATCATAGTATCTCGAGAAGATGACATTCAAAACATAGAATTCATATTGTCTCAAAAAAATATGTTGAAGCTACTAAGATGTAGTGACTAGCACTGCCCCTTCTATATTTTATTTTATTTTTTATATTAAATCCCAGTATACAAATACTGCTCTTGATAGAGAAATAGGACAAGAATTGAGAAACTAACTTATCACTTATGTGGATAGTTATTGTAATTTTTCCATGTAAATCAACAAGATCAACATGTATGCCTTGATCCTTTGGTGGTGAGAAAGATACTGCAATAGAAGTAGGACCATATAACACTAACACATCTCTTACAAAAATATTTTTTTGAGTTTCCATGAAAATGTTAATTATGGATGTTGTGACTCCCTTTTCTTTTGTTTGCATGTGAAAAGAAAGGACATTTCTCTTAGTACTTTGCATCTTTTTTTTTTTTTTTAAAGAACTAAAATGGAGAAAGATAATGCAAACATTAATTAATGTGAAAATGTGAAGACTCTGGTTTGTTCTTGGATGTGGAAGCAGAAATAGTGAACTATCTTTCCATAAATTTAGATTCATTGCCACCTGTTACACTATATTCTTTGTGAGATGGCATATTTTTCATCATTACACATGTATAAACACAACTATTACACAAATACAATGTAAGTCAATTATTGAAAATATTACACAAGGACGTAGTTGTTTTAAAAATTGATTGTATAACTTAAACATATCTCAGTAATTTGTTAAAGTAATATAAAAGAGGAATTATTGTTGAAATTTACTCATTTGCATTAAAAAGGGTACACTATACAAAGATATTGAAATGTAGATTAGAACACGACTTATGTGAATGCTTTGTTTTAAAAATACACATCGAAACAACACATATATGTCTAACAACATTTCTACTACAAATAGTTTAACTCGTGTTACAAAGGTTAATGTGGGTGCTATATTATATGATAAAACATTAATTCCTAAACAAGAAAATAAACAATGAGACAAAAAACAATCCCTGGAACAAGTAGAGTGATTTTGTTTTGCTACCTATATATATATATATATATATATATATATATATATATATATATATATATATATATATATATATATATATATATATATATAATTAATTAATTATTTAATATTCAAAGAACATAGAAAATCGATATTAAATTGCAACCTTTTCTTCCAAAGTTCAATTTATGAATAATATAGCATGCATTGCATCATGGTCACTCCCATATTCATCCAACAAACCAACTTTACAACAATGAAGGTCAAGACTTGTCCAAATATGGTCTATTTCAGATTATGAATTTGAAGTATAGTTGTGTGTCAATTCGTGCAACTCAATTGATTCCATATATTCAATTAACTGTTTTTTTCTTTGGCTATTTGAATTAATTTCAACATTGAAATCAACAATAATACTCAATATATAGTGGTCATAAAGAATATGTAATTTGGCAATTGATATTTTTTAAATGATAGTAAGGACAAGAGTAAAAGGAGAAACATATATGTTCATTATGGATGTTTCTCATATTGCATAGATATGTGACATCACAAACTAAATTTTTTCATTGGAAAAAAAAATGTTTCAAGCATGTTTATGGGTTTTTTATGCAATTTATAACACCATGAACAGAGTATGATGAATTCAAATTCAAGTCAGGAAACATATGTTCGCTAAACAGAAAATATGTGCATGTGTCTTGGAAGTAAATAACCATAAAGTTCATAATGCCTTCATTTATTTTGAATATCATCAAGATGCACAAACAACCTACAAACCCAAGCTACATGTGTTTAGAGAGAAAAATGTAAGAAAATTGGTATTTTCAAAATAATTAGGAGAAATATCAAAGTTCCACAATGCATTTTCTATCAAGCGCTTCATTTCTGTGTCTATTTTTTTTTGCTAACATGGAAATTTTATTATGATAATTTTGTAAGCAAGAATAAAGAATCCATGGTTTTCACTCATGAAAGAGTTGTGAACACTAAACCATGTGTTCTAATGTTACTTGGGTCAAACACAAGTCTTTCTATAGTCAAACCTCATGCTCTATGTATTGTCCTAACACAAGTTGGTTGTATTGGAAATTGTATTTTTACATAACAATGACTTTTACTTCCAAATAATAGGAATAGATTTGTAACAGAAATGAAGCGCTTGATTGAAAATGCATTGTGAAACTTTGATATTTTCCTAAGTATTTTGAAGATACCATTTTTCTTACATTTTCCTCTTTAAACACATATATCTTTCTTGTGCATCTTGAATCAAATATTTAAAGTAATTTTTTGACAAATGAATCAAAAGATTCTATCCAAACTACATCTTATCCGTTTTATGTATTTTAAGAATAATATTTCGATTTTCCATAAAACAAAGTTAACAAGGCCATCTTTGATGTCGTAGTTTCTAGAATATAATTCAAGCATCATATTTATTTTTACTAGTATTTTCTTTTGTAGTATCACTCTTTTTTAATAAAAGAAAAAGTTTGTTTGAATACTTTCAACTTTTCCAAATTGTTCAAGGACTATCAAATCTATATCCACATGTGAGAACATTTTTTTATTGTCTCTGCACATATTTTTTTCTATAAAATAGATCTAGAAAAAGAGGATCAATTGGTGGTGCTCTATAATAATGATGATTAATGAAAATTTTACTATGTTTTCAATCTCATTTTGTTTAATAATTAAACAAAACATATATCTTTTTAATATATTGTAATATGTAAAACTTTAGCATTTTACTTCATCTTTCCAAAAAGTATATGGCACTCTCAAATTTTTCAACGTCGGGTGTCGAATATTAGAGAGTCTAACGTCTGGTGTCGAATATTAGAGAGTCTTTGATAGGTTGCACCTGATACAAGTCATCACACAGTATCAATTCAACATTTTAAAGTATTTAGTAGGAGTATGTTTTATTTTGCTCAATCATTTATCAGGATGGTACAAAAGTATATGCCGGCAAGAGAAGTGTCATCAATAAAAAAAATATAAATATGTTCAAAGTGTTTGGACAATGTATCCATCTTTTCGTTGTTTAAAGGTAAGCATTATTTTTTTTTTAAATGTATGGAAAATGAAGAATGCAATGTGACAGCAATAACACTGAAGGCTACTTCTCTTATATAAGCTACTATTACTCCTTTTAATGTAAGTGTATCGTATTCAACTTTATTATTCTACATGCGCACAAGAGATTAGAATATTTTTATTGTAACATATGTCTTTCCAGTGTCTGCATCTCCAGTCAAAAAATATATATTGGATATGAGGGATTCCATTTCTTCTTAATCAACATATCTTGTACTATTGTTACTTGTTTATTGTTCAATTTTCTTCTTATGCTATATAATATTTATCCTTCTAGTATATGTGGTTGTTTTACAATATGGTAAGTCCAATAAATATATGTTTTTATGTGTTTCATTCTATGAAAATAATGGAGGTTAGTATCAATATTGTAGTCTTCATATTCTTTACTTTTGTTCGATAAGAGACAATTAAAAATCATTTTTTTCTTCCATAACATCTCTCTTGAAATAGCCACAATCATTTAGTTCAAAAATGTTTCATGCATCATCAAGGTAACCCCACATTTTAGGAACTCTATAAGTGAACATTTGTTCATTTATCCTTTGCTTAATTTTACGGTCAAATAGGCATTCATCCAACTAGATTAAATATGTTTAAAAATAGATTCACCGAGCCTATATGGCACATATAACATAAAATATTCTCGATAAAAGTTGTATGAGTCCTTAAGTTCACCATGTTTTCATTTCTTATCCGTTTTTGTATAACTTGATGCAAAATATAATAAGTAAATGTGTTCGATAGTTTAAGGTCATTGAAAATAACAATCAATAATTGAAGTGCATTACACATCCTCTAAATCATCTAGGTCTTGCTGCAATTGTTTTGGTTGTTTGAGGATAAAAACATTTTGATATTTGGGAGAAGTATTAATGAATATACATTTTCTTGAACTTGTACAAAAAAAATGGGAAAAAACAATATATACATCTTGGTGTGAAAAAATTTATTGCAAGTTTATCAAAGGTTTTCCTAGCTAGATGATTTTTTGGGCAGTATCAAGGTTAGTTTTTTTATATTGTTTTCGAATATTTTTAAAATTTTCGATCATTTTTTTATCAAAAATTTTCATGCAAACACTTATGAGTTAATAATAAGTCAATGGTGCAGGATTAAGGATAACAGAGAGATAGGAAAGTCTTATAATAGATGGAAAATTTGACACGCACCGTAACACTTTTATAGTGCGCTCCTGCGGATCAGGCCCTAAGTATCCTACTTCCAAAAACCTTACCAAGTGTAACATGATTAACCATGAAGACATGAATTTATTAAAATATTACACTCATCACTCTAGCTAGACTTTGTCTAAAGTTCAAGTCTATACAAAATGAAATATTGTGTGGAACTAAAATATGTGTGGAACAAAGACGTGAATAACTAAAATATGTGTGGAGCTGTATACATGAAAAGGGAAGTTCCACTGTTCCACACAAGCTAAACCATAAACCAAATACTAAATAAACCATATTTAAAAATCGACATAGATATATGGACTTCTTTGTAATGATTTCTCTAGTCAATAGAATTCACTTTTTTGTTGGATACAAAGAAAGGAAGATGGCCTTTTCTTGATAAATTGAAGAGTTAAAATTCTTGTAGCTAACCTAAAAATGGTCTTTCTAACCATTTTTAGATACATACATAACTATAATTGTTTATGAATATTTCGATTATGACCTATGACATTGTTTCTTGTGTCTTTCACTAATGCATGGCCATGTATATTTATGATTCAGTGACATGAGTAATCATAAAACTATCCATGGTAGTTAGCTACCAAGCATTTACAATGAGAAATCCCATATCTCTTCACATATTTTATACATCTGCACATGCCTTCCATCAACTTTAGACCTAGCAAGATTCTTGAATCAAGAATACTTATGATTGTATATAAATTTTGTGTGCTACAAATGCATATGTTAAAGTGCACTTGTAAGGGTAAGTTTCACTACTCTAGATTGTGCCACAAAATCGAAACACTTACTTTATACTAGAATAATTGTAAAATCGATAAGACTTATGACTATAGGAAAAGTCCATGTGAAACAAAAATGCGTGCCAAAGTAAAATTTTAAGTATTAGATTCATTTCTCCAAATAGTGAACCCAAACGAAAATATTTAGGTTACAATCATGTTGGGAAAGCAAAAAAGATATTTACACTTGAGTATAAAGGTGTTTATATTCATAGAATTTCCTGTTCCATTACATGGAGATAAATGAAGCTACTTCAATGCATGGAATACATGTAGGCCTAAAAAAAGCTACACTTGGCTATAAATTATAAATAATAAAGTTGTCATAAATAAATTAATAACAACTCATAAATGATTATATTTATTTATCTCAACTAACTAAATAGTGCAATTATGGGAAAAAAGATATGACTGTAAGTTTCATTTCTCTACAATGGGCCCAAAATAAAACATTTAATTTAAAATTGTATTGGAAAAGCAACCCAAATATTTACACTTAGGTATAATTATTTCTCTAGTGGTATAATTCCTTCTTGCCTTATGTGGAGAAAAACAATGCTACTTCGATGCATATAAGACAAATATATACCTAAATGTAGCTACACTTGGCCATAAAGTATAAATAATAAAGGTATCCTAAATAAATTAACTAAAACTTCTAAATGATTATATGTCTTTTTTGCAACTAATAAAATAATACAATTAGGGAAAAAAGGGGAATAGTTTCGAACAATAGTTTCAAGTTACTTCCATTTTGGATTTGAATATTTATTTTCAATCATCTCAGGAGATAAAATAATTGTCGTGAAATATTTAATTATTTTATATCATGTATAAATTAAAAAAAAATTGTGGGCAGGGATTTGATGTCGCAATATTATTGTTCCCCTCCTCCCTCCTCCCCCCCTAAGATTTAAGATTGTTTTTGTAGACGTTGGGGTGGCATAAGGTTTCAAGCATATGTTTTTGACCATAACGACATAGTTTCATATAAGTAATTTTAGGGATTCCAAATTTATTACTTATTTTCACTTTTATGCATTTTATGAGATCTGTGACATAAATTGTAGGTTTTAACCCTGTACAGAAATTATCTGCAAATGAATCTTAAAAACAAAAAATAAACAATAGCGAGAGCATGAAACATAAAATAGATATACACAAAGATTTTCCCCTAGATACCAAATTAGGACCATGAGCTTGATTTTTCATTATATTCCTTTTAGTGTTACAACACATATATATACATGTCGAAGCATACATAAACCCCAATCCCTTAACTCTGGATTAGAACATAACCATAGTTCCCCTGACCGGATCTACAAAATACCAGGGGCCGAAAACCATCATGCCCCAAAACCATGTGCAAACCCATGCAAAAAACCATGGGCAGGTCCGCCCACTGAAAAATAGTGTCCAAAAATTTGTTCCCGGGGTGCTGCCCCACACCCCGAACAGGGGGTGCTACCACCCCCCCTGTGACCCCCCTACTGCACCCGAAGAAATGTACAGGTGGGACTATCGCCCCCCTGTGTGTCCGATTAATCATGGAAAGAATATAACACATACCCAAAATTCTCCCACTTGTTGTTTTCTTTCCACAGGGGGCCACAAGATAACTTAGTCATTAGCCTAGCTCTGCAACACCCATTGTTTCTCCACACCAAGAGAACTTCTGAGTGCTCACAGACTTCATCAATGCATCTGCAACATTCTTCAAAGTGTCCACCTTTACCAACAACACCCTTTTATCCTCAACCATATCTCTCACAAAGTGATATTGGAGATCAATGTGCTTTGTCTTTGAATGATAATTGTTCTTAGCCAAGAAAATTGCACTTTGGCTATCATAGTCTATCCTTATAGCCTGCTGCACCAACCCCATACTTGAACACAATATCTGCAACCAAACTTCTTCCTTTCTTGCATGAGTGGTTGCAATGTATTCTACCTCCATAGTTGAAAGAGCCACTACAAACTTCTTTTTACTCATCCAACTGACTGCACCTCCAAATAGGCTAAACACATACCCACATGTTGATATTATTTGGTCTAGATCTCCAGCCCAGTGTGCATAAAAAAAACCATGGATTTCCAAAACTTTCTCCAATCCTGGTCTTCCCTGGTAGCACAAACCATAATCACTAATGCCACGCAGATATCTGAAAACCTGCTTCACTTCTATCTAATGCTCCTTCCCTTGTTTTGACATAATCCTGCTCAATACTTCCATTGCACGTGCAATGTATGGTCTAGTACAGAACATTCCATACATCAGGCTACCCACTGCACTTGCATATGGAACACATAACATATCCTCCTCTTCTTCTTGTGTCTTGGGACACTTTTCAGTAGACAAATTTATACCTACAGGAATAGGAACCTTCACCAGTTTACTATCATGCATATTGAACCTCTGCAATATAGTCTCGACATACTTCCTCTGGTTTAACCAGAGCTTCCTCTTTTCCCGATATCTCTTAATTTCCATGCCCAAAATATAGTTTGCAGCACCAAGATCCTTCATGTCGAATTTGGATAACAATTGGGTCTTCAAATACTGGATAATTTATTTTTCATTTCCAATGAGCACCATATCATCCACATACAAGACCAAATAAATAACACGGTCACCAATTAATTTAAAATAAACACAGTGATCCTCTTTTCTTCTGGTGAAGCCAAGTCCCCATATATACGTATCAAATTTCTGATACCACATCCTTGGTGACTGTTTTAACCCATACAGGGACTTTTTTAACCTGCATACCAGTTCTTTCTTACCCTTCAGTGCAAAGCCTTCAGGTTACTTCATGTAGATCTCCTCTTCCAGATCCCCATGAAGAAATGTTTCCTTCACATCCATCTGTTCTTCCTCAAAATCAAATGCATCATCAACAAATAAAAGTAATCTAATAGAAGGAACCTTGGAAACAAGAGAATCACCAAAATCAATTCCCGGCACCTGGGAATAACCTTTTGCTACCAACCGAGCTTTTTATTTCTCCACCTTTCCTTCTACATTCATCTTACTCTTAAACACCCATTTTCTCCCAATGGGATTCCTTCCAGCCGACAAATCCACGAGATCCCATGCCTCATTTTTGTGCAAGGATGTCATTTCATCAACCATGACCTCCTTCCATGGTTTTCCATCCTCTGAATCCACTGCATCCCTAACAGTTTTGGGATCATCGTCAGTCATAGTTAAAGAAAAATTTGAACATAAATCATATGGATTGTACCTTTCTGGCTGCCTTCTTTCCCGAACTGATCTTCTCACAGCTGGAGTTCATGGATATTCCTCTTTTGAATCTTCTTATGTTGTAGAGTCTGATTCATCATCCTTTAGCTAAAACTATATCTTCTCAGGTTCTTCTTGTAGGACTTCATGTTTTACAACATATTTCACCTCTCAAAACACCACATCTTGGCTGTACACAATCTTCCTTGTTTCTGGGTTCCAAAGCTAGTAACCTTTTAAGCCATCCTTATACCCAATAAAGATGCCCCCTTTAGATTTATTATCCCACTTGGTCCTTTTCTCCTTTGGAACATGTACATGTGCATCACATCCAAATACCCTTAGATGTGAAAGAGAGGGTTTCTTACCAGTCCATACCTCATGTGGCGTCTTATCCTCCAACATTGATGAAGGTGATCTGTTAACCAGGAAACATGCAGTCTCCACTGCCTCTACCCAGAATTCTTGTCCTAACTCGGTACCACTAAGCATGCTTCTTGCCTTTTCCATCAATGTTCTCTTCATTCTTTCTGCAGCTCTGTTTTGCTGAGGTGTGTATGGATTATTCTTCTGTCGTGCTATACCACACTTCTTGCAAAACTCTTCAAATTCATTCTTGCAGAACTCTCCACCATTATCTGTCCTCAACAACTTTATCTTCTTATCTGTCTCGTTTTCCCCCAGAGCCTTAAATTTCTTAAATCTATCAAAGACTTCAGATTTCTTCCTCATGAAATATATCTATGTAATCCTTGATAAGTCATCTATGAATGAAAAATAGTACATATAATTTCCCAGTGATGGAATCGACACAGGTCCAAACACATCATTGTCCACAAGTTCTAATATCTTGTTCACCCTCTTAGCACCAGAAAAAAAACTCACCCGATTTTGCTTCCCATATACAAAATGTTCACAGAAATCGAAATCCAGAGAGTAATTAGACATACCTTCTACCATACCATTTCCATGCAGTATCTGAAGGCCATTCTCTCTAATATGTCCAAGCCTTTGATGCCATAGCATGCTCTTTTCTTCAAAGACCGCTAGGATTTCCTCTCCACTTTCAGGAACCACAAAAATGTTGCACCCATTAATAACACTGCTACCCTGAAGCTTGTACAGAGTTGCAATCCAAACTCCCCGCATTAATACCAGTGCTCCCCGAACCATCTTGTAGGTATATTTCTCGAACACTATTTTTACACCTGCATCATCCATCTTGCTTACAGAAATCATATTTTTGGCCAACGCAGGAATATGTATAACACCAGGAAGTGTTCTCATTAGGGGAATTTTGAGGTATAAAATGGGCCTTCTAAGAAAAATTTACAACTAAAATAAACATTATAAGAACCAATAGGATTCAAGATGATTTTTTCAACGATGGGGGATGATTCACCATTTGTGGAGTAAACAAGTAAAAATATTAAAAAATAATAAAATAATAAGACTATTTTTTCAACTTGTATTTTCAACTTATCTCTTTAAGGGTTTACTCAAATTTCTAGCGGGAATACTCATTGGATGAAAAATTTAATTCCTCATCCAAACAGTACCCATGTTGCATACTTTTGATGGACCCTACTACACGAAAAATGAGAAATACATAAAAAAACGTGATTGCAATCACGTTTTTTATGTATTTCTCATTTTTCATGTAGCAAAGTCCATCAAAAGTATGCAACATGGTTACTCCTTGGATGAGGAATTAAATTTTTCATCCAACGAGTATTCCCACTTGAAATTTGAGTAAACCCTTATGGAAATAAGTTCAAAATACGAGTTGAAAAAATTGTTTTTTTCTTTTTTTCCCTCTAAAATTTGATGATGTAATCAAATATTATTTTATTATTTCCACTATTATTTTATAGTTTCCTTAGGAGGCCCATTTTAGACCTCAAAATTCCCCTAATGAATCCTTCCACCTTGCAGCTTCAGCTCGAATTTTCCATGTCCGAAAATTCTGGCCTTCTTATCATCCCCTAAGAAGACATCACCACCATCATAATTCTCATACTCACAGAACCACTCCCTATGGGGAGTGAAGTGAAAGGATGCTCCCGAGTCAATCAACCATGCCTCATTATCTACATGTGTATTTGAGGAAGAAGTCAAATAAACATCCTCACCTTCATCCGAGGTGGTTTTTGCCTCTGTAGAAGAAGCATCATCACATCCTTTCCTTTCTCAGGATCTTTAAATCTACAGTCCTTTTTGTAGTGCCCTTCCTTTCCGCATTTCCAACACACCTTTACAAAATTTCTTGGAGATTTAGATCTCCCTCTAGATTTAGATCTCCCAGTCGAAACCTTATTCTTGTTTCTGTTATGGGACCTTCCTCATACAAATAGGGCATATCCATTCTGGCCCTCCATATTTCTCCATCTCATTTCATCCGACAGCAAGGTTGAGACAATGTCATCAAATTTCAAGGTACTTGTATTGCTACCTATTGTAATAACCATATTGTCCCATTAATCTGGTAGAGAACACAAAAAATAGATGCACTTATCTTCATCTAAAATTTTAATATCAATAGATAACAACTGACTTACCACAATATTGAAGCATTCATATGTTTAGTCACCCAGTCTCCATCCTTCATCCTCAGGTTATACAACTTTTTCTAAAGGGACAATTTATTCACCAGAGACTTAGATTGGTAAAAAGTCCCTAGCTTGTCCCACAAAGACTTCATTGTAGCTTCCCCACATACATTCAATAATACAGAATATGAGACACACAACCATATTGTGATCTTTGCCTTCCAATCCAGCTTCTTCCAGTCTTCATCTGACATTGTTGTTGGTTTAGTACCCAGATCTACCACGATCCACTAATCTGTATCCACCAATAGATCCTCCATCTTTAGATTCCACAACTTAAAACTCCAACCATTAAATTTCTCGATCTCTATCTTTACACCGCTTGTTATGTTCTTTCACCGCAAGAATCTATTTCGCAGTTCTCCCACTGAACAGGGTCTACCACAGGCCCGAGCAAAAAACCCCTCAGCAGCAAAGGCATCCCCTTGAAGCCGAAACATCTCTGATACCAAATGTAGGTTTTAACCGTGTACATAAATTATCTGCAAACGAATCTTAAAAATAGAAAATAAACAATAGAGAGACCATAAAACATAAAACATATACCAAACAAAGAAATAATTTACCAGAGAACATAAATAATTACCAAGAGGAATAAAAATAAAATAACCAACAACAAAACACATAAACAATGAACACAGATGTTTATCTCGGCAAAACCCCAACTCCGGGGAAAACCCACCTTAATGAAATTCCATTAGTCTTGGCCAAAACCTTGGCCAATCTGGCCAGGTGAGCCTTCACTGCTCACCTCTAGACCTACATTACAATGAAGTCCTCCTAGCCTTTATAGGCTCCATTATGTTGGGTCATAAAAAGGTATCTTTTGAACACCTAATTAGCCTACATTAATCATCAATCCGGGAGCATCTTTTTATTTCAAGAGTGTACTCTGTCTGAGGCTGCAATTATCTAAGAGCAATGCTATGAAGATGTAGTAAAAAATAACAAAAACAAAAGTAACCAATGCTTGAAAAGAAACCTAATTACCGTGACATGAATGGAAAGATTAAACTACTTCAATCTTGCAGAACATCGATCAGGGATGCAGTAGCAGTAACTCTTTCCCTTAGAAATCGATGCAAGATGACCAATCTGGGGACTTAAAAGCAAAAGCCTCTATCCTCTACAGTTGGAGATCTTAAAGCAATTGAAACGAAAGCAGATTCAATGAAAGCAACTTAAAAGAAACGCAATCTGAAAAGGAACAGCAGCATGTAACTACAACTCATCTATTTTCTAATCAAAGACTATGAATAAGTAATGAACAGAAATGGAACAACAGCGTGAAATGAACAACAATTACAATTCAAACATATTCAAGGCACTAGATTTCTATGCTTCAATTCTATTGACAGCTTCTCACCACGCAACAATCAATTATAACAGATTATAAACTAAAGGAACATCAATTCAAATTAGATACAAGTCAGCGAAGGTTTATAGTAACAACAAGATAATTGAACCACGAATTATGCTTCTTGTAAAGAAATGAAACAACAATGACTGTATTTGATCCGATCAACAATAAACCAATTCTGTAATCAAAACAAACATTAAGCGCACTCCACACGACAATGAGAAAAGATTAAAATACAAACAGCGAAGTGATTCCACCAGAGCTGGGCCCTTAGTGCCAGTGAAATACTGCTAGGCTAATTCAGAACTGTAGAAGGTAGATAAAACACGTGCTTTGTATTAAACCAACATAAATTTTTACAGAAAGGTTTCTCTCAAAACAAAGAGTTAATAGAACAGAGAAAATGTAAAGTCTTTTGACCAATTCCTAACTTTAACAACAATTTGTCCCCTTGTCACTAAAGGACGTGTCTTTATATATCAGATCTCGACGAACCAATCGAGGAACAAGATAATTTTTAACAGCGATCCCTCAGGATCGAAAGATCCCGAGGGATTCGCTCCTCTGTGTTTATTCATCATTATGTTTTTGCTGACTGAGGCTGAGCTGTTCCCTGTCCTTTCTGGGCTATTCGTTCAGATCTCCTTGCCTTTGGCTAGATATGATTCAACGCTGATGGAGCAGCAGTTAGATTGTTCTCAACCCCGCCTTTGATACAGCTGTTCACCTCTTCAAATTCATGTTTGTCAATTAAAAAGTAGCCTTTAGTCATCTTTTCTCCTTAATCATGAACCTTTCCAATTCTATTGTAATTCCTATGATAAATTACCTTTCCAAGGCAAACAGGAGTTTATTTATGCTAAAGAATGAGTAAATACACAATAATTTCATACCTCTTTCACTACCCAACATACCCCCCTGCTTAATCTTTTTCATGCCCTCATGAAAACTATAGTTCACATGGAGATCAGTCAAAGAATAAGCCGAATAAGGTTTGTCATCCACAGGCCTAAAACCATGTAGTGCAGCTAATTCCTCAAAAATATGTTCTGTCTGTGCTTCAGGAAGTTCATAAATAGCTTTGTAGTCCGAAGCAGGGTACCATGTAATAGGGCTGCGGAACCTACATCCTAACCAATATGGTCCTTCTTTTAAAAAAATATGGCTATAGGAAATGACATGGTCTGCAGCTAGCCCAAAGTTTCTATAATTAAATGGTTCCCTATTTTGCACATTCTAATTCAAGGTTCTCCATCGGAACTTGGCTGCTATATAAGCTTGGTTCCTAATGGATGAAAAATAATCTGTTCCATTCAAAATGATTGATTTGTGGACAGACCCCAGAGTTTGGGTAACGCCTTCCTTTGTCATCAAACTTTTCCATCTAGCCCAAAATTGAAGTAGGTTCTGAGGTTCACTTCTGACCCATAGATCTAATCCATTTTCCTCCCTTTGAAAGGCGTTATAAGCTTTAAGCCATTTCAATTTATTTGCAGCAAAGGAAATGATTTCCTGAAACTAAACATCTCCAATAAAAGGGCTAGGGTTTGAATCATAGTCATTTTCAAGTATTAGGTTATGCAAGTAAAATTCACATAACAGGTGATGTACTTTGATCCCATAAAGTTTGCAGCATGATATCAAGTCATCTATTGTTTTTAGCTCTATGTATTTCCCTGCCCTAACTACCTTGATCTTTAATTGTAAATATCTATCTAGTAAAAACAAAGCATAGCTTTTGGCGGGGCATCTACAGGCTAAGACATCAGTATACAAGGAGTAGAGAGTGTCCATTTGAGTGTAGGCTAGTTTTAGTTGGTTCATTACCTTATTAGCCTTTACCTCTGCTTTCTGTGATTTTTCATGAGCTTCAGCTTCTGCTTCATGAATAGTTCTCATTTGTTGCTGCAATTCCTGATATATTTTTCCTGGGACAGTATCTTCCTCCAGTATATGCCTTTCTATTTGGGCCTGTGTCAATTCTTCTTGAAGTTTGACCAGTGTCGGCTCACTGAAAGTGTGCTGACTACTAGATTGCATATTTTCACTCAAAACTAGTTCCTCTGGAAAAACTTGTGTTGGAACAGCTATTTTTTTCTCCGCATCCTCATAATTAGGCTCAGGTATGGTTTCTTCTGTAACTTGGGGGTTCCTATTAGCGATCACTCTTCTCTTTTTCGAGCTTCTTTTGATAGAAATGCTTCTTCTCTTAGGGGCTCGCTTGGGCATGTGTTTCATTCTCAGAACCCTAATGCTTTGCCTGAGCTATTCTACTAGTTTATGAAGCTTTATTTGTTCTCTACGAAGCTTCTCAATCTCAGTTGTTTTCTTCTTCTTTCTTAATGGAACAATCGTTCCTTTATCCGACCCTATTTGCTCAACAAAATTTTGGCCCATATTAGCCGTGGCTTAAGTAAAATTCTCTTCTTGTTCTTCTCCTTGGGGCTCTTCTTCTATATTCATATGCCCTTAGCTCAATTCTCCTGGAATCATATTCTCAGTTAAATATGCAGTCTCCTGGGGGCTTCCAGTTTCAGTGTTTTCTTTCTCCTGCTCACATCCCTCAGGAGAAGCAACCCTAGCTTCGCTAGGGTTTGCTGTTTCATTCAGTTTTTCTCCAGCTATTTCTTTATCAATAGCAGAGTATTATGGTAGTTGATTATTATCAATATTGAGATCGAAGGGGCTATGAGGCCGTGCATAATCACTCATATTGGCCAAAATCTGGGCCAATTGGTCTTCCTGTAAAGGACTTACGATAACGTTTTCGGCCAACTCTGTTTCATCCTGATTACTGCTATGATTGTCCTCGGCCTCCTCACATGTGTGATAACTTCCTTCCTCTTCATCTGAATACCGGATTTCTCCCTCAACTTCTTCTTCTTCAGAATTTCCTTCGATTCCTTCTTCCTTATTATCTCCTTCCTCTGCACTGGATTGTTTTTCACTATCAGTATGATGACTTGTTTCTTCTTCATCCGAGTAGCGAATTTCTCCTTCCAATTCTTTTTCCTCATCAGTACGAGGGCTTACTCCCTCTAATTTCTCTTCCTTGTCAGTGTGAGGGCTTACTTCCTCCAATTGTGGAGGTTGTTCCTCCTCTGAGCTGTGCATTTCTAGGGGCTGGATGCTATTGCCCGGTAGTTCTTCCACCATCCTTCTATTTTGTTTCAACCAAAGGGACTGTCTATGAGTATAAGGCTCAGCAATTGAGCCGACCATCCTCTTCCGTTTTGGAGTGGGTAGAGCTAACCCTCCGTCAATGTAAAATATTAATTCTTCCCACCTGGACTATTGATGGGCGAGGCTACGACTCACTATTAAACGAATTAGACAATGGTGGCTGACCATCGTATCTGCATGCTGGGCTTTTCTTATACCGCAAGCAGTATCATGCAACAAAGAATTTAAAAATGCAGGCAAATTAATGGTGAATTTCTGTTTTAATACAGCTAGTAGATTAAGGTGGCGAGGTCTTACCACATCCTTTCTTCCGTCGCACGTTATGTAAGCCTGCACAATCTTGGCCAACTCTGTCCATGGTTCTCCTAATGACGCTAGCTGGACTCCTTTACCTTTGATAACTAACGTCTGTCCATCATATTGAAAAATTTTTATGGCTTCACGAATCCTAATCTTCTTCTGAGTCCAAATAGTCCCTTGCACGGGAATTCCAGACACTTCTGCAATTATCTCATCGGATACAATTATCTGCCTCCCTCTAACCATGGAGGATCCTTCCTGCAGGTTCAATAAAAATTCGATGGCCACAAATTCATGGGGTTGCTGCATTCTCAAGAAAGATGTAATCCACCCCAGTCTTTCTAAAATTGCTCATGCAACATCAGAGATGATCAATACTTGCGGTTCACTGCGAATTGGCCATCCTCCCATTTCTGCGTTCTGTTAATTTCTCAACACACAGTAATCACAATGGAACAACACAGCACAGTTTGTTGAAAATTTGTTATTTCATAAAATGCAGGGATTTTAATCCATATACAGGTAAGGGAATCTTGGAGTTTGTTTTGTATGCAGACATCTGCGCCCTCCAAATTAATGAAAGGTCGCCCTTGACCGTCAATTGAGAGGAGCATGTGTGGCTCAGCAGTAGTACAGCAGTAAAAAGCAGGCGTAATTATGATACATTCAATCAAATTACAGCAATTACTCAAATCAATGCATGTGATGAATCGTTAATAAATAGAAAATCATTTTGTAATGATTCAAATACAAGGAGAAGGTACAACATAAAATAAACATAAATACAATTGTGTTACTTACCATTTTGAACTAATATGATCGATTTGTAATGATTTTCATGTATAATAGGTTCAGAGGGAAAGGTAAGGGATTCATATTTCATTTGACATTTAAATAAAGATATAGGAAAAGGGTTAAATATAACTATTGATGTGTATAAATGTGACTCCAATACCATCAACAGAGCTCTGCTACCCACAGGTGTCCATAACCTTGACAGAGTTTCTTTTTTACGCACGGAACCATTGTCCTTTATGTATGCTGAGGAAATGCCCCCCCTTTTTTTAATTGAATATCATGACGGAGGCCATTGTGCTGGCTTGGTGACTAGATAAACCACAATGCTGTTCACCGAGAAGAAGTGAAAGGTGGGCAGGCTGGCTCATGATGAGACCTCCTGTTCCAAGGACTTCTTGATTTTTTCAATTGTCTATTGGACCATTTCCCTGGTTTGGTGGCCATAATGGGAATGCCACTTCACTGCCTTCCCTATGATCACGGTAGGCTGGCTCTTGGTGAGACCCCCTATCCTCCATCTGCAAAATCATTATGAAGAATATGTAAATATTTTTTCTTCTTTTGTTTTTCACACAACACTTTTCCTCAGTTATTCATAAGGGATGGCTCAACACTCCTTAAGAGTAGGGATGGTGGAAGAAGTCTGAACATCTCAATAGAAAAAAACATTATGCCCTTATTTCTATTCCATAAATAAACATCAAAGAAAGTTATAGCATATGGGAGAGAACCAATCATGATAAAAATAATCGATCATATTAATTCAATGGTAAAAATAGAAAAGTTATGTTATTGATCATGCCCTTTTTCCTTTTTTCTTATCATTACTAGACAATTTTCTTTTAAAAAATGACGATTTCTTTTGATTTGTTAATTACAGTAAGATTTAATTTGTATGATTGTATATAAATGATATATTTGCCTTCAGAAAAGTAATGAAAAATTCAAAATGTTGTCTTTAAAAAAAAAAAAAAAAAAAACTATCCTAAAAAAAGTGTTGTTCCTTTAAAAAGAACAACAAAAAACAATCTGCAGAACTGTTGTTCCTTTCAAAAGGAACAGCAAAAAAATACTCTGCAGAAGTTCCGTTCCTTTGGGAAGGAACAGTAAAAGCGCTCTGCGAAATTGTTGTTCCTTTCGAAAGGAACAATAGCGATCTGCGAAACTGTTGTTCCTTTCTAAAGGAATAGTAACGGTCTGCGAAACTGTTGTTCCTTTCAAAAGGAATAGCAGTGGTGTTGTTCCTTTAGAAAGGAACAACAAAACAAATGAAATAAATATAATTTTTTTCTCTTTTTCTTTTTTTGAAGAAACCGAATTTCATGAAACAAACGATGAAGAAATAAAGCGGTAATATTAACAGAATGTTAAAAAATAAATTCCATAAAACAACAATAAAAAAACGGAAAAAAAATGCTTTATGTACAAAAATTAAAAAAGAAGATGATTTATCAAACTGATGTCGAGGAGGAGTTCTCCCCTTCAGCGAGAATTTCCATGGTAGAATCTTCTCGTAACTGTTGGTAAAAGGATTCCCGGGTAAGCGGTTTATGATAAAATTGTACTCGATGACCATTTACCTTAAAGGAATGTCGAGATCCGTCAATGGTAACTAATGTAACAGTGCCATTATCATGCACTTTTTGTATTTCATAGGGTCCAATCCATCTTGTCTGGAGTTTTCTTGGGAAATCCTGAAACCTGGAATCATATAGGAGTGCCCAGTCTCCTTCGTGGAAGATCTTTTCTTTGATATGGGCATCATGCCATTTGGCTCTATGTTGCTGAATTAATGCTGTGTGCTGAAGAGCAAAGAGCCTAATTTCATCTAGCTCATTAATTTGCTGCAGTCTTTTAGCCTGGGCTTCATTTAAATTTAGACCCATCTTTTGAGTTGTTCGTAATGTTTGAATTTCGAATTCTATAGGAAAGATGGGTTCCTTTCCAAATACCAATTGGTATGGTGAATATCCTGTGGTAGGTCTCCACGTTGTTCGATATGCCCACAATGCTTCTGGAAATTTGTAGGCCCAATCTCGTCTATGAGAGGCAACTGTTTTTTTTAATATAGATTCAATTACTTTGTTCGTGCTCTCTACTTGGCCATTGGCCTGTGGGTGATATGGAGTCGTAATCTTGTGCTGAACGTGGTAGTTTTGCAATGTTTCAGCTAATTTGTTACCTACAAACTGTGGTCCTCCATCTGTGATTATGTCTCTTGGGAGGCCATAGCACACAAAGATTTGGAAAAGAAATTGTATTACAGAGTCCTCTGTAGCCTTTGAAAGAGCTTCTGCCTCAACCCATTTGGTGACATACTCAGTTGCAACTAGGATATATGTTTTTTGGTTTGATGGGGGGCTAATAGGACCAACAAAGTCAAGAGCCCAACATTCAAACGGTTCGATCAGTAGTTGAGGGTTCAGAGGCATTTCATCAGACTTCCCAGGGCGACCTGCCCTTTGGCAGCTATCACAGGCCTGCACGAATTTTTTAGCATCTTTAAAGATAGTAGGCCAATAATAGCTTGTTCGTAAAACTTTATGGGCAGTTCTACGATCTGCAAAATGTCCGCCACACTGTCCATCATGGCATGCTTTCAAGATGTCAAATACCTCATCCTCCCTAATGCATCTCCTTATTTGCATATCTGCACCTGTATGAAATAGGTGGCCTCCAATCCAAGAGAAGCGGGTACTACAGTGTATTATTTGCTTACGCTCATTAAGGGACAGATGCTTAGGTAGTTTACCTATTGCAAAATAGTTCGCTATATCAGCATACCACGGTTTTCTGATAGTAAAAATGAAGAGATATTCATCTGGAAAGTGGTCTTCAACTGCTTTTATATCTGTTGGCTTTGGCATTCTTGACAGAAAGTCAGCTACAGGGTTCTCTTTCCCAGGTCGATCTCTGAATATGATGTTGAATTCCTGCAGTAAAATCAACCATCTTGTCACTCTTCCATTTGTAACCGATTTATTTGCTAAAAATTTAATGGCAGAGTGATCATTATATAGTACTACAGGATACCCAGTTATGTAATGCCTAAATTTGTTTATAGCATGAACTACAGCTAAAAATTCTTTCTCAGTCACAGTATAATTTAATTCAGCAGGGGATAGATTTTTGCTAATATAGTAAATTGCATAGGGCTTCTTGTCTTCCTCCTACCCAAGTACTGCTCCAATTGCTGTGTCTGAGGCATCAGATGAAATTTGGAACGACAAATTCCAATTTGGGCCCCTCAGCACTGGGGCTGTTGAAACAAGCTTCTTCAGATCATTAAAGGCATTGTCACATTTATCTGTCCAAGTGAATCAACATTTCCAGTCAGTGCATATAAAGGTGCAGCTATTTGAGAATAATGTTCTATAAATCTTCTATAGTAACCAGAAAATCCAAGAAAGCTACGTACCTCTGTTTGTGTAGTTGGTGTAGGAATTAACAAGAGTATTTGAATTTTAGCCGGGTCTACTTGAATTCCAGCTGCTGAAATATAATGCCCTAAGATAACTTCTTCATTCATCATCATAAGACACTTTTCATTGCTTAAGAAAAGCCTAGTGTCAATACATCTTTGCAATACTTTTTCTAAGTTTTCCAATGCAGGCTCAAAGTCATCCCCATAGGGTGTGAAATCATCCATATATGCTTCAAGGCCTTAATTTATTAAGTCTGCAAAAATGCTGAGAATTTCCCTTTGGAATGTAGCAGGAGCATTACATAGGCCAAAAGGTAGGACTCGGTAGGCAAATGTCCCCCATGGACAGGTAAAAGTGGTTTTGTTCTGATCTTCAGGGGCAATCTGGATTTGGTTGTACCCACTGAAGCCATCGAGGAAAGAGAATAAATTCTTCCCTGCCAATGTGTCTAATACCTGGTCAATGAAAGGAAGGGGAAAGTGGTATTTTTGTGTTGCCTTATTAAGTTCATGGTAATCTACACATATCCTCCACTTTCCATTATTTTTTTGGTACTACCACTAATGGGGAGACCCACTTGCTATTAGACATTGGGTAGATGAAATTAACATCCAATAGTTTTTGTAATTCACCTTTCACAATATCTTTAAGGTGAGGATTTAGTCTCCTTTGAGGTTGGAAAATGAGTCTTGCATATTTTTCAATGTAAATGTGGTGAGTACACAATTGAGGATCAATTCCTTTCATATCGGGGTAATCCCATGTAAAGGCTGCTTTGTATTTTCATAATAATTGGACCAATTTCTCTTCTTGTTCAGCAGTGAGATTTTTATTAATATTTAAAGTTTTTCCCAGCTCAATTTATACAACCTTGCTATTGCTCACAGAAGTAGTATTTATTGTTTGATCGGGAATATCTTTGAAAGGATATTCTTCTTATTTATTATCGAATGCTGCTTTGATCATGTGACATTGAAAATGAGATGTGGTTTGTGACTTATTAATAAAATTATTAATGATATCATCCTCTATTTGATCTTTAAAATCAAGAGCATTTTCTATGGTTAGAGGTGATCTCATATTCTCCATAAGATATGATGCAGGTGGTTTTCTTGTTTTGATTATTGATAGACTTGGCTGGGCTGGGGGATATAGGGCTAGATTATTGACATAATTTCCCCTTGTAATTGTCATGTTGCCTTGTCGGCATCCAATATAAGCATCGGCAATTGCCAACCAAGGTCTACCTAGAATTAACGGATGTTAATATAGTTGATTCTTTGGATTGATAACCAAGAAGTCAGCAGGGTATTCCCAAGAATCTACAGATACCATTACATCTTGTAGTATACCTTCTGGTTTGACTACTGATTGGTCAGCCAATTCCAACAAGGTTGTTGTTGGTTCGAGTGATGTAATTCCAAGTTTTTGATAGGTGGTGGTTGTTAAAATGTTGATTGCTGCCCCCAAGTCAACTAAGGCATTTGGAAATGATTGGCCATTGATATGCACTGTCACTATAGGATTTCCTGGGTCTTCATATTTGATGGGTGTTTCCATTCCTGATAATAAGTTAGATAAGGTATCGACTATTTGGACAGTAGGATTGGTTGTTGTCCTCCTCTTTGGCTTCTTTATGCATAATTCCTTAATAGTTTTTTCATATATAGGAATATCTTGAATAGCTTGGAGGAGAGGGATTTTTATACACAATTTTTTTTAATTCTCCCAGAAGATCAAAATTAGGTTGTTGTAATGGATGAGGTATAATTAATCATTCTGGGGATGGTGGAGAGGAAGTTATTACTTGTTGTTAATTTCGTTTTTGATTTTGTTGCTGGACTTCCTTCTCACTTTGTACTGTTTGTTCTACAGGTAACGGATCTTCACTATGGACATAATTATTTCTCTCTGTTTCAACTATGCGCCCAGACCTTAATTGAAGATCATTACACTCCCTCAATTCAGTTTCTACTTCTGGGGGTTCCATTATTTGAACAGACTGAACTGGCCTATTGTTTGGTTTTGGGTTGGTTTGGGCTGGGAGTTGTGGTATTAAATTGGTCTGGGGGTTTGTATAAGGAGCTGGAAGTGTAGGTTGAGAGAGAGGAATTAATCCAGCTGGCTGATTTGTAGGTTTTTTCCAGTTTAACTGCCAGGCATGACTCTAGGAAGTAGAAGGGGACCATTGTGTAGGCCAGAAAGGTGGGTAGAAAGGAAAGCTAGGCCAATTATTCTAATTTGTTTGATTTGGCCAAGATGTGGGAGGAAATGGTTGTTGTGACCAGTTAGGGAAAGATGGTTGATTCTGCCACATCCCACTATATTGTTGAGCATTATATTGAGGAGGTTGAAAAGAAAATGGATCATTTTGCATACCTGATGGTCGTGGCTGCCATTTTCGGTGCTGATTGAGCAGACATACCACTTCCGATTCCTCTTTTGCCTCCTTAAAAACTGATTTTAGGCCAGGAAGCAAAGGACATCCTTCTGTAGGGTGATCTTTCGTGCAAATGGCGCAGAATTTAATCACATCCAATGGAAATTCTTTGTGGTTATGCTTATTTCTACATCTGGGACAAAATATTGCCAAGTTCTGCTCTGCTTCTGCCTGTTTCTATTTGGCTTGCATAATATCGAAATGTGTTGTTAGAGTCCCAAGTATGTCTGTCTTAAAGTCTTCTAGCAGATTTCCAATCTCTGCACGAGTCACACCTTCATTAGAGGTCTTATTTTCTCTTTTGATTATATCACGTTCTACTCATTTCAACCTTGTATTG
This sequence comes from Pinus albicaulis, assembly GCA_034641835.2. Classification (NCBI taxonomy): domain Eukaryota; kingdom Viridiplantae; phylum Streptophyta; class Pinopsida; order Pinales; family Pinaceae; genus Pinus; species Pinus albicaulis. The sequence goes on along the minus strand of CM076581.1, from coordinate 804,874,328 downwards.
CCCCTCGAACTCCTGATACAAAAATAAATGATGTTAGGATAGCTTTCCTGATATATATCACCTTTTCCCATAATATTCAATGTTTCAACCCATTGATCTTTCATTCCCATAATTAATGTGGTTTTCAAAAAATTATCAGGTAAGGGTAAAGATGCACATACTCTTCCAGGGTCTCATTTGGTTTTGCTGTCATTTGGAATATCTCATCTTTTAATTCCTGAGACCTGCAATAATCTTGATATTTCTTTAAAAATGCAGCCTTCATATGATCCAAATCAGTTATGACACCCCCACCTAATCCCATAAACCATCGTAGGGCTGCCCCTTTTAATTTAGAAGGGAATAGTTTTAGTTTTTGGGCATCAGTGGTGTAATCGTATCCTCTGC